>CM069912.1:62280900-62801694 GCA_036172215.1 Camellia granthamiana
AGATGCGTGATTGGTGGCACGAGGATCGAAGACTACACTCCCTGAAGAGTAGTCATGCATACATACGTGAAAATACTTTGCTATGCCCCCCTTTCTTGCTCTCTGTTGCAGCAAATCAGAAACCGATAGTCTTTTGGGGCTTCGTGCAACATCCCGGGTTTAATTATAAACGGAGGCTAATTAGGGCATCACAATGGATTTCCGCGCAAGGCAACTCAACCATGCATCATTCATCATCCGGAACAGAGTCGAGGCAGTCCACGGGCTTGCATGCAAATTTACTGCTTTTCCTAGATTAATTTGTCAATTAATTAGGATTTTGTGTTTATTCAGACTGTACTATTCATTTGGACTGTGTATTATTTATTCGGACCCTCCGCGCGAGGGCAATGTTGTAATAAGTGTGCGTGCGTGTGATGTATGTCTTCCAACCCCACGTCTTTCTCCCTTTTATTTAACAGCTTATGATGGTTAGATTAGGGCATGTTTCAATTAGCATACAGTATGATAGCATGTTTGCATCCATTCATCTGTTCTGCATGCACCGGGCTCGGCTCATCATATTCACTGCATTGTATTTCAATTCCGAGTTGAATACATGTTAGCTGTAGCATTTCATATGCCATGTTTAGAATAGCCGAGCCTATCTTAGCTGCATTTTGCATGTGTTGCATTAGGCATTTCTGTATAGTTAGGATCATGCATGGATTTCTAACATAGCTTCTGTTTGGCTCGGAGTACTCGGTAAGTTTTATGCTTTAGCATCCTTGCATGCGTATGAGTGACCTGCCATGATAGCATGCTTACCATGAGGCTATGTGCTTATATGATATACCTGTCTGAATGCCTGTGGGTGAAGGTTGGGTTATCTGGATTGGAACAATTCATTTACTGTGAGTTTTAAGCCCACTAGATAGTGGCAAAACCATGTTTTCTAAGCCCACCCGAGGGTGGCAAAATCTGCATTTTAAGCCTACTTGCGAGTAGCAAACCGTTTTCCAAAAACAAACATGAGATGTGTTGTTCCAATTCAGGCGACCCGGTCTATACTTGTATGTTGTGCGCATCACGTAGTAATCCTAGGCTAATAACCGGAATAAGAACGCATAATGTCTTCAAAACTAGATATCATGGTTAGTAGAGGCCGATCTTTGATCGGCGAGCGGGGGGTGCTCACCGAAGTGACCTTCCCCAATCGTACCCAAGTTCCTGAGCCGAGGCAACTTTGGTGATGACGGACATGTGGCCTTAGGCAATGAGTCAGGGTTTCCTAAATTTCTCAAAATAAAACATTTAGGTGGCGACTCTGTATCTGGCAAAGCAATCCATGTTTGGCACTTCTTCCAAAAATCTGTTTTCTCAAAACGATTTGCCGGATTTGGACTCTTTGGTTCAGATTAAGAACCGTGACAATTTGAGTCCTGAACTGTAGTGAGCCCAAAATGAACGAACGGGACATCATCCCTCCCGGGGCGTTCGGGGACGTCTACAGTTTCTGGCGACTCTGCTGGGGATTTAGAGAACTTGACTCGAACTCGTAATATCTTGTTTTGACTACACTTATGTGTTTCTTTGCATTGCATGTGCATTGGTGCGCCTAGGACACCGTGTTTGCCATCTGCTATTCCTGAGCGGTTTGCCAGAGGCAGCGTGCCATAAGGCTTACCGGTTACGGGCTCTGCCAGTATGGGAACACAAACCCCCGATTTTACCGGGGCACCCTTTTTGACCATTCGACCTAGTGCATATTCGGAATCCATAGTGACCATCCCATGCTAGGACAGGTTGCTTACCCGATAGGTTGTTTGAAACCATTGCGTGCGTAGTGAAACCTTAACTCCTGACAAAATAGGACAGAGAAACCCTACCCCAACATAGGGGTGTTTTGGCTCACACTTATCTGTTATGTGCTTTTAGAGTGCGTCTCTATAGGGAATGCATGTATCAGTTTACAAGTTTGGGCATCAGGCCTGCGGGTATCAGCATTTGGTGGGAATCAGTTTTACCTGAGGGTATCAGTTTACCGGCAGAATTTTTGGGCAGAATTTAGTAGAGAGCACACTCATTCAACTATGCTCATATCTGTTCAGGTGAAATCAGGCTGAGATGCTGTCTATTTTCTCTTTTGCTAGGTAGTCTTGGAACCATAGCTTCAGAAGGCTCCAATATCCCCCGGGTACACCGAACTTGTGTTGATAGACTTTGTTAGGTCAGAGATTTAGTTCAAAGGCAATCAGTGTTCCTTTACCAGAGGCAGGGTGAAAAGGTCGGTCAGGCACAGACCACCAGTACAGTAGCTACCAGCTCAGTGGTCTTTGAACAGCCAGGTTGAGATTTCGAGTCTACTGCGGAGATAGATATACTGGTGGTTCAATCAGATCAGGACAGTATGTCAGGCAGAGGAGGATGGTGTGCCAGCTCCAAGATAGTATGAAAGCCATGCAGCAAGGACGTTGTCCGTTAAGCGGAATTCACCAAGCAACAGGCCGTGTCATAGCCCAACAGGCAGAGACAATTGCCAGGTTAGGGCAGCAAACTGGAAGTATCTACTTCACACCAGGCTCCTCCCCCACCAAGAGTTCCCATACTCGGGGAGGCAATCCCACGTCCAGGATGATACGGACATTCCAGGCGGGCCAGCTCCGCCCCTGGTTCTACCCTAGCTATCTAAAACACCCACCCATCTACCAGACTCCCCCTTTGAGTTCGAGACGAATCCCACGGCATTGAAAGTGAGCAAGCTTGAGAAATTGTTCAAAAAGTCTCAGGAGGCCCACTCTATTCCTGATATAGAGGATGGTTATACCGACTCAGTGGTGACATTACCCGGATCGGTTCAAGATGCTACATATCGATCGATTCGATGGCTCTGAAGACCTAATGGTGCACCTCTAACTGTTTTCTGATATCTTAAGGCCAATGGGTTTGACACAGCCCAAAAATTGTCATTATCCGGCCGAACCCTGTCTGGGCTAGCCACAATCTGGTATGCAAAATTGGAGAGCTCTATGAAACAGAACTGGGAAGAGCTGGCTGAGGCCTTTATTGCTCAATACTCCTACAACACACAGATCGAGGTCACAACTCGTGATCTCGAAGTCACCTGCCAAGAACCAAAGGAGGGTTTCTCAGAATTCGTAACGAGATGGAGAGCAAAGGCCTCAATGATGACTACAAGGCCTTCTGACAAAGATCAGATCAGGATGATTGTTCGGAATTTGCATGGCAAGTTGCTACAAAAGATGGTCGTTCTACCTTTGTTTACCTTTCCAGCCCTTCATGAAATGGGGGTTCAAATCGAGGATGCCATCAGACCAAGGGATCTTTGCAGAAGATAATGAGCCTTTGAAGAGGAATGTTGCTCGCAGTTCCAATGCTACTACTGATGGTAGCACAGCTGCGAAATGCTCAGAAGTAGACACTATCACCACTTCCCTCAATGGCCAAGAACCAACCACTTCAACTCGGCCCCAAGCCCGAAAATTCCATCCTCTTTACATGAGTCTCTCTCAAGCTTTGAAAAAGCTACGAGAAGAAGGGCACCTAGAACTTCTAGAACCCCAACCCCTTCCAAACCCTCTTCCACTAAGATATGACCCAGCTAAATACTGTGCCTACCATCAACAGCACGGTCATGATACGAACCGTTGCATCCGCCTCCGTCATAAGATTCAGGATCTTATTGATGAAGAGACCCTAGCTCCACCAAAAGGACCTCAGGTTAGTACTGACTCGTCACCTCCCCACCTCAACCTCATCCATACACTACCATCCACCTTCGACCCCAGCATATACATCACCCCAGCCCATCTACCCAAGCCTGAGATGTTCATTCCAGAAAGCATGGACTTATGCATAATGGATGCACCTGGACCCCAATCATCTCAAACCCGTGAGCCCACTACTTCTGAGCTAAAAAGAATGATCGAAGATCTTCAAAGAACTGTGACAGATCTAGCCTCTAGGACATTGGCTCCATCATCGACCACAGCACATGCTAGGAGTTTCACGACAAAAGGCTCCCCAATCTTGGGACGGGCTGCATTTGAAGAAGGCCGATCCCTTGACCAAGTGGAGGCGAGTGGTAAGAACAAGGTAGGGGCAGGCATTGGTCCCCATGAACACCTTCAGTGGGCTGTTGAGGCTTTGAAAGCCGAAGGGCTGAACAAACAGCAAATAATTGCAGTTGTTGCAAAGATTGTGGATGGCACTTTTGCCACTCAGAATGAGAGCAGTTTGAATCAAGGGGCAAGCCAGGAGAAGGGTCATTGTACCAAAAACACCCCTTTCAGCTCCAATCCTACACTCGGAAGAGATCATCAAAAGTCAGCACCTACCAATCTTTTCGCCGGTACATCCAACACAACCAGCTCACAACCTGCCAAATACCCACCTCGGGGCCAAAGGGTGTTCACCCCACTGGACATGTCTCTGTCAACGGCCCTGAGGGTCCTGATCGAAAAGGGGCATCTAAAGCCCCTGGAGCCGCGGCCATTACTGAATAAACTTCCTCTCTCCCACAACCCGGCGAAGTACTATGTCTTTCATCAATAAGCTGGCCATGACACTGACGTGTGTCTTCGTCTTCACCATGAAATACAAGATCTGATTGATAAAAAGGTCATCTTCGCGTCAGGTCCTGCAAAGTCTATCGGCACTGGATCGGTGAACTTTGGGGGATAATGTGACCATGTGATCGGGGGATGAACCGCCTGCGGATGGCGCTCAGTTTACTCCAGATATGGTGGATGGCATGCACTGTCTTGAGCATATTTGCGAATGTTGTTAATTTGTACTTTCCGACTTGGGTATTGGGTCAGTCTTGTTGTTTTGTACAGAGTCAGTCTTTTCTTACTGAGTCAGTTGGGTCTGTCTTGTTGTACTGAGTCAGTCCTATTTTGGTTGGAGTCGGGAGATGCCGGGGGTGTTACCTCGGACATCACTTGCTTGTTTTGTGTTTGTCTTTTCATTTTCTTTTGAGTTTGTTTCTGCCTTGGAGCCAGTAATGCCAACAGATTTGAATGAACAGCAATGATTTTCACATTCTTGTGATCGCTTCTGCCTTGTGCCAATTGTGCCAGAAGCTTGAATGAAACGGCAGTGCATTCCACCTGCTCTTTTGTGCCCTAAAACTCATTGCATTGACCTAAGTTTTCCAAAAACTTTTTGAACACTGTGATTAAAACGAAGAGGAAGGAATTCCTCGGGATTTACGAAAATTTGATCAATTGAGGGAAAGAGAGGCATGCTAAGCCCTTAATGAATGAAATCATGTTTGTTAACGTGAGTACTGAGAAGGATCCTGGCTTGATCCAGATTGGCTCCACATTGTCTTCCACGCGAGCGATTCGTCGCTTTCTTAAAAGTTTTCAAAAAAAATGTTTCGCGCAGTCCCGCGAAGACCTGTGTGGAATCGCTCTTGAGATTGTGCAGCTTAGGATCGCTCTCAGCCTCGAGACTCGACCCCTCTCGATTTCAAACCTTGAACTTGGATTCACAATGTTCCAAGGCCAATCATGATGTGAGGCCTGTGTGGCCAGATTTGAAGTAGCCCGCGAACTAGGGGCAAGAAAAGTCAGATCAACAAGCCTGTGAAGCTAGATCAGGAGCACCCCTCGAACTAGGGGCAAAAATGTCAGGTGTGCTTGAAGAGTCAAAGACGAAGATCGGCAAGAATGCCAAATCCCAGAAGAGAGGAAAGAAGAAAGTTTGTGTTGAAGGATAACTGAGTTCCTACCCACAACACTAGGGGCAGATTCAGCCCCATTGGATGGACTCTTACGTCATCAGCGAACAGTAGCCATTCTCCTGGATTCAGATGACTTCAGGATCTCAGAACCATTTGACATGGACAAAGCTACACTTTTACCCTTGAGAGGCTCGCTGGGCCGAAAACCCGGAAGGGCGACCCAGGCAAAAGTTAGAGCAAGAAAAAGAAGAAAGAGAACAAAAAAAAAGAAAAAGAAAAAATGCAAAGAATGAAAAAAAGAAAAAAAAGAAAAATGAAGAAAATGAAAAGAAAAGATGAAAAAGGAAAAAGAAGAAAAGAAATAAAAAAATTGAAAAGGAAAGAAAAAGAAGCTCGCAAGGTCGAAAACCCGCAACGGGCGCCTTGGCAAAAGTTAGAGCCTAAAAAGTGAAGGTTAAAATACCCGAGTGTACCTTAACCCCGAACTACGTAAGGCTTGATTCCCATCTTTGGGATACGTAGGCAACTTCATTCTGAAGTCCAGCCGTAAAATACTTCAATTTGATTGTGCCCATGTAATGGTTTTGATCATCGTTGCCTTCTCTGTATCCGAGAATTTGGTTGTGTTCGTCACTTTAAGGACTGACTACAATGCGCTGCGGTGCCATTCAAACAAGGGGCAACTTTCCGTTGCCATTCAATGTGCCGCGGTGCCGTTCAAACAAGGGGCAACTTTCCGTTGCCATACAGCTCTCTTCAAGCAAGGGGCAATTTTCTTTCGGATCTGAGGTTGTGCATCTCGAGAGTGGGTTCTATGCTTGTTGAGCAGTGGCCGATTGCAAAAACAGTTTTTGAGAATTTTTACTGAGGTTGACTGATTTTCTCTCAAAAACTATTCCATTTTTTCCAAAACTAGACCTTTTTCCTGAACCAAAAAAAGGAAAATTTTCAGTGCTCATAACCTAACTTGCATGATTTTGAATCAGAAAATCGAACAAGCGCGTTAATCTAACTCTCATTTTGGTTAAAATTGTTTTAGTAGAAAACCAAAAAAAAATTGTCAAAACGATGAACTAGGGGCACAGTTGAGTCAAGCTTCCTGTCTTTCCCCATTGTCAACATACTTGCCAAGAAGGACACTCTACCTACCAGAAGAGGGCACAACTGAAGCTAACAGCAAAAGGGCAGAAAGCTCTCACATCCTCCAAGCAATGAGGTATCAAGCCAAGTGCGAAACACGAACTGGAATGGGGCCAGATATTCCACTCCCTCATCTGGACAGATCTGATCACGTCCAAACTCCCCAGCAGAGCATCGTCGACCGATGTCAGCTGCAGATTTCCTACACACCCAATTGTAGCGCGGCCCCTCTGTGGAAGAAACTCACTGTTGTGAACAAGAAGAAGAATCTAGCGGAATGCTAGGGGCAAGACCCCGTAACTTTCTGTTTATCCATCAACCACCTAGGGGAGGGATAAAAAAATGAGAGATTAAAGAATTGAGAGATGTGCGATGAGAGAAAAAGTGAGAAAAGGGTTTTGAGAGAAAAGCTGAGCCTGAGGGTCGAGTGATGTGAGAATCACAAATGAGAAATGGTGGGAAGCAATACCCTGAGAAACTGGCTCCTCGCGAACTGAGAGGTCTCTCATCTTTGTAACACGTCTGTGTGTCGTGTCTCCTGTTTTTTTTGTTTGTTTCCATTCTTGTTTTGAGTCGTTTCAAGTGTCTATGTTCGTGTTTAGGTTGTTCTACCTTTGTTTTCCGTTGTTGAGTCGTTTTGGCTGTAGTCAGTTGTAGGCTCAATACCCGGTTAAGAATTCATTTCTCACTTTCAAAAAAAAAAAAAATCGTTTTGTGCTCAGAGTGTCGTGCCGTTCTCCGCGTTTGTGCAAAACAAGATTTTGTTCTTTCAAAAACCGCAGGGTTCAACCCAGGTCACGTGAGAACAGTAAAACCAGGACCTATCTAAAGCTACATGGGTTCCGAACTGCAAAGCAAAAGAAAAGAGGAAAAATGGAAGCATCCGAGTGTGTTTCACCTTCAGAAAATTCCGTGATTGTATTCCGGATGTACCTTTTCAAGCCTTGTCAATGCTCCGAAGTATGAGTGTGCCTCTACCTCAAGCGCAAGATCAAGCCCGCTTCAAAGTTATGCACCCTTCCACCCGCATTGTTATGCACTTTTCCACTTGTATTGTCATGCACACCATACTTGCATTTATTTGCATCTCGTGTTATCTTCTACCACTTATCCTTTTACGCTGAGCAGCGTTTGGGATCGTTGTCCTCCGGGACTTTCTTAGGTTGCGCCGAGCACGCACCTGATAGGTTGTTTTAGGACCTCTTCTCACGATTTCAGCGTGGTTTGAGTGTCCTTTTCCTCACACTATTTCAGCGTGTTTGGATCCTTTCTCAGGTTGCGTTGTGCGCGCACTTGAGCGGTTGTTTTCTGACCTCTTCTCACGATTTCAGCGTGGTTAGAGTGTTCTTTTCCTCACACGATTTCAGCGTGTTTGGATCCTTTCTCAGGTTGCGTTGTGCGCGCACTTGAGCGGTTGTTTTCGGACCTCTTCTCACGATTTCAGCGTGGTTGGAGTGTTCTTTTCCTCACACGATTTCAGCGTGTTTGGATCTTATCTCAGGTTGCGTTGTAGATGCACTTGAGCGGTTGTTTTTGGACCTCTTCTCACGATTTTAGCATGGTTAGAGTGTTCTTTTCCTCACACGATTTTAGCGTGTTTGGAATTTATCCCAGGTTGCGTTGTAGACGCGCTGGGCGGGTTGTTTTAGGACCTCTTCTCACGATTCCAGCGTGGTTTGAGTGTCCTTTTCCTCACACGATTTCAGCGTGTTTGGATCCTTTCTCAGGTTGCGTTGTGCGCGCACTTGAGCGGTTGTTTTAGGACCTCTCCTCATGATTTCAGCGTGGTTTGAGTGTCTTTTTTCTCACACGATTTCAACGTGTTTGGATCCTTTCTCAGGTTGCGTTATGCGCGCACTTGAACGGTTGTTTTAGGACCTCTTCTCACGATTTCAGCGTGGTTTGAGTGTTCTTTTCCTCACACGACTTCAGCGTGTTTGGATTTTATCTCAGGTTGCGTTGTGCGTGCACTTGAGCGGTTGTTTTCGGACCTCTTCTCACGATTTCAGCGTGGTTAGAGTGTTCTTTTCCTCACACGATTTCAGCGTGTTTGGATCCTTTCTCAGGTTGCGTTGTGCGCGCACTTGAGCGGTTGTTTTCAGACCTCTTCTCACGATTTCAGCGTGGTTAGAGTGTTCTTTTCCTCACACGATTTCAGCGTGTTTGGATCTTATCTCAGGTTGCGTTGTAAACGCACTTGAGCAGTTGTTTTTGGACCTCTTCTCACGATTTCAGCGTGGTTAGAGTGTTCTTTTCCTCACACGATTTCAGCGTGTTTGGATTTTATCTCAGGTTGCGTTGTGCGCGCACTTGAGCGGTTGTTTTTGGACCGCTTCTCACGATTTCAGCGTGGTTAGAGTGTTCTTTTCCTCACACGATTTCAACGGGTTTGGAATTTATCCCAGGTTGCGTTGTAGACGCGCTGGGCGGGTTGTTTTTTGGACCTCCTCTTACGATTTCAACGTGGTTTGAGTGTCCCCTTCCTCACACGATTTCAGCGTGTTTGGAATTTATCTTAGGTTGCGTGGAACGCGCTCCTGATTGATTTTCTTTGTTCTTCCTCCACTCACGAGTCCAGCGTGGTTGGCGTATGTCGCCATTTTGCATATATTGTACTCTCTGTTGCATCGCATCTATTATCTATTGCATCACATCTATTACATTCAGTGCATCGTATCTGTTTTATTGTCTGGTCTAGGAAACCTTAAATCCTCTGGTCTAAGGAGACCTTAAATCTTGCATCATCATTCTGGCTGTTTTGCGCATCATACTTGCATTTTACTTGCATTTCATCGCGCTATCTTGCGCCGTGACCATTACTTGCATTGTGCATGCATTGCATTGCGCTATCTTGCGCACCTTACCTGCACTTGTTAATGCATTACATCGCGCTATCTTGTGCACCTTATCTGTATCACACTATTTTGTGCGTTCACCCTGCTCATATTGTTTTAGCATCGCACTATTTTGTGCATCTGTTTAGTACTGTTTTATGCATTCACTCTGCATCGCACTGTCTTGTGCACTCTTCAGTCTAGGAGACCTTAAATCCTCTAAAGGTGCAATTCCTTTGGTGTTTGTCGTGCCCGAACGACTTCCGGTGGTCCGATACAGCCACCTGCCTATGTTTACGGTGAGTTCCTAGGAGACCAACTGAGACGGTGGAAACTAGAGTTCGAATGGCTCATGCCTAGAACACAAAGGTTCGGGATTTCCGAGACTAAAGTCTGGTTTAAATACCCAGGGGTATATCCTCGGCTTGAAATCTGTATGGCAGCCCCGTAGATTGAGATAACATGTGTATTGCGCCTCAATTCTGGATACTGAACCAACCTTGTCTGTCACCCTGTTAAAGAATAGGGAAAGCTGCGACCATAGTCAGGGAGAAAAGTAGTACCTGCAGGTCGACCAAGAAGAAGCGAAAGATCCCCAGCAGCATGAGGTAAGTCATTGCCAATTGCCCCTGTAAAGTACCTTTACCTCTTAGCTATTTACATTGCATTTTAGCCACTACATTACAGTGCATTGCATGAATCCTCAATTTTCAAACCGGCTTCGCGTAGCGTATAAGTCCAATTTTCAAACCGGCTTCGCGTAGCGTATAAGTCCAATCTTCAAAGCGGCTTCGCGTAGCGTATAAGTCCAATTATCAAATCGGCTTCGCGTAGCGTATAAGTCCAACTTTCAAACCGGCTTCGCGTAGCGTATAAGTCCAATTATCAAAATCTTTCTGCATATCATTTTGCATCCTGCCTCTGAACTACGCTGGTTTGATTCCTTGCAAAGGGATACGTAGGCAGCCTGCGGGCACAATCATTTATTTATCTATATTTTGTTTGTTTGTCCAAGTCTTCGGCCTTGTCAAAAATGGGTCATCTCTGGGCTTTCACACTCACTCCCGTCACTTCTTGACTTCCGAGTTCTGTCAAAGAGGGGCAACTGTAGACACCCCATTTTTGATCGCCTTTAAGACTTGGACGCGACTGATGGTTTTGGAAGATGTGCTGGGCAAAGGTTCAATTTCTTCGGCAAAGAGAGAGTCAAATCTCAACTTCATACCCCTGTTCTAGACCAAAACAATCTTGATAAAAAGGTTTTAGTCTTAAAACCCTCTCTTTCAAAACGTTTTTGAAATAAAGTTTTTACGATGTTCCGAGGCTCGCATTTTGTCAAATGTTGCGCTTTTCGGTAAACCGAGCAAGAACAAAGTGGAAATGAACGAAAGAGAGATGAAATCTTTGAAAAATCTTTCGAAACACCTTGTCTAGGGGTTTGGAGTTGAAGAAAAGAGGAGAAGAGAAAGGAAAACTAGTTTGGGAGAAGTTCGGCATGAATCCGAGTAGGACCGAATCTACGCGGCTTCACCGAAACGGGCATAACTCTTTGCACAGGAGGAATTTTGATGCGAGGTTGGCGCCGTTGGAAAGCTAACTTCTGGGGCTTCAATGTGGCCACATGGAGAACAAGCAAATCAGATGGCCGACCAGCCTTTTTTGGTCAAAAGTGGTTCAGCATGAATCTGGGAAGGAGAGAAAACATTGCGCGGCTTCACCGAAAAGGGAATAACTCTTTGCACAGGAGGAATTAAGGTATGAGGCCACCACCGTTGGAAAGCTTATTTCCGGAGCTTCATTTTTCACTCAAGAATCTCCTAGAGCCAAGTCCGGGTGGAGGAGATATGGTTGGTTGAAATCCGTTTGGACCGAATCTGCGTGGCTTCACCAAAACAGGCATAACTTTTTGCACAGGAGGAATTTTGATGCAAGGTTTGCGGCATTGGAAAGCTAACTTCTGGGGTTTCATCCTAAGGGGTGGCCGGCCACCTTGACCCTTTTGAACTGGCCGGCCGACCAGGTCAAGTGGCCGGCCGGCCACCCAAACCTTTTGCACCTGGCCGGCCAGAATTGTCTCTCCTGGTGTATTACAGCTATGCCAGCTATTTTGCCCTAGATCCTCTACCCAAGGGTTTGCCTTTTTGGGGGAAAATTTGAATTAGTTTTCCCCCCCTTTCCCTTGGCCTCTCTCCCTCTATAAAACCAACACTTGAGCTTCATTTCTAAGGGTTAGAGATTTTTGCTAAGGCACACAACCATCTTCCTCCATAGCTCTCTCTTCCAAGCTCTAAAGTCCATTATCCTTGGCCATTTACACACCAACTCATAGCCCACCACCTCCCTCATCCATTCCAGCCCCTTGAAGCTGATTTTCAGAGGTTGAGAGCTCACATTCTTGGACCAAGAGCTGCAGGAGGTCGGCTCTACAAGGGTAAGTCACTATCTCCCTCTTTTTGGCCTTATCTTGCATCATATCTTAGTCTTATTTGCAAACATTTCTGGGCTCCAACCCAAATTGTAAAGTGTCATATTTTGAGCCTCTCTTCAACTTTGTTTAAGGGAACTTTGCTGTTTGAAGTCATCTACTTCCTTGTTTTCTCAATCTCTCTTTTAGGGCTATTTTTGTATCCTATTTTAGCCTTACTTGTGAACATTTTTGAGATTTGTTATAAACTGGAAAAAGTCTTTTTTTGAGCCCCTCTTGATGTTTGATTAAGGGCATTTTTCTGTTTGAGGTCATATGCTTCCTTCTATGCGTAATTGCCTCTTGTTTTGAGCCTTGCTTCTAAGCTTTTGTTGCATACTTCGTTTGGCCTTCTAGCCACTGAAATCCAGTGGATTTTCAGTGGCTAGCACACTATTTTGAGCCTCAAAATCAGAGGGGGGTGACCCCCCCTCACCTTGTTTTGTTTGGTGGTCTTTTTGGCCTTCCAAAGAGACCCCTATTTGCATGCTTCCTAGCCACATTCCAGGGCTTTTTCAGTGAGTTTTGGGACCCTCCTAACTCATTTTCAGAGTTTCTTTCGCTATGCTAAGTGTCCATTATGCATGTGTGGAACAACCCTGTTTTTGGCCTTCCAAAGATGCCCAATCTTGCATGCTTTGTTGACCAATTTCAAGGCCTTTTTGATGAGTTTTAGGGCTGTCATAACCCATTTCCAGAGTTGGTTTAGCCATGCTAAGTGTCCTTGATGCATGTGCCTAATAACCCCTTGCATGGCCCTCTAAAGGACCTCATCATTTTTGCATGCATTGGCTGTATTTCAGTGATTATTTGTGTATATTTTGGCATGTTTAATTCACTGATTTTTGCTAGTTTGATGAGTTCTCACCTGCTTCATATACATGCCATGTAAACCATGTTTGCTAGTCAAAGTTGCATGCTATTTTAGTCCATCTTGCTAGCATCTTTTGGCCATGCTTTGAACTAGAAATGTTCATGTTTTGGGACTGCCTTGGTTCTGTCTTCATGCTTCATGATCGACTAATGCATGCTTTGTATAGCTATAGGTCAATCTATGTGCCTAGTTTTGTGTTTCGGGACCATTCCATGCATCGGGTGCCATGTTTCTATGTTTTGGGATCATTTTGCATCACATTTCAGTGCTGGAGCTTGCATGTTTTTATGCCATATTTCATGCCTTGCCATGCCTTGTTAGAGTGGCCTTTGTGCCTTAAGACCGGTCCACGGTTTGCGTGCATGTGTGCGCGCATCTCGAGGGTCTCATTTTCATCTTATTGCTACTGATGTGAGTGTAGCTGAGGTCCACTCATATTGGTGTAAGTCCATCGTGAATTGTGTATGCCATTTCAATTCATAGCATTGCGTATATTAGGTTGTATGTTAAAGCATTGTGTATGCCATGTTACATCAAGCATTGTGTATGCCATCTCATAGCATTGTGTATGTTAGGTTGCATGTTAGAATTGCATTCATGCATGTCATGCATATTGCATTGTGTTTGGGATAGGAGTTAGCCCGAGCACGGGAAACGAGGGACGTTTCGTACTCCGAGTGACGAAACGTGTCTCAATTCCCGGTCACCGACACTCCAGATTATCCATGATGGAGTCTCGGTCTTGTTGTGTTTTCATGTGCATTCATTCCATATTGAGTCATGCAAATCGACTCCTCGACCATCATGCATTGAGATGCGTGATTGGTGGCACGAGGATCGAAGACTACACTCCCTAAAGAGTAGTCATGCATACATACGTGAAAATACTTTACCATGCCCCCTTTCTTGCTCTCTGTTGCAGCAAATCAGAAATCGGCAGTCTTTTGGGGCTTCGTGCAACATCCTGGGTTTAATTATAAACAGAGGCTAATTAGGGCATCACAATGGATTTCCGCGCAAGGCAACTCAACCATGCATCATTCATCATCCGGAACAAAGTCGAGGCAGTCCACGGGCTTACATGCAAATTTACTGCTTTTCCTAGATTAATTTGTCAATTAATTAGGATTTTGTATTTATTCGGACTGTACTATTCATTTGGACTGTATATTATTTATTCGGACCCTCCGCGCGAGGGCAATGTTGTAATAAGTGTGCGTGCGTGTGATGTATGTCTTCCAACCCCACGTCTTTCTCCCTTTTATTTACCAGCTTATGATGGTTAGATTAGGGCATGTTTCAATTAGCATAAAGTATGATAGCATGTTTGCATCCATTCATCTGTTCTGCATGCACCGGGCTCGGCTCATCATATTCACTGCATTGTATTTCAATTCCGAGTTGAATACATGTTAGCTGTAGCATTTCATATGCCATGTTTAGAATAGCCGAGCCTATCTTAGCTGCATTTTGCATGTGTTGCATTAGGCATTTCTGTATAGTTAGGATCATGCATGGATTTCTAACATAGCTTCTGTTTTGGCTCGGAGTACTCGATAAGTTTTATGCTTTAGCATCCTTGCATGCGTGTGAGTGACTGCCATGATAGCATGCTTACCATGAGGCTATGTGCTTATATGATATACCTGTCTGAATGCCTGTGGGTGAAGGTTGGGTTATCTGGATTGGAACAATTCATTTACTGTGAGTTTTAAGCCCACTAGATAGTGGCAAAACCATGTTTTTTAAGCCCACCCGAGGGTGGAAAAATCTGTATTTTAAGCCTACTTGTGAGTAGCAAACCGTTTTCAAAAACAAACATGAGATGTGTTGTTCCAATTTAGGCGACCCGGTCTATACTTGTATGCTGTGCGCATCACGTAGTAATCCTAGGCTAATAACCGGAATAAGAACGCATAATGTCTTCAAAACTAGATATCATGGTTAGTAGAGGCCGATCTTTGATCGGGCGAGCGGGGGTGCTCACGAAGTGACCTTCCCCAATCGTACCCAAGTTCCCGAGCCGAGGCAACTTTGGTGATGACAGACACGTGGCCTTAGGCAACGAGTCAGGGTTTCCTAAATTTCCCAAAATAAAACATTTAGGTGGCGACTCTGTATCTGGCAAAGCAGTCCATGTTTGGCACTTCTTCCAAAAATCTGTTTTCTCAAAACGATTTGCCGGATTTGGACTCTTTGGTTCAGATTAAGAACCGTGACAATTTGAGTCCTGAACTGTAGTGAGCCCAAAATGAACGGAACGGGACATCATCCCTTCCGCGGCGTTCGGGGACGTCTACAGTTGGCCGGCCCCAAATACACACGGCCGGACCCAAAAAGGACACGGTCGGGTCCTAATTTTTGCAAAATGGATTTTTAAGCGTCTAAAACATTTTGGTCCGAATGGGATGCAAAGTTTGGGTTTGAAGCTCAAAAGTAAATTCTTTTGCTGAAGATTCGAACAATTGCACAGTATGACATTTCATCATCGAGTATTCGGAATGAAGCGCCCAAGTCTTAAGGGCGGTCAAAATGGGGTGTCTACAGATGATGAAGATGATTTTGATATTTTGGATTGGTGGAAACAAAATGAAATTATGTGTCATGTGCTTTCACAAATGGCTTGTACTGTACTAAACATTCATATTTCTACAGTGACTTCTGAATTAGCTTTTAATACATGTGGACGAGTGTTGAGCGATTACTATAGTAGACTTTCATCCCAAATGATTGAGGCATTTATGATATCGAGAGATCATATGCATGCGCTTACAAGAAAACAAGATTTTAGTAGAAATAAGAGAATTCAATGTGATTTAGATGATATATCATTAGCCACCCCGAGTGAATTGTTCAGCTCCCTCGATAATTGATCAACAATTTTTTTTCAATATTTAATTTCATAATGTTTTTATCAGATTATTGAGGTAGAGTATAATGCAAATAACTGGTAAGGTAGTAGATGTTAACCTAGTTGGGATATACTTGACCTATAATATTTCTCTGCTATTATCAATAATTTATATCTATTCGATTTAAAGATATAAATTTTTATAATATTTTATTTCATTTTAAAATAAAATTTATTCTTTAAATGTTATTTATTTAATTTAATTATTATAATAGTTCATTTCATTTTGATATATATAAAATTATTCATTTCATTCAATTTCACAACTTGATACTTTTTGAATCATAATGAAATAAATAAATAAATAAATAAATCATAACTAAACACCACACGCGAGACATAATTAAATAACTCTCATGAACCATAACTAAAATAATATCATAATAAAAAAAGAAAATTACATAATTTCATACTTTTTTAGTCATGACTAAATACTACATGAAATATAACCAAACATCTCATTAATCATAATTAAAACACTATAGTACAATTTTATTTTCTTTTTATCCTTCATAAGTAATCTATATAAATATAATATAACTTCAATTATTTTTCGCCAAAAAAAAAGGCTCACATGACCTGACTTGCGGCCCGGGCTGAGTGGGCTTGGGCCTAATTTTTTACCACGTGGGCTGAGCCGACCTGGTCTAAAATTTGATGAGAGCCCGTATGGCCTGCGAATGAGTTGGGCTGAGCCAAAATTATACCCCTACCTATGGTCGACAAAATTTCTCAACCGATTATATTTCACTAAAATCGATTTCAATAATAAAATATTTGAGAAAACTTTGATAGCATATGTATAAAGGTAGGTTGGTCAAAATTGTCAAGATAAAAATGAAGTATGATATTATATTGCAAATTTAATCGAGTTTAAAATCAATAAATTGCGCACAAAAGCTGAAAAACTCCAACCCGATCCATCCCTCATTCTTGGTTTACTTGAGGTCACTAGACTTTCAAAATATTCAACTTACAATTTTGAACAAATCAAATAATGTATAATATTCTCTCCTTTTTTTTATCAAATCAAACTTTAGGTTTTTAATTATTTCAATTTAAATTTTAAAATTTTAAAATAACATCAATTTTAATCATCGGTTTATAACTATTAGTTAACTAAAAGAGAATGTGCAAATTAGATAATTTAGTTACTTTTTTCCTTCAATACTGTTAATTTTCACCTCCCACCATTACCATCGTTCGTCATCACCACTCATCTTTACCCAATCTATTGCCACCTCTCCATTAATTTTCTCTGTTCACCACTACTCTTTCTGCCATTCTTTCTTTCTTCTTCAGTCCATAGTTACTATTAGTGGCGGAGCCAGAAATTCAATATAGAGGGGACACATATTAATCACAACATTAATTTTTTTTTCCCCCCATAATAAGTAACAGCGAGATTTTATTAAACTTATAAATTTTTATTTTTATTTTTATTACAATTATCCTGAGATTTACATTAATGTAACTTATAAATCCACTCAATAACTAAATTCTATGAACTAAATAATCAATAAGTTCAATTCTATCAACTCAAAAAAAGTGTCCCATAATGAGGAGAAATAAGCAACTAAACAAATCTCATAATAAAAAATGAATTATCAATTGATTCAATTCTTGCCTTGACCTATCAATTAAAAATGTACAATAATACTCAAAATAATAAAATAAAGAATTTTTAAAATTTTTAAAAAGTAAAAAAATTTACATAATTTAAAGAGTCACTATTATAATTTTATAAAAGGTACATAATACATAATCTTTATCTATATGGGTAACAGTTTAAATATTAAAAGTTTAGGGAGGGCACGTGACCCCTCTAAGCCTTAGGGGACTCTGCCCCGGGTTACTATCACCGTCTAACACTATATGACAAAAAGTAAAACTATTTAAATTACCCTTTTGCTAAAAAATTATTAGAATTTATAATATTTATAAAATTAATAATTTAAATTAAAATAATTAAAAAATTAAAATTTAATTTATGTTGGCTTTTTGGCTTTTCGAAGGGTATTTTTGTAAATGCGAGCGTGCCAGCAAGGATCAATTAGTCCTTACAGAAATTATAATTGCCAACCAATTATCAGACGATTGTGTTTTAGTTCTTTCAGCCTCAATGAAGAGGACTTTTACTGGTGGCTTGACTTAGGAGCAATTAAGAGAAATAACAGTTAATATGAAGAACAATCGAAGTATTTCATTAAAATGAACACTTACAATAGTCCAAACTCAGTCTCGAAGAGGTTTACAGCAACAGTCTACTTGAATCTACTTGAAACTACTCCTATGAATCGAAGTGCAGTGCGGGTATTTAAAGCGCGGGTATTTAAAGAACAGGTATTTAAAGTACAAAAAATGTAAAACTGGAAAGGAAAATATGAAGTAAAGACTGGTTTGTATGATCTGAGTCTGGGCCCTTTTTCTGGGGGCTTTCCTGCTATTTATACTCGTCAAGGATGACCTTCGAACTGCACTTCAAACTGTCAAACTGCTCCTCCATGATCGCTGATCATGCTGCCTTAGAAGTAGTTCCACTACGCCATCACTTGCAGTTGAACTTTCCTCCTGTATTTGAATTCGAATATGAGTAACCGTTGGAGCCATGTCACCTTGCATCTCTTTACTGATCTAGTGCTACTCAGATCACGTGAGAACCAATATTCATCGCCACGTGTACGATCAGGATCGAAGACTTGAATCCTCTTCCCATAATACCCTTATTCTGCCACGTATCGAATTGTAACTGGCTTTTACAAAATATGTAGCCAACATTACCCCCCGCACTACTATACCCAATACTTGGTGATATTAGTGGATCAAAAGCTTTTCCCGCGCTTTTGGAACGTGCATGGAATCTATCCTCAGGAACACAACCGTCGCCTATTTGGTGACCATTTGCATTAACTCTCAATTTGTTGAACATTCCAATACCTCAGCATTCGAACGGACTATGGCTCAATCAACTTCTCTTTCTATTGATCAAGCATGCGAAGAGCCATTGAGTAATGCTGCTTCCCCTCGAAAGAATCTCCACGCATTCATTAGCCACCTTTACTCACCCTCCTATATTCAGGTCATGGGGGCTTTTGCAAATTATCAACCTTTGGACTACGAACACATTGCCCTTAATCCTTCGATTCACAAATTTGCAGATACAAGAAGTTCTTTCTCTAAACTCCCCTTGTATTTTGAACGAATTATTCTCAAGCCTTTGCTTTGACAAGTTGCAAATATGGACTTGGGAAATTCTTCTTCACAAACCTCTGCTTGGGATGAAGCTACAACTTCTTCATCTTCTGGGGTTTCCAGCTGGACGAGCTGGTCAGCACCTGAGTCCTGGGACTTGAGGGAACGAATCAATTACCATTTTGTTGAGTTTACTGACCCTTTGGATTTTCCTTCTTACGCTCGAAGTTCAGTGGTCTACCCTTACGTGCCCATTGACCTTCGACGTAGTTTGGAGGAGAATCTGCTTGTGGCCTGGTACACATCCTCCATGCCCACAACGACAGTGCATGTTGCCCGACGCCCAGAAGAGGCACAAGGGTACAACCCATCATTTTTAGCCAAGAAGGCGAAGATTTGTTCTTCTGACTGGCTTGATTTCATTAATGCCTTTGTTCCTTCCGTTTCCGTGCCATCTCCCATAACAGAAGCATCCACACCTTCTTCTTCATCTTTTGAAATTGAAGCATCCACACCTTCTTCCCCACCTTCCGAAATTGAAGCATCCATACTTTCTCTATCTTCTGAAACAGAACCATCTACTCCTTCTCCTCCTCCCACTCTTTCCTGGACAGAGAAATTAAGGCTTGCCCTTCCCATCGACAAAGTCTTTCCACCTTACAAACCTCCATCATCCCCTACTCCAGCTAATCGGAAACAAGCTCAACTTCTGCTTGCAGCTTTCTCTCACTTGCCCTTCAATGTTCTTGAGGATGACATCCCTCTCAAGAACTTTCGATGGGCTTGTGATATTTTGACTAGGGGCCATGTCCTTAACCCCATTGCCCAAGCAGAACTTCACCTGTTCCTGGACCAACTTCCGGTGCTCCTCTATTGGCATCGGAATTCTAAGGTCACCATACAATCTTTGGATCAACTTTCGTCTCTCCGAATTCATGCCCAATACGAAGCAGAGAACTTCATCGAAGAGTTCGATGACTTCAAGAATAAAGAGTCTGCGTACTGGGATGATTTGGTTATAGATGAGTTGGAACAAACATTGAGGGAGGAGGCTTTCGAAATAAAGGCTGAGGAACTCTACTATGAAGTGAAAGCACACCAACTTATGCAGCCAACATTAGAGGAGATAGAAGAAATAATAAAGAAAGAACAAAAATTCATTGACCATTGTTGGACAAAATTTCATGATCTTATTATTTATTCTATTCCTTATTTTTATGAGCTTGAATTTGTACCTAGATAAGGTTACTTGATGTAATTACCTTGGCTTTAATACAAACAAAGTCCTTCTATATTTGACATTGTTTGACTCTGTTTCCTTTTTGTCTTTAAAAGCCAATTCAGAGCTTCGAATTGAACCATCTTATCCTTAGAATCTGGACTCAATTGTTTTCAACGAAACACTAAAAGGAACCAACATGTCTTTTTCCAATTTATGGAGTAAAGCTGACAATTCTGGCTAATATCATCTAAAATTAGTGCTTCGTATTTAACAATCTTATCCTTCGAATATAGATCCAATCAATTTCCAATAAGGATGTTTAGATGAACTTTCCAATTTATGGATTATGGTTATCAACTTTCATTAATTCTTGTTCAGAATTTGAGCTTCGAATTTAACAATCTTCTCCCTTAAAACCTGTCTTAATCATAACCAAAATATGTTCATGATTAGCCTTGACTAATTTTACTTCGAAGAACAGTCTACGCTGTTTTAGTTCAGCAGACAATCTCCTTTTATAAAAACCAACGATTGGTTTCGATGTTTCGAACAGCAATCCTGAATTCTGCTTTGAAGGTCGTTACTTTGATTAATAACCTTCGAACAGGTCTTTAAACCCTTTGAAGTAGACCAATATTCGAGCAGTCTAGTATCTTTAAACATGTAGTATGCTTTGAAGCCGGCTTCTATATTTCGAAGCCGTCGTTGATAGATTTTTGGCGCCAAAATTTGGCTTCGAAGCCAAATATCTTACTTCGAAGCTAGCGTCAAATCCGGAATGTGCTCTTCCCTCCAAAACTATCAACATTGGAAGAGATCCCTCGTATTCGTACTTTTAGTACTTAACGACTTACGCAATATATTTTCCAGACACAAAGCTTTTAAAACCCTTTTGTTTCGTGCTCTGAAATCACTTGCCTTTTACAAACCCTTCTCTCTACCGATTTCTCTCTGCTTCCTTTTGCTTACTACCAATGGATCCTTCTTCGCTAAAAGTACTCGCTGGCGACCGTATCAGTCCTACCATGGCTTTGAAACAATGTATCGATGAAGAAATCACCAAACTATCATCTGGTGAGTCAAACCACATAGATGGACGTCTTTTCGTGCCTCGTCATAGCAACAAACAGGAGTACGTCCTTGGTCCTATTTTTCGGGAAGCTCCTGCTCAACTCGCAGCTCTATACCCTCGCTTGGAGGACCATTTCCTTCTCTATGAAAGAGGGCTTGATTGGGGAAACTGGAGAGTGAATCGTCCTCATCGTTGCTGGCCGACATTGAGGACTGAATGGGAAGAATGGTATGACAGAGTTATGCCTGCGAGAGAAGATGACCTGCAAGAGCTCTGTATCCTCGATGCCCTTCGTCTTTCCAGGTTCATTATTCCTGAGGACCCTTTTTTGATTCCTGCTGCCTTATGCTTCTGGAATATGGCTTTTAATTTCTTCCAATTTCGGTGCGGCATGATGGCCCCCACCGTTCTTGACATTTGCCATCTCTTAGGGCTTTCACCCCATGGTTCTCCTTTTACTCCCAACTACCCAGACCTTCCTGTCAAATTTTCTCTTCCATCCCTAAACTCCTCTTATAGTGACTTCGTAAAGGCTGAAAATAAAAGGGAAGGTCCTGTGAGAGACAGAGAACTATTTTCCTTCATCTTATACTGGTTATGCAAATTCCTCTTTTGCACCTCATCTCAGAGGATTATGCCTGAGTTTTCTTCTCTTGCGAAGGCACTTGTCTTGAAAAAACACATAACTCTTGCTCCTTATCTTTTAGGTCATGTCTACAGAGCATGCTCCCAATTTTGCGAAAAACCTCTTGATGCTAACCAAGGAGGTCCCCTCTGGGTGCTTCAACTTTGGCTCTTTGCCTATTTTACTGACCTACATCCCAAGTGTCTAAAATTCCTTGTTCAGGATCCTAGTACTTACGAGGAAAAGTATGCTAGGATTGCCCTTTATCCTGCTTCCTTCGCTTACTACTTTACCTTCTTTTATCAACTCCCTATTTCTCCACATGCCTCCTTCTTCTATCCATTCGAAGCCAGTAAAGGACCAACCTGGCTGCAAACTTTTCTGGCTAATAAAGAATGCTCCACTTCTCCCCATAAAGATATGTGGGCCTCTATACTACTACCAAGGGAATTATTCATTGGCAGTTTAAACCCTCGAGCCTACAAATGCATATCTGAGGTGTATTGCCCTTCTCAGTTTGCCCGACAATTTGGACTCACTCAAGGGATACCAGTTCCTCTTTGCAGTCTTTCGAATGTCCATCTCACTGCCAGGGACTTGAGAATATCCAAATCCAGACTGGAGACAGCAATACTCAGACTGCTGAAGGAACTGAATGAGTTCCAATTTGTTCCCTTTCTTCCATTTGGCTTGGTTTTGAAAAGATTCCAGAACTGGTGGACAGTCAATATGGAAGTGCGCCTATCTGTACACCCCCATGACTTGCTGGTAGGGTTGGGAATGCCTTCGAAGGCTAAGTCAGCAACAGCTAAGAACATTCCCCCTCTTCCTGAAGCTGCCACAATTACTCCTGCAGCTTCACCCCCTCCAGCTAGAGTTACCAGAGCTGCTTCGAAGAAGGGTAAATATTTTCAGATTTCCCTATTTCTTTCCTTTGAATCTTTCGTTCGTTTCCTTTACCCTTTTGTTCTTTGGTGCAGGGTCTCCGCAAGAAGAATCCCCCAACAGAGCTGAAACTTTAGCTATTCTCAAGAAGAAACAACAACAAAAACAAAAAAGGAAACTAGTCCTTCCTCTTAAGGAATCTGAATCTCTGGAGGAAGAAAGAGAGGTTGAGCAAGAGCAAGAAGTGCCCTTACAAAGAACAAAAAGACAAAGGTGGCTGCCTCCCCTTCTGACACAATGGAGCATCCTCCTCTCGAGGCAACCAGTACAACAATGGGGAAAGAACTTACCTCTGAAGAATCTGAACCCCAAATTGAAGAGAGGGAGATCGAAAAGGAACCAGTAGCAGCACTGCCAAGAAGGAAGAGAAAGAAGGTGACTGTTCCTGCTACTGACTTGGTTGAAGACCCCATTCATGAAGCAGCTGCCAAGGCAGTGGAGCAAGAACATTCCAAGGCAATAGTTGTCTTCGAGAGGGCCGAGAAGAGACGGCAGCAACAACTTTTGAGAGATGAAGCTACTGCTGCTGATGTACTTCAAAGGGAAACTGCAAGAAGGCAACAAACTGCCGAACATTACTCCCTTCGCAGCTCTCCCATCAGCGCTAATACCTTTGGAACAAGTAATTTCTTTCATACTTCCGTTGTTTTTCCTTTGTCAACTTTTGATACTGGATTTTGACATTGCTTTACATTTCTTCTTCTTGCAGCAACACCTACTGCGTTTATCTTTCCCATGAGGCCTCCCTCAGTTGAAGTTGAAGTTGACCAGATGCAACATATGAAAACCATCCAAATCATGCTCCCACTCTCTAAGCCTATATTCGATATACCTTCTTTGAGTCCAAGCATCCCTGCATCTCTTTTCCTTGGCTTAGAGCCATATCTCCCTTTTTTAACTTTTGATCTGCCTCAGTCTACTTCTTCTTCGAGCCTCACTCTTACTCCTTCCTTCACAGAAATTCCAACTGCTACTCCATCTCTGATGGCAGTTGATTACCTTGCAAAGGGTGCTGGTAGTCTTCCAATTCATAGTTCATCACCTTTGCCTACTTCCAGCCCCTCTTCTCTTGATTCATTGGTGGCTAAGACCATAGAGGCTGCCAAAGATGATCCACCTATTTCTCCTATCCCCATGCAGTCCCCTGTGTTTTCCACCACAGCACTCTCTATGCCCTTTACGTCTAGGGATGAGGTAGACATCTTCGAAGGAAGACTAGCTAGTCTCTTTGACACACCCTCTACCTCCCCAACTTTCAGTGCTGAAGCTGAGCCATTAGTCTTGGCTGATGTAATGACCCGGAACTGCATGATGTGATTATCAGTAATTACGTATGTGTTAGTATGATTTAATGGAAGACTACCTGTTTCAATTAGAGAATTATCTGTTGAGACTACGACTTTGGGATTGAAATTGATGACCGTAATGGGTACAGAAAATGAAATTGAATACGTCTACGTGATACCGGGAAGTTTTGGAACGATTTCAGAAATTAAATTGAAGACTGAAATTATCTGATTCGCTAAGTCTCGTTTGGCTCGCAAAGCTTGGCACAACTATTATATGTGAGATTAAGGTGCAAGGGCCTTGTTTGGCTTAAATGTTTTCTTGACCAAATGGTTTATTGATGTATATAAGATAAGGATGTTAACTTTTTGACTCATTGACCCAATGAAAGAAAAGAAAAATCTGGAAAGGGAGAGAAAGAGAGAGAATCGTGAGAAAGGGAGGGACCAAGGGGGAAATCAAGTTGAATCTTCTACAAACTAAAGAATTAAGGTAAGAATTTCTCCTAATTTCTTGAATTAAGGTTGTATTCTTCATGATCTCATGACAAGTAAATGAAAAGGAAAGAGAAGTTATGATGAATTTGAGCACATATGTTATGATTCATGTTATGTTTGGTATATTAAGGAGGTTCTACCTTAAAACCTCCATGGAAGTTGAAAATGAAGCTTTTATGTACATGTTCATGGGTTTGATCTTCTATATGATATATTTGAGTTTTGATTGAAGATGTAATGAGTTAATTAAAGTGTTAATCAAGTGTTTGAGAGGTTGTATTTCATGTATTAGAAGTTAATTTTGTAAAGAAAAGATTGGAGTTGAAAGAGGGAAGAAGAACCAGAGTTTCGGACTTTTGCATGGACCGCTCGAGCGGAGGGAAGCCCGCTCGAGCGCAGAAATCACCCTCCCAGCAGTTTTGGTCATTTTCTTCAGTACGCTCGAGCGGCCAAAGTGGCGCTCGAGCGGGAAGGCCTTTTTCGGGAACTTTTCGGGGAAGTTGTATATTTGATTCTAGTATGTTAATTGCATTATTTAGCATCTCATGAGCATGAAATGAATATGAAATGAAGTAAAGAATGAATGAATGAAATGACATGAATTAAAGTAAAGGAAAGAAAGAGAGGCATGAATGGTTTAAGGTATGATATGAATGTTTCATCATGTTAATTGCAGGACAAGCCTCGAAGACCGTGCAACCGGTATTGGAAACCCGCTGTAAGTAACGTTTCTGTAAAGATATGTTATAATGAATTATGCTTCAAAATGATACGTTATGATATGATATGTTTGAAAGGTGATTTTAAATTGTGAACGAATGTCCTTATTTGCAAATCTAGTATGGCATCCATAGATAGTTAGGTCATGGGTGCGACATGAACATGCAGGCTCATGATCTGATCAGTCATGGGTTAGGGCATGAAGATGAAGGCCCATGGCCAGTCACGAGATCTCGTAGACTGTTGACTGTTAAAGGATTGACTGCTATGAAAGGTTATGAAAGGTTCTGTGGAGTATGCCATTAATGACCGTTGACTGTTTATGACTGTAAATATGAAATGTTGGAATTTGTTCACTACCCCTTTACTTTAATGTTACTTACTGAGCTTTAGCTCATTGTTTGTATTTATGTATTATAGGTGAGCATTCTGGCAGCCAAGCCTAGGCGGAGTCTCGAGTCGAGCCGCCGTTTGAAGCCTAACCAGAATTTTGAGGGCCTCCGAGCTGGGGCTAGGCCTGGAAGGCCGTGAGAGGGTTTTATCTTTTTGTTGTTATGTAACTTGTACTTATGTGATGTCATGGATCATGTTATGTAACATAGTGTGTAATTATCATTTTTGGGCATGTATATACACTTGTTCATATAAATGCACAGCTCTTGGACTATAGTTTTTGCATGTATTTCCGCGAGCCCCATTTTATTTATGTTATGTATAGAAAGGCCTGTGGTAATCTAGGATTACTGGCCGGTCTCGTTACCAAACTTCTAGGGGCGAGTTTGGGGCGTGACAGCTGACTCCTTGCTGGAAATTTTTTAGAGTTCTTCCTCCAGCAGCAAACCCTCTGCACCTTTGGTAGACATGGACACATGCCTAGAACTGCTAATTTCTTTCTCAAGGATTCCCTTCGAGGCTCTGCAAAGGCCAATAATCAGAAATGGATTCCTTCAATGCTGCACAATTGCTGAGCAGTCTGGCATGAATGTTTCAAGTCATCTATCTCAGGCAGCAACTACTGTCGATTTCTATCTCAACATTTGTCATGCTGCTAAGGCTGCGGATGAGAAACTAGCTACGGATCAGAGTTTTGTTTCTCAAGTGCATACCGAAGTATCCGAACTCAAGGAACAACACTCATCTGTCTCCCAGTTTCGAATCCAGCTGTTGGAGAAGAAAGCTCAGCTTGAAGAGGAGCTGGCTGCAGTAAACCAAGCCTTAGTTCGAACTGATACCAAATTGCACATCACCAACCAAGGGCTGGCTGATCGAAAAGAGGACATGGCTGCAGCTATTCAACTGTTTCCAGCACTTAGTAATAGAAAGTCTGTTGTACAAAAACAATTGAAACACTGTAATGATTTTTGGGCCAATTTGTGGCACAATGTACTTGATTCTTTATGAAAATCGAATTCTTGTCTATTATTTGAGCAGTCTTATGTTTTGTACTTAATGCTTATTTTATTCCTTGTGTTTCCCAAATGGTTGGAAAATAAGACTTCAGATACCTGCCATTAATCTTTTTGGGATGTACATAACCATTTAAATTCCTCAAATGGTTTGCTCCAAAAGGCAGAACTCTATGAATTTTATATGGTCCTTCCCAGTTAGGTGACCATTTGCCAAACTTATGGCTTTTAATTCCTATTGGGAGTATTGTTTTCCATACCAAATCACCTTCATCAAAGCCAATGTGTTTGACCTTCTTGTTATAATTCTTGGCTGCTTTCTTCTTTTGGAAAAGAATGCTATTTAATGCCAAAATCCTGGCTTCATCTATGCCTTCTAACTCCAAGCACATACTTTGATGGTACTGCCTAAGATCTAACTGATCTTGGCATCTTACCCTCAAAGATTTAACATTAATTTCCACAGGTAAAACTGCATCATGCCCATATACTAAGGCAAAAGGAGTGACTCCTGTGCTTGACCTTGGGGAAGTTCTGTAAGCCCACAAAACATCCAACAATAGGTTATGCCAATCCCTAGGATTATCTTTCACAACCTTTTGTATTCCTTTTTTCAAGGACTTATTGGATGATTCAGTTTGACCATTGGCTTGTGCATAATAGGGTGTGGAATTAACAAGGCTAATTCCAAACTCTGCCACAAAAGACTTCACCATTTTCCCATCGAACACAGTCCCATTATCAACTGTTATGGTTTGTGGGATGCCAAATCTATGGATCAGATCTTTAATGAACCCAATAACCTCTGTTTGGTCTACAGCCTTGTATGGCTTAGCTTCGACCCACTTAGTGAAGTAGTCAGTGGCCACTAGAATGAAACAATGATGCTTCGAAGAAGGTGGGTGTATTTTTCCCATCATATCCATGGCCCATCCTCTGAATGGCCAAGGCTTCACTACTGCATGTAGGTCAGTTATGGGCACATGCCTTATTGTGCCATGCTTTTGGCATGCCTGGCAACCCTTTGCATATTCTATGCAGTCTTTAAGGATAGTTGGCCAATAGTAGGAATGCCTTCGAAGCAACCATCTCATCTTCACACCAGGCTGATGAGCACCACAAATGCCTTCATGAACCTCAGCCATAGCTGTTAATGCTTCTTTTGGGCCTAAACATTCCAGCAATAAGCCATCTCCCCTCCTTTTGTAGAGAGCATTGTCATATATCATATATTGCATAGACTGCAATTTGATTTTCCTACTGGCTTGCGAAGATGGACCAGCCAAGTATTGCATTATTAGATGCCTCCAATCTTGTTCTTGTAAGTTATTATGATTGACTTCCAAGACCACATTCCTTTTATTCAAAGGTGGTATCAATTTTTGATATGTTGTTTGGCTTATGTCCCTTTGGGCATTATCCCTTATCTTGAAGTTTGAAGCTTTCTGAGCCACATCATTAGCTCTATTATTCAAGAATCTTGGAACATGAGTTACATTTGCTACTTGAAATTGGGAAAGCAGATGTAATGCAACAACATAATATGGCAGAATACTTATGCTCTGACACTTGAAAATCCCTTTCACTTGGTTAACTACCAATTGAGAATCCCCAAATATGTCAACTGCATGCACTTGTAATCCAATCAGGATTTCCAGTCCCACTATTAGGGCTTCATATTCAGCCTGGTTATTGGAACAGCTAGCTTCATCCACTCTGAAACCATGTGTAGTTTCTACCCCTTGTGGAGACTTAATCACAACACCAATTCCAATTAAGCCATTGGCTTTCGATCCATCGAACCACATCTGCCATGGCTCAATACTAGCCATACCAAGCTCCATTATCTCTTGGCTCTCTGTTTGAGATGGATGGTCTGCCAGAAAATTGGCTAAAACTTGCCCTTTTACTGCCCTTTGAGGGACATACTCTAGATGAAATTCTGATAAGGCTAGTATCCACTTGCCAATTCTTCCCCTCAACATGGATCTAGATAACATGTACTTAACCAAATCTGCGGTTGCAATTACCAAGACAGTTGTAGGTAAAAGATAATATCTTAATTTCATTGCAGCAAAATACAAAGTAAGGCACAACTTTTCAACAGTTGAATATTTACATTCACAAGAATTTAAAAACCTACTAAGGTAATAAACAGCTTGCTCCTTGCCTTCCTCATTGTCTTGGGCCAAGAAAGCTCCCAATGAATCTTCTGCTGCAGCTATGTACAACTTCAAGGGCTTATTCCCTTTTGGTGGCATCAGCACTGGAGGGTTGGCCAAGTAGGCTTTGATACCTTCGAAAGCAATTTGATGCTCTGCTGTCCACACAAACTCCTCTTCATCTTTCAGCCTTAACAAAGAAGAGAATACTTTAGTTTTTCCTGCAGTGTTAGAAATAAACCTTCGAAGAAAGTTAACCTGTCCAAGGAACCTTTGTAATTCTTTCTTACTTGATGGAGGCCTAGCTTCAATGATGGCTTTGGCTTTATTCTGATCAATCTGTATTCCTTTCTTGTGCACTACATAACCCAAGAAATTTCCAGATGATACACCAAAAGCGCATTTAAGAGGATTGAGTTTCAACTTGAACTTCCTCATTCTTTCAAAAGCTGCTTCTAAGTGAAACAGATGCTCCTCCATGGACCGGGATTTCACCACAATGTCATCAATATAACATTCTAGATACCCTCCAATGAGATCATGAAAGATAGTGTTCATAGCCCTCTGATATGTAGCCCCAGCATTCTTCAGGCCAAATGGCATTTTAACCCATTCGAAGGTGCCAATATTTCCAGGACATCTGAATGCTGTCTTGTGGATATCCTCTTCTGCAATGCAGATTTGGTTATAACCAGAATGCCCATCCATCATTGACAAAACTTGGTGTCCTGCTGAACTGTCTACCAGCAGATCCACTATAGGCATAGGATACTCATCTTTGGGAGTTGCTAGATTTAAGTTTCTGAAATCGAGGCATACCTTCATTTTACCATTCTTCTTAACTACAGGCACAATATTAGATAGCCATTCAACATACCTGGCTGTCCTAATAAAGCCTGCCTTGAGTAGTCTAAGAATCTCTTATTTGACCTTCTGAATTACTTCTGGACTCATTCTTCTTGGTTTCTGCTTGTATGGCTTGAAATTAGGCTTCATAGGGAGCCTATGTTCCACTAATGACCTATCCAATCCTGGTAGTTCATTGTAGGACCATGCAAAGCAATCTTTGTATTTCTTCAGAACAACCAACAACTGGTCTCTGTCCAGAACATTCAAGCAAGCACTTATATAAGTGGGCTGTTGTATAGAACCTTCCCCTAAATTTACTTCTTCTAAGGGGTCTTGTGTCTGAAAACTTATTGAAGCTTCTTCTTTAGTTTCTTCCACCTTCGAAGCAATCTTCTTATCTTGTTCTGCTTCTAGGTTCTTTAGTTCAACATCTTTACCCTCCTCCTCATAGACAAAATCTGTCCATAAGGCATCCTCCTCCTGTATCTCCTGGACCTTTGTCTCAATGTCCAATGTACAGTATTTACCAAGGGTCAAAATTCTGACCTGTGGCTGCTTCTGTTTACAGCCAATTATCATGGCTTCTCTTTCTTGCTCCTGTACTTTCTGGACTATTGCTTTTACGTCCAATGTTGAGAATTTAATCAGAGCCAAGGACTTGGCTTCTAGTTCTTCACCTCTTTGCCTATAACCAGGCATCATTGTCATCTTTCACGACAACCTCTTCATCAGCACTCTCTTGGACTAAGTGCTTCAGGTGTGTCACTTCCTCATCAACCGTCACTTCGGCTGAGCCATCAGCTTTCCTAAGTATACTGAGTGGTGTCACTCCCTCAATATACAATTTGGCCTCTGCAAAGTCTGCACAGGCTATGAAGGATTGAGGATCTGCATCAATGTCCTCTGTCTCTCCATTGCCCAAAGCCATCATGATTTTCTGATGCAAAGAGGAAGGCACACATTTGTTAGTGTGGATCCAATCTCTCCCAAGTAAAGCATTGTATTTAGCATTGCTGTCGATTACGAAGAATGCTGTCATGTAGTCCCTGGTTCCCACACTCAAGTTAATGGGTACTCAAGTTAATGGGTAGAATCCCCTGAGCCATCTGCTTGTCTCCAGCAAAGCCAGTGATGGTTGTGCTGGTTGGGATCAACCTGGGATTCTTTTTCCCTAGTTTCTTCAAAGAAGATTTCGGTAACAAGTTTACTGCTGCCCCATTGTCTATTAGGACTCGATTCAGTTGTATCCCATCGAAGAAAGCCTTGATGTACAAAGGCTTGACATGTTGTGTCATAGAATTCGAGGGATATTCAAAAGGATATGAGAGGTTGATGCTCACCTCTTCCTCGCTCTCACATTCAGTTTCCATCGGAGTAGCCATTCCAGGATCATCCTGTACCATGCTCACTTGTGACTCTTCACTAGAGACAGGAATAGGATCCATGTCTTGGTCATCTTGGTCCTCATTTCCAGCCTGGAACTCATGAGGCAGTATGTGTACCATATTGACTGACACTGGAGGAAATGAGCCAAATTGGATGGCTGGCTGTACTTTCTTCCCCCCTTGGCTACCTTGCTCAGTGACTTCAACAGCATCCTCCATGCTGCACTCTGGCACTTCGTTGCTAACTGATCCCTTCGAAGGATCTTTCTCAACTGGCTCTTCAGTCAGAAATGTTTGTTTAGCCATGAAGGCTTCGAACATTTCTTCTTCTGCCATTTCCTTCTTTTGGCTCATGCCAATCTCTTCTTCCGTTTCGCTATCACTTTCCATCAGGGCCTTCTCCAACCCTGCCAAACTAGACTTCTCTCTGGCCTTTAGTTCAGAATGAACCTGGGCCAACTGTTCTCTGCTACAAACCACTTTGCTTTGTAGAGTCGGTTTTGGAGTATGGTCTGACTTCGAAGTCTTCTTTCCTTCTGTCTTGACCAGTGAAGAACTCTCTCCACTTTCTTTCAAATCTTGCTGGTACTGGGTGTACCTGCGCTGAATCTTTCTCCTTTGTGATCTGGAAATGACTGGAACCATATCTGGTTCCTTTGTCTTTGGGTGTTTCAGCAATACCCAGTTGTTCGGAGCCACCAAAGGAGGCTTTGACCATTCTGCCTGGGATTCCAACATCTCTCCTGGCGGGCACTTCCCTAGGTTTGTTTTGCATTACAAACCAGTCTGGAACTCCAGGTACCCAAGAGCTTCCTGACTCAGATGTTGAATCGCCCTTTTCTACCTTCAAAGCCATCTTCGAAACTGGTTGTGGAGGTAAGTATTTGGTTCTGATCTCATGTTTCGAGCCTGATTCTGGCCTTCGATGGAGGTGGCCACCTTCTGTTCTGCGTGAGGTTGGTCTAGGGGGCCAATCTCTGGCTTTAGTCCCATGACCTGAACTCCTCTCCAATCTTCTTTCAGAATGGCTGCTCTCCATTCTGTAGTAGTTAGGTGGCCTAGACTCATACAAGGGCCTCTTGCCTTTAGCATGCATTCTGTCTACTGCAGGCTCAACCCCTAATGGTCGTTGCCTATCACTAGCCGGATACGGCCTTTTGTTGTAAGCATTGGTTGATTTAGGACGTCTCTGAACATCCCTATAGTATTGCTTCCCATCAATTGGAAGCCCCTTCAACCATTTGTAACTCAGTCTGCACCTGGGACACATCCTCTGTATTACAGCTGCTTCCAGGGAATCATCATCCAGTGCTTCTTCATCAGAGTGTTCCCTCTGACGTGAGAAACCTTGCCCAATAGTTGGTGGGTTTCCAGTCTCCTTCTTGGCAGTTGTCTGGTTGGCAATGTGCATCTGCACATTAACTTCTTCCAATTCTTGGAAAGATAGATTCTGGAAGTTTGGTACAACCACATTAGCTATACTTTCTCCAACTTCTGGAAACGGATTGCTGTCAATTCCCATGGCCTGTTCTGCTTTGGCTGGGAACTTCAAACTTCCTTTCTGAATTTGCTCTTGGATCCTGTCTCGAAAAACAATGCAGTTTTTAGTCGAGTGAGACCAAGAGTTATGCCATTTACAGTATACTTTTCCTTTAAGTTCATCTGGAGATAGCAGTTTTACCCCTTTTGGTAACTTAAGAAAATTGGCTGCAAGCAAATGATCAAAAATGTCATCCGCTTTTGTTAGATCGAAAGAGTACTTTCTGTGAAAGTCTTTCTTTTTAAACTGCTGGTCGATGGTTGTATCCTTATGAATTAATGCTTCACAGATTACAGGTTCTTTGCCCACAATCTCTGCTGCATCGATCTCATAATTTGGATCTCTATAATATGTCTTGTACGAGGCATTATTTCGATCTTGTTCCTCCTCTAGTAATGCTTCATATCGAGACACCTTATAGGTTAGTTCGACCAAATCTCTGAATTCAGTTGAGTCAAACTTCTTTCGAAGCCTGAACTCTAAACCGTTTTGAGCCAATCTTACGAATTCTGGCTCTGGTAGGATGACTCTACATTTATTTCGAGCCCTTTTAAATCTGGCAATAAACTGAGTAGCCTTTTCTTCAGGCCTTTGACTCAATCTTGCCAAGTCTGCCATAGAAACCTCTGGCTCCGATTGGAAGAATTGGGCATGAAATGCCTCTTCCATTTGTTGCCAAGTTTGAATGGAGCCAGGTGTAAGGTTGATGTACCATACAAATGCTCCCCCAGTTAGAAAATTTGGAAATAATCTCAGTTTCATATAGTCATGATTAGTGAATTCACCGCATTGAGCAGCAAATCTAGCAATATGCTCTACTGTTGACTGATTTCCAGTTCCATAGAATAGGGTAAAATCTGGTATTCTGAATCCTCTTGGGTATTCATGGACCCTATCTACCCATTCTGGGTATGGTTTTCTGTATACAGGAGTCTGGACCCCCCGAGCCATCGGTCCACACATCTCCCTAACAATATCAACAATTTGGTCCCTAGGGACCATGTTCTGTGCCTGCTGAACCACTACTGGAGGAACAAACACAGGGTTTGGTGGGCAAACTTGCGCTTGTAGTCCTCTTGGTCTATAAGGTGGTACATTTGGGATTGGTTGCCCCTGTGGTGCAGGTTGCTGTTGGGGGTATGGGTAACCCTTTGAGCCTGTCCTGCGAAAGGACCTGCGAAAGGTGCTGGAACAGGTGTTGTGTCCCTTCCATTTGTGGGAAAACCTTCCAACCCCCTAGGTATAAATTCGAATAAAGGATTATTATACCCCCTAGTGTCAGGTATGGCTTCGAACATAGGATTTGTAACCATTCTTACGCCAGTTTCTTGTACTTGGCCAGATCCACCAACTTGTGTGGCTTCATTTTAAGTACTGAGGCATTTTGGCCTGCTATAGGCCTCGAATTGGGTTCATACCAAGACTGAGGTGATGGTCTTTCATAGTTCTGAGTACTAGTTTGACCATTGGATTGTCCATTAACTTGCATAGGCTGTTTATCTCTAGCCAATCTTTGCTGAGGGACATTTAAAACTTCCTCTGTGTGTCTTGTGTTTGTTGGTTGGTGGTTATTCATTCGATCCAAAAAGGATGTTGCCCACCTTTCCATTGTGTTCATTAATTGTTGTCCCATAACATCTACTAAGCCATTCCATGGATTTGTTGGCTGAGTAGATGGAACGGTGGATGGTCAAATTCCTTGGTTTCGTCCAATATTATGAACATATGGTTCTTGTCCAGAAGTACTGGTCTGTTCGACCATAGGTTCTGATAACATGGGAGTCTCCACAGGATGTGTTACCACATTATCCTCTGGATTAGGTATTTCTACCTCTCCTTCTACGCCTTCTTCCAAGCGTTCATTTTCTCCTTGTCGTCTTCTTCTAGCCATTTTAAATTAGGTCCCACTAGGCGTGCCAAAAATATATGTTGGCTTTTTGGCTTTTCGAAGGGTATTTTTGTAAATGCGAGCGTGCTAGCAAGGATCAATTAGTCCTTACAGAAATTATAATTGCCAACCAATTATCAGACGATTGTGTTTTAGTTCTTTCAGCCTCAATGAAGAGGACTTTTACTGGTGGCTTGACTTAGGAGAAATTAAGAGAAATAACAGTTAATATGAAGAACAATCGAAGTATTTCATTAAAATGAACACTTACAATAGTCCAAACTCAGCCTCAAAGAGGTTTACAGTAACAGTCTACTCGAATCTACTTGAAACTACTCCTATGAATCGAAGTGCAGTGCGGGTATTTAAAGTGCAGGTATTTAAAGAACAGGTATTTAAAGAACAGGTATTTAAAGTATAGAAAATGTAAAACTGGAAAGGAAAATATGAAGTAAAGACTGGTTTGTATGATCTGAGTCTGGGCCCTTTTTCTGGGGGCTTTCCTGCTATTTATACTCGTCAAGGATGACCTTCGAACTGCACTTCAAACTGTCGAACTGCTCCTCCATGATCGCTGATCATGCTGCCTTAGAAGTAGTTCCACTACGCCATCACTTGCAGTTGAACTTCCCTCCTGTATTTGAATTCGAATATGAGTAACCGTTGGAGCCATGTCACCTTGCATCTCTTTACTGATCTAATGCTACTCAGATCATATGAGAACCAATATTCATCGCCACGTGTACGATCAGGATCGAAGACTTGAATCCTCTTCCCATAATACCCTTATTCTACCACGTGTCGAATTGTAACTGACTTTTACAAAATATGTAACCAACAGTTAGCAGGATAAAATTTTATTTTTTTAAACTCTAGTCTCTATTAAAGCAATAGCGGTCGGTCTAGAAGAAGTTATTGGTTAATTTGAAGTACCATTACATAATGTTTTACATGCCTTTTGTTTGAAAAAGTAAAATTTATAATTTTATATTAAATAATTAAAAAAAATATGACTGTGATATCCCTATACTAACTAATAATTTTGTAAGGTAAACAAGTGAGACAAGTGAACGGGATAATCTCCACGTCAGATTTCTGAACGGATCTTCTTATCCTCTCTCTTCTTAAAAAAGCCAAAATAAAAAAATAAAAAAAATAACTTAAAATAATGAAGAAGGCCTTTGAACGAATCAATACCCCCACAGACCGACCAAGACAAAACAACTCAGACGTAGGTTGCACACGTGTCAACAGACCTAGGTGAGGCGCGAAAGTCCCCGTGGTGCCTTCCGTTAGACCAATCTTTAATGATAAATGATTTGATAATAAATAATAATAAATTATTAAATTATAGTAATAATGCTCTAATATTCACATGTTATTTTAACAAATTTTAACTAACTTTTTTTTTTCAATTTTATAAGTATTATTTGGATATAAGTTTTTTAATAATTTTTTCATTGTTTAGTTTTTGTATTTTATGACCTTTTTCAATTTTTTTTTAAAAAAAATTAAATATTTACATTCTATCCAAATAGACAAATATAATAAAATAAAATAAAATAATTAAAATATATATATATAAATATAATTCACACTATCATTCACATACCACTACCAAATTTTTTTAAAAAAAATATTAACTACATTAAAATTTAAAAAAATATAACTCACAAATACTTTACAAATTCTAGCATTGGATGAGATCAACGGCTCATAAATACTTCACAATTTTTATTTTTATATTTTTTTTTATCAAAACTCTAATACTCTCAATCTCATCACTCTCTCTTGCATTCTAGAACCTTCACCACTAATTCCCATCGTTCTCTATTCTCTAAGAAACCCAATAGCGTCTCTCTCTTCTCTGAAATCATTCTCTCATACACCATCTTCATCCCTATGTTCTTCATCTATCAACACAGTCGTCTCTTCCTCTCTCACTTACACACATTGATCCCCTCCTCTTATTTCCATAAACCCTAACGATCCAAACGATTCAAAACCCTAACGAAAATGATCCAAACCCGAACCTAATAGAAAGTACAAACAAATTGATCAAAAAGCAAAATCTTTTAAAGGAAGAATAAAACTATATGTACCTATGTAATTGTGTAAAGATTTAGAGATAGAACTAACCAATGAGAGAGAGAGCATGCATGCATGCATATATATTTATAAATTCATAGAGAAAAATATGAAAAGGTGAAAAACCATGTGAGAGAGAAGATGTCATAGTACCTAACGATCGTGACCACATTTGATTTCTAATCTATTTTTGGGAATTATGGCCAAACATAAGATATTGTATTTGGAGCACTTGAACATAAAAAATGATATAGCATGATATGATAGAGGAATAATTTCTAACCATTGGATAGAAGATGATATCTAATCTTGTTGTTGGGAACTAGTAATAGCATTAGGGGAGGTTAGTATTACGAATTTCCCAACTTTATAGAAATAGTAATATCATGGCATTGCTAATCCCAAGGCAAAACCAAATGAGATATTAGGATATACCAACAAATATGTAGACACCACATAAGCACGAATTTTTTATTAGTTATTTGTCTACTACAAGATCACCTTTAGATTTTAAGGATTGTTAATTCTTTTGCCCCGAAATGATTTGATTACTTTAATGAAATTTGAAGTGATAACTTATAATTGCAATAATACCATAAAGTAAAGTCAAATTCGTTATTAGTTTTTTGTGTACTACAAGATCACCTTTAGATTTTAAGGATTGTTAATTCTCTTGCTCCCAAATGATTTGATTACTTTAACGAAATTTAAAGTGATAATTTATAATTTTGTTTGTTTGTTGTTTAACATTGATCGTAATATTTAAATCTAACGGACTTCAAAGATTGATTAAAATATTATAATAATAATTTATGTTTAAATAAAAGATGCTTGTGATCTACTAAAGTTCTCATTTTATTTCATCTTATATAATAATAGTGATGAATAAATTATATTTTATTCTCTTTATGTTTGATAATTTTTTTTTATTTTTTTTATTTTGATCTTTAAAATTTGTTCATTTTTTTTTATTTTGACCTTTTTATATTTTAATTTTTTTTCAATTGACTCCAAAAAAGTAACTTGTATCCAAAATTAGATAAAAAATAATATATTGACAACCATATAAAATAAAAATATTTTATTATATATAATTTACACCTTTGAGACAAATTCAAACCCAAATATAATATATATATATATTTTATATTTTGTGATAGTTAACATGATATTTTTTGTTTAATTTTGAATAGAATTTAACTTTAAAAGTAAATTAAAAAAAAAAATTTGAAACATAAAAAGTCAAAATAAAAAATTAATCAAATATAAAGAAGGCAAAGTATAATATACCCTAATAATAATTACTACTAGTAATAAGAGCAACTCCAATGATAAAAGTTAAAATAGCTTACTACCTTGTAAAAAAAATTGTCTTTGTTTTTGCTATAGGACTCCAATGATTCATATATTATTTTGACAAAACCAATTCTCATGTCAATTTGTAAAACGTCTAGCCAAAAAATGATTTTGGCAAAAATTATGCATTGGAATTGCTCTAAATGAGTAATTATTAGGTATTCTTAGAGAAAAATCATATAACATTGTTAAGTTGGTGATCCAAATTAATGACGCAACGAGAAATCTTACAAGTGAGACATAATAATATATTATTGTTAGATAATTAGAAGATAAGAGGTCACCCACTTGTGTAAGTTGCAATTTCTCATTTTTTGACAATATCATGTGAGCAACACTATGATTGTGTTTAATAACTTAATTCAACACTTAAAATTGAATGTATTAAGTGATAATCAATTAAACCTGTTTCATAACTACAATTAATATATTATTTAAAAATTTAAGTACATCTTAAAATGTAAACTAAAAGTTAAAAAATATTAACATACGTGCCGATATATATTATTATAAACTCATTATTACTGCTATCACTACCACCGTCATCACTGCAAACGCTTGATCTAAGTTTGAATGTCAAAGGTTTAGAATCCATGTACAGTCCCCAAAGAAGCAATCTTGTCCTCTCTTAGACCTATTTTGAAAAGTGCTAAATAAGCTAACTTTTTTATTTATTACGTAAAAACATATAAAAAAATAAAAAAAAAATGATATAATCCAAATAAAACAAAAAAAATCAATAAGGTAACTTATAAGACCCTTCCAAAAGAAGCCTTAATTAGATATCTCCTTATCCTGCAAACAGCTTATTTGACAAGGCAAGGAAAGCTTAAACCGTGCATACCCCTTGTACAAAAACTATTTCATTGGCTTAATGGCAGCAGTTAAAAAGCATATTCCTCGTCCGGTTGTCCGATTCTTTACTATGGATTCATGTCTTAAAGAGCTCCTTTTTGAAATCAAGACTGTGCCGTCGAAAACAACCTACTACCAATCCTACTATCATTATTGTTGTTATTGTCATAAGTATCATCATTTTATTATCATTATGACACCATCATTATAATCACTATTGTCATTATTACCACCACTACAATTACTATAACCCTTCACCTCCGCAACTATTGTCATTGTTATCGTTGTCATAATCACCACCATCATTATACCAATGTCATCACTCCTTTTTATCTCATCGACATTACCTTTCTACCATTATCATAATCAATATCTTTTTATCTCCACTAATCTAACCGTAGGTGTCATGGCTAATGTTGTCGCCTCCTCCACCACCATTAATTCATCATTATAATATAAAAACTAAAAACTACAATTTCAAAATAATAAGTTTTAAATGTAATATTATATATATCAAACAACTTATTTTAATTTTAATTTTTATCAAATAACTTTATAATTTTAAAATTTTAACATTTAATTTTTAATACCTAATTTTTAATTTTATCAAACAGCATCAACATGATAATCTTTCTTAATAATTCTTCTTCGCTCCAAAAACACCATCAGACTCACAGCACCGTTGGATCATAGCCACAAATTTCTTAAGACCGAATAAGAAAATCCACTACCATTCCCAACCACCAATTAGAAAAGCTTGCACCATTGTACCACAAATGGGGAACCACTAACGTCGTCACTGACGGCACCATAACAAATAAACAAAAGCAACGCCCCCTACCCCCCAACAACTTTCAATGACGTTGCCACTCCACCGAACCCTAACGGCGTAAAGCCTACAAAGAGATGCAATTGGCTCGGAACAGTCAGTAATTAAATAAAATTTTTCATCAAAATAATAAAATTAATTTTATTATATTATATTGATCACCGATATAAACGATTTCTCCCATCAAATCATATCAAACTATTAATTATTATAGTATCTTTCAAATTTGAACAATTTTTTACAACTATAGTATAATCACTAATCTATGTAAAAATATTAAATTATTCATTTATCCAACACTTCAAACATATCTAATCCATTCATTTAATAGTTTTATTTTTTTTATTTTTTTTAGAATAACAAAAATATAAACAAAAATAATAATAATAAATACTAAAGTTTTAAAGATAATGACTTAGAATTAAAATTATTTATAATAAAAATTTACAAACTCAAGTTATAAAGAAAATAATGTTAATTAATTGAACTTAATAATTTATTATACTTAATAATATCATTATTTACATATATATATATTTTATAAATATATTATATATTGAAGCGATCAATTCTAATTTAATTTGATGCACGAAGTGCTTGAACCAATACCGAATAGAAAATAAATTTAAAAAATCAAATTAAAAAACCACACAAAAACCGTCCTAATTTTAAAATAAAATAAAAAAAAAACAAAACAAGACAAACAAACAGACAAACAAATATAGCCAATTTGATACAATTCAACCAATTTAATCAATTTTTTCAATTTTTATTATACAACCCTAACGCCCATAATAGACAATTCACAAGCTCACACGTGACAGGTGTCCGGCCTGATTCGCCAAGTAATTTCCTTGGGTCCCGTTTGTTTTTAGAGATAGAATGGAAGGGATTCATAGTGAGGGGATTGTTAGTGAGGAGATTAATAGTGAGGAATTGTTAAATTATTTTTATATAAAATAATAAAACAAATAAAAAATATAAAAAATTAAACATTAATATTTTAAAAAAAATTCCCAATATATAAAAAATTAAAAAAATAAAAAAATTTCTAATCCCCTCACTATTTTTCTAATACCATCTATATCTCCTCCTTACCAATCCCCCTTCCAAGGAGACTACTAATAGCAAGGGATTAATAGTCCCTCCTCATCTCTCAAAACAAACACCCTATTAGTAATACTAAGGGATTAGTAATCTCAATCCCCTCTCTATAACCCCAAACAAACGGGGCCTTGGGGTGTAGTTCAATCACGTGTTGGATATTAATTAATGATATAATATAATTTAAAAAAAATTTAATATTTATAATTTGTATAATGAATAGAATCAGTAATAATATCATAATTAATATTGATATACTAATTAATATATTAATTAAAATATATAGTGCCACCAATACTGCTTAGACGCCTGACAACCGCCATTACTCAAAATGTACATATATACCCACTCTACATACCCTAAATACTCAACTACCTTCGGTATTGTGTATCTATCATGTCATTTAATATATGATTCAATAATACTAAATAAAATTTGACATTATTTTGAAGGAAAGAAAAAAAATAAAAAATAAAAAATAAAAAATAAAAAATTCAAGCTAAGAAAGGTATAAAACATTGTGAGTGTTTGGTAAATTAATTATTTTAGTAGATTATTTTAATTTTTAATTATTTTAATAGACTAAAATTTTTGTATTTCAAAAGATGATTGGATTAATTTTTTTTATAATTGGATGTAATATTTATGAAATAAAAAGTAAAATAATTATAGATTTGATGTGACATTTTATCTTATTAGCTATTTTATCTTTGTGAATTTTAACCCAAAAAGCAAAAAATAACCTTTGCCAAACAAGGCTAACGTGTCCAACAGATATTTTTTTGCTAGTGAAAGCTCCACTCTTTATGAAATAATTTGGTGAGAAATCTTTTTGTTTGTTTTGAACGACATTTTATTTTTAATTTTATCCCTTAATTTTTTATCTGTTACTTTTTTTTTTTTTTGGACTATCTATTCAAATTTTAAATTTTTTTGATTATATGTTTAATTTTTTTTCTGTATGTTCAAATTTTTTATCTGTTTAAATTTTTTGATTTGAGAATCTGTTCAATTTTTCACTTATCTGTTGAAATATGTTAATTTTTTTAACTTATGTGTAAGTTATATTTTTAACTTATCTGTGCAAATTATATTTTTAAACTATCTGTGCAAGTTATATTTTTAAACTATCTCTCACTCATCTGTTCAAAATCATCAACAACAAATCCTATCTATTCATCCTATTGGTTCATCAACATCACCAAATCTTGTCTATTTATCATCGTCGTCGTCGTCATCATCATCAACAATACAAATTTTTTAAAAAAAGAATAAACAAATTTTTGTTGAATGATACCATTAGATCATAAATGGTCCAAGTACACACACACACACACAAAAACAAAAACAAAAATATATACATATAGAAACGTATGTATGTATGTATATTGATAGAAATGTATGTATGTATGTCTGTATATTCATGAGCTATATATATATATATATATAGAGAGAGAGAGAGAGAGAAATGGTGTGTATATAAGCCATTGGCCCAATTACATCCCAGCCCAATCCTCCGTCGCCTACAACGACAATCTGATGCAAGTCGACAAGGACAATGAAGAAATTGAAAACTTCAAACCCATATCTGTTTCATTCAAAACAAGCGACTGAAAAGGCCGAACTTACCGTCGTGGCTGAGAGGCTTGCGAGATTGCCAGCATCAACATTCCTCTGTCATGCAATCCAATTTGGTCACTCTGACCAGATCTCCACAGTACTACAAGTATGTAGCATGATTAGCGACGTCTAGTTGGAGCTGAAAGCCAGGCTAGACCGACACCAACGACGACGACTTCGGTTCTCCATTTACCCCAAATTTTTAGTTAAAAAATCCCTAAGAGAGAGAGAGAGAGAGAGAGAGAGATTCAATAGCAAATCGTATAGCTCTATGAAGTAACAAATTAAAACCCTAAAGGAGAAAGAAAGAGAGTACCAAACTTGGATATGAATTGTTCCTAAAAACCTAGCACGATGAGATTAAAAACACGAATCTTAAGCTGTGAAATGCTAAAGAAAAAGAGATACTCCATCGGAGATATATGTATTCAGTGTATGTATATATGTAGTCTATACATATTTACATATTTATATGTATATATATAGAGAGAGAGAGAGAGAGAGCAATAGACTCATATCCTCCTCTTTAGACTCAAACATTAGACTAGCGGAGCTCCGAGAAACTAAGATCGTACGATGAAGCTCCAAGAAACCAATATCGTAGATAAAAGAATAGTGACGCCGAAAGAAATGGATGTAACACCTTGACAATGAACCACCCTAATCTTGTTCATCCGAGCATTCCCAATATACGATTGACAACAAGAACAAGACAAAATAGTAATGATATAACATTGACAACATTCCTTCCCTTTGAACTATTTCTAAGCTTAACAATATTGTCTCATTACATTCATAAATAAAATAAAATAGTTCAACAAGTAAAAAATGGTACAACAAAATCAATTATAAGCCAACTTCCCTTGACTTTGTCCGTTGTTACACCAAAATACAAATCGACATATAGTCACCAAAACTGTCTCAGGCATACACATAATATGATTTCAAACAAAAGCTTTCATATCCCAAAAGTTTTCTTCTCAAAACAGTCACTTAGAAGGGACTTCGTCTTCATTTCCTAAAATTTGGTTAGTTTGGGGTGAGCAAAAGCTCTGTAGGTAATGTATTTAACAAGTTATAACATTAATTGAAAAACATATAATCATGCAATGCAAACGTTTGGTAAATTTTGTTATATATATATATATGTATGTATAGATACATTTATACATGAGTATGAAATGAGCAACATTAAGGTTTAATTAGCATTTTCAAATTTTAATGGGCGGTAAATATACTATGATATTCCAAGTAAGAGCCGCAATTCAAAATACATACATAGATATAGATTTTGTATACTGAAAATAGTCATACATTTGCTGATTTGCCAACTCTAGAAACGGCGCGCTCATAGACAACCAAAACCATTTTTCCACATTCATTCGACAATATGCTCAGATAGGACAATTGGACACCTTGATTCCCCGCGCAGGTACTAATTACAATACACAACTCAAAACCCAATCCGACTCACTACCTGGACTCTTAGACTATTTACCCCCTTTCAACTTTCCATTGTTCATAACATTATTGTATCATAAGAGAAATTTAATAATGCATATGATATGTGAATTTGTAAATTCTCAATTTTTCCAAAAATGAATCCAATTCAGTACTTCACTATTCAAATATAGGGATTACTCATTTAACAATCACCAACTCAAGGTGTATATAGAAAAACATTTCAAATCATACATTTCAACCTCAAAGTTAAGCAATTACCTTCAATTTCATATTTTTGAAATCAATTAAGCAAAACCCCTTTTTATTGAAAATTTTCCAAAACTAGGGTTTCTCATATAAAATTTAGAGATTTCCTCCCTTTCATGAAATGGAAGCTAATATTCATCATAAACAACAATAATCCTTGATAATATACACAATTCTTCCATAATCATGAAACATTGTTCATTTTTGTCCAATCCATTCACTAACACAAAATAATATGCATATATATATATATATCATGAGTATCTAATGAAATTACCACATATGAGTTTCAAATTAAGGATATAACAAGTTAAAGACATCCTTACCTCAAGAAGAGAAGCTAAAGATGAGAATCCACGTGAAACTTCAACAAAACCACGAAACAATCAGTGAGAGTCTTGATCTAGGCTCGCTCCTTAACTTTCTTCAAAGATTTGGTGTGAATCTTGGCTAAAAGTTCATGAAATTTAATGTTTCTTTGCTAGGGTTTTCAAAAGATAGTGTTTGAGAGAGAAGATGTAAACGTGGAAAGAAAATGACTAAAAGTTGACTTCTTAAGTCAGCTGCCCCAACAGACCGCTTAAGCGAACAGCACAATTTCAAGAGGATCACTCGAGTGACCTTTCTTAAGCCGTCTCGCTTGCAAAATGGCAAACTACTGAGAGCTGCAAATCTTTGCTCAAGTGACCAAATGACTGCTCAAGCGGTTTGCCAAATTGTTACAACCTACCCTCCTTAAAGAATTTCGTCCCGAAAATTACCATAATCTCTGTCAAAACAACTCTAACAATTCTTAAGGAAGATGATTACTATTCTTACAATAGCTCTATTCATCGTAATATCATCACAATATATCGATTCAAATTCTCAAAGTATCAAAATTCACATGTCACTTATAATCACAATACATAGCATCAACACAAGACTTATATATGTCCCACTAACCACAACACAATGTCAATACAATAAAGAGTAACAAAATCATACATCATTAAACAAATTAGTATTTTCTCACGAACTTCGACTTTCTTTCCCACATGGCTTCTTTTACCCCATGATGATGCCATAACACTCTGACTAGAGGTATAGTTTTACCCCTCAAAACTTGCTCTCAGGAGTCTAGAATCTTCATTGGTCTCTTCTCGTAGGAAATATTTTCATCTACTGCAAGGTTCGTCCAGTCTAAGACATGAGATGGGTCGGGCTCATACTTGCGAACAATTGAGATGTGAAACATTTCATGTATCTTGGATAGTTTGTGTGGGGCAAGGCAAGGCAATAAGCAACTTCTTCCACTCGTTCAATGACACCAAAAGGACCGATGAACCTAGGTGATAGCTTCCCGCTCCGGCCAAATCTCATCAAACCTTTTCTAAGTGATATCTTCAAAAACACATGGTCATCTACTTCAAAAAACAATGGTCGTCTTCTCTTATCTGCATAGCTCTTTTGTTGGCTTTGTGCCATGATTAACCTCTTCCAAATGATAGCTACTTTTTATGTGCTTTCACGAACCAAATTTGGTCCAAGCATGAGTGAAATCTCCAATCTCAGCCCAACACACCGGTGACCTACATGGACGCCCATATAAGGCTTCAAAAGCGTCATCCCAAATACTAGCCTAAAAGCTATTGTTGTAGCCAAATTTAGCTAACAAATATTTTTCCCACAACCCTTTGAAATCTAGTACATACGCTCTTAACATGCCTTCCAAAATTTGAATTGTGCGTTTAGACTGACCATCTGTTTGAGGGTGGTATGTAGTACTAAAGGTCAACTGAGTCCCCATAACGATTTATAAACTTTGCCATAACCGTGCGGTGAAACGAGGATCTCTATCTGAGACAATGCTCACTGGAACCCCGTGAAGCCGAATAATCTCCCTAACATACAGCTCCACTAAATAATCGATCGAATCACCTATACACATTGCAAGGAAATGTGTCGACTTAGTCTGTCTACAATGACCTAAACCACGTCATTACTCCTTTGAGTTCTAGGGAGACTCGAAACAAAATCTATTGTAATATGCTCCATTTCCATTCAGCTACTAATAAAGGTTGTAACAACCCGATGGTTTTGATGCTCCGCTTTGACTCATTGACAAGTTAGGCATTTAGACACAAATAAGGCTACATCTCTCTTCATACCCCTCCACCAAAAATTGACGACTCAAATCATGATACATTTTTGTGCTTCCAAGATGGACCGCAAGACAGGAGTGATGAAACTCTCAAAGTAAGTCATCTCTACAAGATTTTGGTACAAAAAGGCTATCTACATATTGGATACTTGAGTCAGAAATGCACCCTCAACCCTTTTTCTTCTTTTCCTTGCATGATTTTCTCTCTAATTGCTTTTACTTCCGAATCATTTTACTGTGCTTCTAAAATTTGTGTGACTAGTGTTGGCTGAGCGAAAATTGAAAACAAAGTAGCTTGACTAGATGATTCACCAAGTTGTACATCAAACTCACTTAGGTCGCCCAACATCTTCCACTCCCTTATGGTAAGACTAGTAACCGAACTCACCAACTTTCTAATCAAAGCATCGGCCACCACATTGGCCTTCCCAAGATAATAATACAATTCAAAGTCATAATCTTCCATGTATTCCATCCACCTTTTTTGGCGCAAATTCAAATCTTTCTGGGAGAATAAATACTTAAGACTGTCATGGTCTGAGAATATATCAAATTTCTCTTCATAAAAGTAGTGTCTCCAAAACTTTAAAGCAAAATAACTGTGGCTAATTCAAGATCATGAATAGGATAGTTTCTCTCATGAGATTTTAATTGGCGTGAACCATACGCCACGACCTTACCTTCTTGCATCAAAATATATCCCAAAACCCGCTCTAGAAACGTCGCAATAAACCGTATAACCCAACCCTATATCTGGGATAATTACGATTGGTGTCGAGGTCAATCTAGCCTTCAATTCTAAGAAAGACTTCTCACAGGATTCATTCCAAACTAATTTCACCCCCTTTCTAGTCAATTTGGTTAATGGTGTCGCTAGGATGGAAAAATCTTTCACAAACCGTCTATCGTATCCGTGAAGACCCAAAAAGCTGTGAATCTCAAAAACGTTCTTAGGTTATTCCCATTTCAACATTGCTTCAATTTTTGAAGAATCTTACCGTGACTTCCTCTCTTGAGACGTGGCCCAAGAACTTCACTTCCGAAAGCCAAAACTCACACTTCACAAATTTAGCATACAATCGGTGTTCCCAAAGCTATTATAAAACAATGTGAAGATGCTTCTCGTGCTTCTCTTCAGAAGGCGAATAAATAAGGACATCATCCACAAAGATTACCACGAACTTATTAAGATAATCTCGAAAAACTCGATTCATTAAATTCATAAAAATGAAGGGAGCATTAGTTAGACCAAATGGCATCACAAGGAATTCGTAGTAGCCATATCATGTACGAAACGTCTTAAGAATATCCTTCTCCTTCACTCGCAACTAGTGATAACTTGATCTTAGATCTATCTTTGAGAAACAGCAAGAACCCTTAAGTTGGTCAAAAAGATCGTCTATCTGAGGTAAGGGATATTTGTTATTTTATTGTGACTCTATTTAACTTACGATAGTCGATGCATAACCACAAAGAACCATCTTTCTTCTTGACAAAGAGAGCCAGTGCTCCCCATGACAAGGTACTAAGGATGAATCCTTTATCTAACAATTCTTGCAATTGCTCCTTTAGAACAAGTAGTTTTGTTGGAGCAAATCTATACGGCAACATAGAGATGAGTGTCGTACCAAACACTAGATCTAGAGAATCCTACCTCACGATGAGGTGGTAACTCGGTGAGATCCTCAATGAAAAACATCTAGATACTCACAAACCACCTTAGGAAATATCCCCCAAACTGTACTACCCTCATCATCGACAATAGTTGCAAGAAGAAAACTAAGTTTGCCTCGACTTCGTGAGTCATACAACAGTGGCAACCCTCCATCGACTCTATCTCCTAAAAAAAAAGTCCCCACCAGTGGTACACACCATAACCCTTCATGGTAGCAATCTATAACGACACGATAAAAAGACAACCAGTCCATACCAAGAATGACATCAAAACCCGACATCTCTAATAGCACTAAATTAAAAAGGAGTTGACGTTCAGCTACCTCAATTACATACCCACGACACCCATAATTTAAGATGGCTTGACCCCCGATTGGTGACTTAACCATGAGTGAAGACTCTAGTTGTTCTACTTTTAAACCCAATATGGATACAAATGCAGATGCGATAAATAAATGAGATGCTCTAGTGTTTATCAATATGTTGGCCCAAGTGTTTTAGATAAGATAGGTACCTTCTCATCACTGATGGTCCAGATGATTGTTCAGAAACAATGACTGCATAAACTCGCCTTTGGGGCCTCTGTTCACCCCAATCACCTCTCAAAACATTGGTCGGTTGTGTTAACCATGCTGATGTGGCCCCTGATACTACCCTTGGTGTCTACCTAGACTAAACCGATTGGCAATTCTACCTCTGACCTTTGGCCTGCCTTAACTCCTAGAATTTCAAGATCTAAAAGCACTGCCCGTCCTGACTAGCTGTGGACAAAGCCTCTTCATATGCACCGATTGCCCACAATAGTAACATGTAGGCAACTGGCCCCATTCCTTGGGCTTGGCTTTGAGAACGAATTTGTTGTTGATGACTAGGATTTTGTTTACGCTTTTGTGGCATTGCTAGCTATATTTGAAACAAATAACATGGGTAGGGCATGTGCTTCCAGAACTTCTCACCAAAACAGACCCTGATGACTTAGCTTGTTGGGGCATAGATTGGAAGGAAGGAAAAAGAACCCCTAGATTTCTTAGAAGATCAGTATCACTCTTGGATTTTGAGCAACTCAACATCTTATGCCTCTACCTAACTTTCGCAGCCTCTAACATAATCTCTACATAAGCTGCGGCCTCTACCTATCACCTTCATCAAAATCTTGGGCCTTAGTTTTTTCTCAAATTTCAAACACTGACGCTTCTCTGTCGCCACGAGCGTAGGAGTAAAACGTGCTAAACTAGTAAAAGTGACCTCAAATTCCGCCACTAAGGTGTCCAAATGTCTAAGTTCTTATAACTGCTTCCTCAACCTTTCCTTAGCTGTGGGAGGTAAGAACTTTTGGACGGTGTGGGTAAAGGCCTCCCAAGTATGCTCTACTTTGTGTTTAACAGATTTCCACCATTGACTGGCCTCCCCTTTTAACTGATAAGCCACCAATGCCACCCGAAATTCTCTATCATAGATGTCTAGGATGTCAAATGACTTAATAATCTATTCCAACCATTCGTCTACCTTCATTGGGTTGGGTTCTCCACTAAATTCAGCGACGTTTGAACAAAAAAATTTCTTTTTCAAGAAAGAGACTCGAGTTTCCCTTTCAGTTGTCCTCGTCGCTTGCTTGGCTCAGAGTATTTCCATAGACTCAGGGAGAGCTACTGCCATTTCCCAGGCTAATGCCTCCATTGCATCCTAGGCCAGGAGAATGACCGCATCACTTTACCCTTACCCTTCTTCTTAGGGAGATAGATCTTGTTAAGCCAGCATATCCCCACTACCTCTGCGTGGCCTACCATGACCTCTATCACATCCAAACATCCTATATAGAGGTAAGGAGAAAATATTTAACTCAATCCATACACTATATGTCAACTCACGTCACACGAGTTAGATACACCTATACATATGTCTATGTTACATAAAGCACACCACATAGTCATATAAACACATAGAGCACACACGAGTTACTCTCTTAAGATGTCAAGTAGTCCCCGTGGCACTTGAAGACCTAGTAAAAAAAGTATTGATCAGGTGCCTTTCCATAATGATTTTGATTACTGCAATAGACACAAGTCATATCCCAAGAGGTTAACTCAATGGCCACATAATCACACAAACAGATAAAACACAAAGCAAACTAACGTCCCTTGCTAACATGATAGCCATATGCGATAAAGCTGCTTCCCACGAGCTCCAGGTATTCAAACTTTGTTAGCTCTGATACCAATTTGTAACACCCTGGCAATGAACCACCATGATCCCGTTCATTCAAGCATTTCCAATATACGATTGACAACGAGAACAAGACAAAATAGTAATGATATAACATTGACAACATTCCTTTCCTTCGAACTATTTCCAAGCTTAACAATATTGTCTTATTACATTCATAAATAAAATAAAATAAAATAGTTCAACAAGTAAAAAATGGTACAACAAAATCAATTATAAGCCAACTTCCCCTTAACTTTGTCCGTTGTTACACCAAAATACAAATCGACATATAGTCACCAAAACTGTCTCAGGCATACACATAATATGATTTTCAAACAAAAGCTTTCAACATCCCAAAAGTTTTCTTCTCAAAACAGTCACTTAGGGACTACGTCTTCATTTCCTAAAATTTGGTTAGTTTGGGGTGAGCAAAAGCTTTGTAGGTAATGTATTTAACAAGTTATAACATTAATTGAAAAACACATGATCATGCAATGCAAACGTTTGGTAATTTTGTTTTATATATATATATGTATGTATAGATACATTTATACATGAGTATGAAATGAGCAACATTAAGGTTTAATTAGCATTTTCAGATTTTAATGGGCGGTAAATATACTATGATATTCCAAGTAAGAGCCGCAATTCAAAATACATACATAGATATAGATTTTGTATACTGAAAATAGTCCCACTTTTGCCGACTCCAAAAAACAGCAGGGCGATGGGCACAAAAAAAAAAAACTTTTTCCCTTCCACATTTGCTGACTCCAGAAATGGCGGACGTAGACACCCTAAACTATGTTTTTCCGCATTTGCCGACTCCAGAAACGACGGGCTCGTGAACACCCAAAAATATTTTCCTACATTCATCCAACGATATGCGCAGACAGGGCAATTGGACACCTTGACTCCCCGCACGGGTACCGATTACAATACATAACTCAAAATCCAACCTGACTCACTTCTCGAACTCATAGACTATTTACCTACTTTCAACTTTCCACTACTCGAACCATTATTGTATTATAAGAAAAATTTAATAATGCATATGATGCGTGAATTTGTATATTCCCAATTTCTCCTAAAATGATTCAAATAATCCTCAATAATATACACAATCCTTCCATAATCATGAAACATTGCTCATTTTTGTCCAATCCATTCGCTAACACAAAAATATAAATATATAATGAGTATCTAATAAAATTACCACATATGAGTTTCAAATTAAGGATATAACAAGTTAAAGACACCTCTATCTCAAGAAGAGAAGCTAAAGATGAAAATTCCCGTGAAACTTCGACAAAATCGCGAAACAATAGGTGAGAGTCTTGATCTAGGCTTGCTCTTTCACTTTCTTAAAAGATTTGGGGTGAATCTTGGCTAAAAGTTAAAGAAATTTATTGTTTCTAGGCTAGGGTTTTCGAAAGATAGTGTTTAAGAGAGAGAGGGGATATATAAATGTGGAAAGAAAATGAGTAAAAGTTGACTTTTTAACTTAGCTGTCCCGATAGACCATTAGAGCGAACTTTTCATCGCTTGAGCGAACAACATAATTTCAAGGGGATCGCTCGAGCAAAAAACAAGAGGTTTTAAAAGTTTTGCAGTGTTACGGTGGAAATACTAAGAGCATAAAATCTACGCTTGAGCGACCATTTCACCACTCAAGCGGTCTCGCCTGGAAAATGACAAACTACTGAAAATTGTGAATCTTCACTCAAGCGACCAAATGACCGCTCGAGCGGTCTGCCAAATTCAACTGTTACAGTAGAAGTGAAGAGAGATTTGATGAGAGGAGACATAAAGGTCTAAGAAGAGAGAGACTAAGATGTGAGATATAAGAGAGAGAGAGAGAGAGAGAGAGAGAGAGAAATAGAGATAAAATCAACGTGTGGAAGGAGCAAAGGAAATGAAGGGGTAGTTTGGTCATTTTGCAAGAACTTATCCTTATGGACAGTATTTTAGAACATGAACTTTGAGGCAACGAAAATTTAAAATTGAATTTATGAATCAAGTGCCAAAAAAAAAAAAAAATTTGCATAATTTAATTTCTTATGACAATTTTCATCACATCTTCACCTCTTGAATGCAAGTGAGTGAATCACATTATCTCACCATAAATACGAATACAATCTATATCTACGCAAATAAAATAAGATTTTACTTGTTTCTAGTTGAAAGCTCTAAGCAATCGAGATCTCTTACCGGCAAGAGTCATTAAATACCAGAGTTTATGAAAACTTGGTTGAATCTTTTCAAAAACTCGTATTAGTAAGAGTCTTACGTTTCAACTGTTTGATTCAGTTGAAATTTTCAACTAGACACAAATCATTCCTAATAAAACAAATAAAATAAATTTACTTGAGTGTGATTCACATCTCAATTAAATATATATTTTATTTCATATACTTTTCGAGATTTTTTCAACTATAGAAATTTTTTTAGATACAAATGAGTGAGTTCTATGCATATGCGAGTCTCACCGTCTCGTACTCCGGGAGAGAAATTGCAAAGCTCACGTGCATGAGTTAACACAATTTTATACTATATATGGATTTAAAATAAAAATTGAAATTACGTATAAGGATTTACGGGAAAAGAAGTTATCAGTTCAGGGAGCTCTCTCTCTCTAAGAAGCCCTGGTCTTTCCGTTTGGTTTATTATTTTCCCTACTCTCTCTCTCCTCTATGGAAAAGACTCTACTTCTGTTTTTCTTTGCCGTCCAGTGAGAGAACCTGTAGATCTCCGGCAATGACCCACGATTCTGGTAATTCTGACCTACAAGGTCTATCTAATTCATACTTATTCTCATTTATATATATATATAAATATAAATATATTATAAATGAAATAGGATATTGAGATTTTCTTGTTTGTTTTCTGCAATCTCTATCCAAGAAAACAAAATTTCAATACCTATTCAAATTATTGGAATTTTCATTGTTTTTGATGCTCGTGAGCAACTGGGTATGTGTCTGTTTAGGAGATCTGACAATTAAAAGGGCTCTATCTCGTTTGAATTTCAGGATTTTGAAGGGTATGGGTTTGACTGATCTTGTTTTAGCACAATCTTGGTTCTAATTTCTTTTCTTTCTTTCTTTTTTTCTTTTTCTTTTTTTTTTTTTTTTTTCTTTTTCCCAGGAAAATAATTCCCTAGGATGGGGTTGATAAGGAAGAAAGTTCAGTGGAAAAGTCTGTAATTTGGATTCTCACCTTAAGAGAATCTTTTGCCTAATAATTGAAAAACTGGGGAAAGAGAAGATTGGGTACTAACCTGTTTTTCACAGCCTCAGAAATGGATATCAGAAGAGAGACTTTGATTCCGGAAGTGAAAGATTACCAGATTCACAGTTCTTGGTTTCCAATAACCCCAGTGAAGCCCATTCCGCCAAAACCGCAGCCGATCTACGCGGCCAGGCAAGAAAATCAGCTTGGCCATGAAAATTTGATTGTAGCAGAGAGATTTTCCACCGGGTTTGCAGAGGAAACTCGAGCCCATGGAACAGTTGCATGTTGTGATTCAACAAATTACATTGACTTGAACAAGGACTTTGATGATTGGGAGGCAGATTTCGCTGGAAAATCCCAAGTAACTGGCGGTGAATTCAGCATTTGCAGTGAATTTTCCATGGATAAAGACAGGATAGGAAATGTTCCTTTTGGAAATCTCATGGCCCTCGCTGATGTTGCTGCTACAACAGATTCTGCAAATGCTGCCAGCCAAGGGAATGTTAATGCAGAAGACAGTTGTTTCATTTCTATTTTCGACTCTCACTTCGAAGGTAGTCGATTTGAGAACTGCTCCACGACTTCGTCGCCTACAAACCAAGAGATCTTATTTGGATCAAACCTGTGGAGTAACAGCAATTGTGCACTGGATAGGCCTTTATGTGAGTATTACTAACTTTGCCTTTGATTTGGTGATTACTGTTAGTTAAAGCTCTGTTACTTTCACCTGTAACTCTTGAGAGCAAGAAAAATACATAGAAACACAAACATGTCAAATAATTGTATGTAAGGATCAAACTGCACAGTTTCATAGGTGTAGGGCCATTAAATACCCCAATGTCAATGAGGTTTGTGAAACGCCACCAGCTCCATTTCCAACACAAAATCCATGAGCTTGTTTGGCGCAACTTTTATCCAGCTAAAAGCTGATAATCAGAAAACATAAATTAAAAGCACATCTCCTATTTCTCAATCATGAGTTTTTCTTCAACTTATTTAATTTTTTTTTGCCTCATATAAGTTGTAATTAGATGCTGCACCCAACACTCTGGAACAGATTTCACAAAAAACAAAACTATAAGCATCTCCATTAGCTGCACCAAACAACCCCCATATATTAAATAAAATGTGAAAATCAGTCATCTCTGTACCTTAAAAAAACTGCATTTGGATTTAGGACCAAAGGAAGAAAGTGAAACACCAATTGGTATTTGCTTATCATGTAATGCATCATACATATTTACATGATACACCTTTGCCATGCCATCATTCTGATTGTTTCCTTTTACCCACAAAGAATTGATAATCGGGACATTTTCACCATCATGCTGACTCTTCACTCGCGGCGGCAGCGGTAGTGGTGGTGGTTTTTTACACCAGATTCGAAATCTGACTCTCCCAGACCCCATGCACTGGAATGTTTTTTACACCTGATTCAACAACCACCAGCTGAATAACATTCCTGACACTACAAAAATCACTTCAGATTTTGTTAATATTTATTCCTCAAATTGATGAAATGTAATAACTGTACCTTACAGATGGAAATTACGTTCCTGCCCAAGCCACCTATGATCTCAACTTGCCACCTGGAGCATTAACAGATGCATTCACAAGCAGGAACATCTCTGCCCAGTTTTCACCCATAACACCAGATCAGTCCAAGAAAGGAGAAAACAAGCACGATTATGATATACGCAATTTAAACATGGATGAAAGAACAAATCAGGCAAGGGACGAGGGGAATGAAGTTGCTATTAGGGTTGAAGTGGGCGAGCTCCACCATGATAAAGAACAGCAACGACTACCAAAAGATTTTTCAAGTTCTGCTATTTCAACACAATTGCACGAGAATCACAACCCTGACAAGGAAGGCAACCCTGGCATTGACCTGAACAGAACACAACAGAAACCGAGAAGAAAAAAGCACAGGCCCAAAGTGGTTATAGAAGGCCAACCCAAAAGGACTCGAAAGCCAGTGACCCCAAAGCCTGTGGGCTCCGAGGAAAACACAACAGGCAAGAGGAAGTATGTCCGAAAAAATGGACTCAACAAAACCCCAGGCACTCCCACAGTGGAAGTGACAAGCGAAAGTACTCATCCAAAAACAGCACCGCGTGTAACAAGATCCTGCAGGAGAACATTAAATTTTGACTTGGAAAGCCAAGTGAGAGAAGAAAGCTCTTCGTGCAGGCCACAGTCCAATGAGAATGCAGAATCACAAGCACAAAACTTTTATACCAGAGTTGAATCGAAATCAACTGTTCACCTTGGCCAAGGGATAGAGGCAATGGTTGAGAAGACACAAGTGGGCATTGCTTATGAACTTAACCGCTCCATGAACAAAGTGCTTGAAGATTACATAGCAATGCCAGAAAGACAAGCCCTATGCCCCCCAACCCCAGCCAAAACTGATCGATCACATGAAAACTTAAAGGGTCATGCCCAAAATGAGCATACAAGAGGAAAATGTCAGATAGTTTTCTCCGATGAAACACATGATAAACAGGGAAGCACTGTACAAATGATGATGAATACTGATATCCAATCCACACCGAGGAGTCCAAACGATTCCATCTGCAGCAGCAGTGCACGTTTGACCGAGGGAGAACAAGCAAGGGGATTAAAGAGGGTACATTCATGCACAATTGATGAGGCAGAACCCAGCCGCACAAATGTGATTGGACGTCATTACAATTCTTTGCATGAATATCTGGCAAGATTTCCAGCAAATGTATATAACAATAACAGAATTCCTGGCATGCATTTTCCTACAATTTACAAGAAAAAGAGAACTGAGAAAGCGCACAGTTCAACTATGTCCAACATATTGTCTATTGTGACTGCTGCAGAAAATAGTGCGAGACGAGCAACACCATGGCCTCTGAACAATGCCTGTGCAACTCCTTATACAACAGAAACCAATTGCAGGTTTTCTACTGCTCAATTTAACACTAGCAGAACTTCAACCAAAACTACTCCACTTACAGATGCTCAGGGTAAACAGAAAACTTTCGAATGTAAACTGGCTTTGGACCAGAAAGGAAGGATGACAAAGAAGAGATCCAAAGGCCCTACTCGGGTACGCGACTTGGCTTCACTAATTAGAATTGTAAAGGGAAAACAATTGCCAAGTTTTCCTGCTAGAGGGGCACCAATATGTGGTAATAAGCAGGTGTATGAAATTTCACATCACCCTCACACATGCATGGAAGCACTGGTTGCAGACACTCGTGCAACAATGACAACAAAGAAGCGGACAAAAAGAAACTCTACTGGTATGTTTACCTACAACCAATCCTTTTGCAAGTCAATAGGTACTTCCTAAGTAAATGATTATAGATTCTTTTGTTTATTGAGGGGCACCCGTTCTGTTAAAGTGATTTCTTTTCTAAATACACCGAGGCATTCGATGCATGTCATCTTCCAGGTGCAAAACAGAAGAGAATCCCCACTATTGATGCAATAGTTGAGTATTTAAAGTGCCTAGACATCAATCAGGAAAGCAAACAACTCACATATCAAGAGCCGGGTGCAATTGTTCCTTACAATTTAAGATTCGAAAAGAAAAATGCACTCGTTCTTTATAAAAGAGATGGAAGGGTGGTGCCTTTCGAAGGTTCATTTGGTCTTGTTAGGAAATGGCGACAGCGACCTAAAGTTGACCTCGATGAAGAGACAAATAGAGTATGGAAGCTTCTTCTGGAAAATATAAACAGTGAAGGTATTGATGGGACAGATGAAGAGAAAGCAAAATGGTGGGAAGAAGAACGACGAGTGTTCCGAGGGCGGACAGACTCATTTATTGCACGCATGCATCTCGTACAAGGTATCAATACAGATAATCACTTAAATGTCTACACACCACTTAAGTCTCAAATCTTTTTTTAGGAATGCTAAAATCATCTCATTAAGTAGCTAAATATATGTTGTGACACAACGGAATTATCATGTGGAACTAAATATCATTCTAGTAGACAAAGGATCCCAAATACATAGAAAGAAACTTTGAATCCACGAGGAAAAGAAGAATTCTCAAAGAGGAATTAATTCTATTGATAGAAGTTGTATTTTTTACCGTAAAACTTCTATAGGTATTTAGGGCTTATTTGGAAATTGGCTATTTTAATTGGCTTTTTGACTTTTTATGAAAAGACATGAAAAAAAATAGAGCGATGTGACAATTTATAGGGACTTTCTAGCTTTTTGACTATTTTACTCACTCTTCCCAAACAAAGCCTTAGATAATAACTTAAACTTTGGAATTGAACACCAATCAATCTAAAAATTAAGAAACTAGCCTAATTCTTGAAAAATAAGTAACCTAAAAATTTGGGGAAAAAAAAGGAAAAATTATTTATAAGTCCTATTATAGAAACTTATGCTACATATGGTCCTAAGTAAAACCTTATGTTCCCATAAGTCTTGTGGAAAGTTGGTTGACACATTTACCCTCAAAATTAATTGTTAATATCATAAAAAATGGCAAAACCATATATAGAAAATTGAATGTTACCATATATCATATGATATTTGGAGATTTCTGCTTTGAATAGGCAAAATTTTAGGAAACAAAATAAATTAGATATGTTTTGTGTCTTCATTCTAATGTGAACTGCTGGTTCATTTGAGAACATTTCGAAACCCACCACCGAGAGAAGAAGGGGCGCGATTCGACGGCCAGGTTGGTAAACAAAAAATAAGAGATATCCTGACTAGAATCAAATTCAAGAGGCACAAGATATACCTAGAGCAACCAAACACTATTTTTGTTTATGCTTGGATTTCAACTAAGTTACACGGACGCGGGTATGAGTGTCGGGTGTGGGTGCGTATCTAGGGGTCGGACACTTCAAAATTAAAAACTAAGGATACGTGGATATGTATCCAAATTTGGATACGGGTACGGGGATACGTTAAATATATATATATTTTTAAATATAATTATTAAGATGAGTTATATTATATAAATAACAAATAATTATTTTTCATATATGTGTTTATTTATTTTTATTAATATATATATAAGTATATATTATCTTATAAATATATTACATGTTATACAATAATTATTATATAATATATAATAATAATTGTTTATAAATATGTTATATGTTATACAATAATTATTATATAATATATATTATCTTATAAATATATTATAATTATTATATAATATATAATAATAATTATTTATAAATATATTATATTTTATGCAATAATTATTATATAGTATATAATAATAATTGTATTATTATAATTATTATAGTAATAGTTATTAATTATTATTATTTTATATAGACATATGTGAATCAGAGACTTATTATTTTATATAGACATATAGATGTGAATCAGAGACAGGACGAGAGACAGAGAGAGAGAGAGAGGGGGGGAGAGAGGCGAAGGCAGGAAGCGATCGATCGATCGATCGCGAGGGAGAGAGAGAGTCGTTTGGGGGTGGATCTTCGACTGGACACTGTGTTCGATCTTCGAGCTTCGATCTTCGAGCTTCGATCTTCGATCTTCAACTGTTCAATCGACTGGAGCTTCGATCTTGGACTTGATCTCTCTTGATGGAGCTTCGATCTTCGACCGGATCTCTCTCGTTGTTCAATCGACTGGATCTTCGAGCTTCGAGCTTCGATCATCGACTGTTCAATCGACTGGATCTTTCAATCAGGTTCTCTCTTACTCTCTCCTCTTTCATGTCTTTTGTTGTGAGCCGTGTCCGAGTGAGCATAGACGAATCCGACACAGATCCCACACCCGTACCCGTGTCGTGTCGTGTCGACACGGGTACTTCGCCCAAAAGTGGCGAGTCCATGTAACACAGGATTTCAACACGGTCGTTTTGCTTCTAAACATGAACGAACAAACCAAGGTTCCGATATTCACAACCCACTTCACAAACCATCATTAGAAAATTTACAGATAAACAATCTAACTCCGAATTCAATAATATATAATGAAAACTAAGAGTTTCATTCACATAGATTCCAAGACTTTCCACGAGCAAGCAACATTTTCACATGCAATTAAAAAAATCAAAAACCCATCAAGTTTGCAAAACGTAATGTGACCCGTACGTAAACATTGAATTCAACATCACAACACAAATTCAAAGACAAATACAACCAAACGTAACACGCACAAAACATGACAACATTACAGATATGGGTTAACATTATAACCTAAATGTGACGTCATTAGAGGCTAATGAAAGTGTGCCAATGTATGGCTGTACCATTTTCCATAAACCATCAATATTTTCACATTTAATTAAAAAAATAAAAAACTCAATAAGTTTGCGAAACATAACGTGAGACGTACGTGAACACTGAATACAACAATGTCACAACACAAAATTCGAAGATAAATACAACCGAACGTAACATCCACAAAACATGAGAACATTACAGATGTGGGTTAACATTACAACTTAAATGTAACGTCATTGGAGGCTAATGAAAGTGTGTCGATGTATGGATGTATCATTTTTCATAAACCATCAACATTTTCACATTCTATTAAAAGAATCAAAAACCCAGTAAGTTTGCGAAACGTAACGTGACACGTACGTAAACACTGAATATAATAACGTCACAAAACAAATTTAAAGACAAATACAACCGAACGTAACACGTACAAACATGACAACATTGCAGATGTGGGTTAACATTACAACCTAAATGTAACGTCATTGGAGGCTAATGAAAGTGTGCCAATGTATGGATGTACCATTTTTCATAAACCAACAACATTTTCACATTCTATTAAAAGAATAAAAAACCCAGTAAGTTTGCGAAACATAACGTGATACATACGTATACACTGAATACAATAACGTCCGAACATAAATTCAAAGACAAATACAACCGAACGTAACATGCACAAAACATGACAACATTGCAAATGTAGGTTAAAATTACAACCTAAATGTTACGTCATTAGAGGCTAATGAAAATGTACCAATGTATAGATGTACCATTTTTCATAAACTAACAACATTTTCACATTCAATTAAAAAATTAAAAAACCAATAAGTTTGTGAAACATAATGTGACATGTATGTAAACACTTGCTACAACAACGACAAGCACAAATCCAAAGACAAATACAATCGAACGTAACACACACAATGCATAACCATTTTGTAGATGTGGGTTAACATTGGATGGTTGTAACAGATTGTGAAAACCATATCAAAAGCAAAAAACCTTCCTCCTTCCCTCAAACACTTTGAGTCCAAATCGACAAAAACAAACAACACAACCCCCAACATTAGCATCACCCATATCTAGATCCAAACCAACAACATTTTTAAAATCCACCGGAATCTGCTATCAATGCGACATTCACTCCCACGGACAACGCTACACATTGCACTTTCCTAAAAGTCTCCAAAAACTTAATAGGCTGAATGATAGAATAATTTATACTATGGAAACATATAAAGAGTATAATAGTACACTAATACCATTTAATTACAATTCATAGGACCTTGTGGAATACCTTCCAAACTAAATAGGACTTAAAACTTTATAAAAAACTACACAGGACTTCACGTTAAATAAGTTCTCCTAATAGCACTTACAAATAATTTTCCCTAAAAAAAACCCCTAATAATTCTAGGATATTACACGATTTTCCTAGACAAATACTATATCAAAAATATTTAAAATAAAAATATAGAAACATTTAAACTCTTGTCCTACATCGGACTTTTCTTCAAAAGAACTCTTCCTCCGAGTTCAAACCAAATATTTTCCATCTTCCATGCCAAATAAAAGATACTTGGAATACTTTAATTGTTAGTTCCTCTTCCAAAAGTTGTTTACAGTATCTTTATGCTTCAACTGGTTGACAAGATCAACTAGACAGGCATTGGGATTGGGAATCAAATTAAATCGTTCCATACCAAGACAATCAACAAGGTGCATTTTATGTTGCTATAGAGTTTTCTCAACTTTGCTCCGTCTTAGATTTGGTTGAGCCTTCAATTTGTTACACGGTCTTGGTATAACTCAACCCCAAAAGCTAGCTATTGAGATGGGTGCCCTCACGCTTATATGCTTACCATTGCTTTAGTACTCAGGCGATGTGGGACTTCGCTTCACACAATTATCAACCTTGGAACACCAAGTGTGTCCCCATTTAGTTTTTTTTGTTGCATGTAGAGACTTTGTTAACTCTTCTTTTATTTGCTCTTCGTCATTGAGTTCAACCCAATCTCCTTTTGTGATCTCATAACCATCACAATAATCAATAGGAGATAGTTTTGTCCTCATCAAATCTTGGCTGACCACAATCGTTCCTAGATCAAAAAAATCTTGATTGACCTATGCAATGAATCTCTTCATAATAACAATCATCTGCATTCTTCAGAATGCAACTTTAGGACTCTAAATATGTTTTGAAACATTTATAAGATAAATACATGTGTATTTCAAAGTTTATTTGCATTCTTTAAAATGAAATTGTTACATAAATCATATCTTGATGTTTAGATTATGGAATATATTTTTTTTATTTTAAGTAGAATTTTTTTTTTTCTTTTTCCATTACTTTTAAATAAACTACTCATATGTTTGACATATCATAAATTTATCAAAATATAAATAAATAAATAAAAATAACTTGTCTCACACATATCATGTCTTGCATTTTTTTAAACACCGTTGTGTCCGCTCAACTGTATTCGTGTCATGTGTCTGTGTTACTTAGAATATAAACAATTAACTTCTTGTAGCCATATTACCTTGGCAACTAGTGGTAAAAACAAAAGATATAAGATATTTCAAAATTATAGACATAGATAGCAGTGATAGCTAATGCAATATGCCAAAACTCAAGTTGTGAAAACCTTATCCTATTAGCAACTTAATGAAAGAGATTGTGTATACATACAAACTTATCACTAAATTGAAAGACATAAATACCTGGCATATTGTTTCCCAGATATCTACTTCTATCTTGGACCTGAACAAAGAAAGTATCGAGAAGCCTAAATTAGAAAACAGTCATTACCTCCACAAACATTTAGGGCACGCTCTTCCTTTTCTCAAACTTTGGAATGATAGGAACATTGGTTCATTCAGCAAATTTTGTTATATTTACAGTGCAATGTAATGTTCACAGGAGATAGACGCTTCTCTCCATGGAAAGGATCAGTTGTGGACTCAGTGATTGGAGTTTTCCTTACTCAAAATGTCTCAGACCATCTTTCTAGGTCAATTGGAGTTTCTAACTTAACAAAAAAATTAACACCAGTCATAATAGAAAACCTCTTCACTCTAGTTTATTCTTTGCAGTTCTGCCTTCATGTCTCTTGCTGCACACTTTCCTCTCCAGTCAAAGATCAATGACAGCCCATGCTTTGAAGAGACAAGTATATTAGTCGAAGAACCAGAAGTGTGCATACTGGACCCGGAGGATTCCATCAAATGGCATGAAGAGAAGTCAAATCAAGCAGCCTATGACAGGAGTTCTATGACACTGCATGAAATGTATTCAAATGTAGAAAAAGTTGTCAATGGAAATGAATTTCTAGGAAGCAGCAGCAGTGGCGTAAAGTCAACAGATAATTTGAAATATAAATTCTCAGATATTTCTGGAAATAGTCTAGAGATATACCATAAATCAACAACAGACACAGTGGTGAATCAGCTCACAGAAGCAGTGGCAGGTTTCATGGGCGACAGAAGAGAAACGAATGATGTACTTTCTTCTCAGAATTCTGTCGGTTCCTCTCAAAACTCCGTGGATTCATCAATGGCTCAAACCACTGAAAGAATAAGATCATTTTTGCATGACAACTCAGAAGCAAATCCAGGAACCAGTTCAAATCCCAACAGTCTTGTTGGCTCTTCTTTTGTGGAGCTATTACAGAGGGCAGAAACCTTGTGTGGAATATACAATCACAAGACTGGAAATGCATCATCTTATGAAGAAAATGGGTCCACCTACAAGGATGGTTCAGAATGCGACACACAAAAACAAAACAAGGATAACTTGGATAATAAAACCTCCTCAAGGCAGATCATCACTTCCAATAATTATTGTTTACAAATGACCACTGACTTGGGACTGGAAGTTGAATCCTTTACAATGTTGGGAGAAGGAAGCCTGTCTTCTGATATTTCCAAGAAAAATGAAGAAAACTGCACAAGTGAACAAAGTGAAGTAACGGCAGAATCTGTAAGCCGGACTATGGTTCAAAAGGTCATGGCTACGAGTTTCCAAGAAACACCAAAATCTCCCAATGAAAACAATCATGCATGCAGCAGCATTCACGGAAAGGTGAATAGGATCTTCCAGTCTCAATACAGACCAGTTGGGAATCCCAAGGATAACATTGAATCACAGACTCAAGAGCAAAATCCCAGAATGCAGCATGTTCTTGAGGCTCCAAATGTTTCAATAGAGACCTTGGATGTCACACAGAGCACCACCGTAACTAATAACTCAAAAAACACTGAACATAAGGCAGTTGAGTCAAGCTTGAAAGACCATGGATATCTTCCTAGCAAGGCAATTAATTCTGATACTTCCAAAGTGAAGAGGGTTAGGAATGGAAAGCAGAAACAGAACACAGTTGACTGGGATAGCTTAAGATCGCAGGCACAAGCCAAAGGTAAAAGAGAAAGAACAGCCAACACAATGGACTCGTTGGACTGGGAAGCAGTACGGTGTGCAGATGTTAACGAGATTGCTGACACCATCAAAGCAAGGGGAATGAACAACATGCTAGCAGAGAGAATTAAGGTAAATATATTCCATAACAAACCATCTCATATTCCATTGTTTAAACTGCAGATGGTTTGCCTATGTTATGACACTCAATGTTTAGAAAAGCCATTTAACTGATGATAGTTGAGAAAATGCAGGATTTCCTGAACCGGCTGGTTAGAGAACACGGAAGCATAGATCTTGAATGGTTGAGGGATGTTCCACCTGACGAAGTAAAGTAAGCCCACAGAAAATTTTCAGATCATTTCTATATGTTACGGAACAATTTCCGTATGATAAAAAGAACAATGAAACAAGTACTTACAGAAATCTTTTGCTTGTAGAGAATATCTGTTGAGTGTAAGAGGGTTGGGCTTGAAAAGCGTGGAGTGTGTGCGGCTTTTGACTCTTCACCATCTTGCTTTCCCAGTAAGTCATAAGTTAAAAGTACACGACATATCAAAATAAGATGGATGAATCTTAAACATTTTACTTGTAAATCTTCAATAAGGTTGACACAAACGTTGGACGTATAGCTGTCAGACTAGGATGGGTACCCCTTCAGCCGCTGCCTGAGTCACTGCAGTTGCATCTTCTAGAACTGTGAGTATTAAGGGCCAACTGATTTACATCAGTACAATTGGTCATTCACAATAGCAAAGCTAATGTTGCTGTTCCTACATAGGTACCCAGTGTTGGAATCAATTCAGAGATATCTCTGGCCACGTCTCTGCAAGCTTGACCAAAGAACATTGTAAATAGATATTTCTGTTGGCATCTATACCCAAACTGATTTATGCATACTGTTTATATATATATGAATTGGCAAGAACATAAAATTATTTATTATTTATTGTTAAATTATGCAATGGCATTTACTCATTCATAATGCTATTTGTCACAGATATGAATTACATTACCAGATGATTACTTTTGGAAAGGTAAGTAGTATTTTCTAGAAATATGTGGTGATTTCCCCCTAACTGATGAATATTTACAAACAAGGTTGGCACGCATTCATTATAAATTTTGCAGGTGTTTTGTACCAAAAGCAAACCAAATTGTAATGCATGTCCAATGAGAGGAGAATGCCGGCATTTTGCAAGTGCATTTGCAAGGTTTGTACATCATCTGTAATGGATCTCTACACCTAAATCACCACACATGCCAATATCTGAATGAGACTTGTGTATGTTCATTTTTTTCTTTTTTCTTTTTTCTGAATGCCAATATCACCTACATTCTACAAATTTTGAATTCTTTTCAAATGATCCATCACAAAGAGATGATATGTGGAAAATCATAACCAGCTGAATGATAATCATCAGGAACATAACTATTGCAGATGAAAATACAAATTGAAGGCACATACATTCATACGTATATATACATGCATGCATGTGTTTGTGTGTCTATACACATTCAGATACTAAAAGATAAACATAAACAAGAAAAGCAACTTAATCCACATTTGTTCTGATGAAAATCATATCATAATTGGTTCTAGGACAGTAGATTTGTTTGGCAACTGTCAAATACATGAAATTCACTTCATCATTCTGGTTATTTAAATACTGCGTGTTATTCAAGATATCAAAAAGCTCAGTATCACAAAGCTCCGCAAAAACAAACCCATAATATCTATGTTAAGCATATTCTGATATACTGAATGACTAATGAACCATGTCGGATGCAGTGCAAGGCTTGCCCTCCCTGGGCCAGAAGAGAAAAGAATAGTGATTGCAACTGAAAACAAAGCAACTAATGAGGTCATCAAACCATTGCAGCTACCTCTACCTCTACCTCTACCTCTACCTCAGGCTAATCAACAACTGCAAGCACAATCTCAAATCAATAACTGTGAACCTATTATTGAAGTGCCAGGAACACCAGAGCCTATTGTTGAAGTACCGGCAACGCCAGAGCATGAGCAACCACAAATACCAGAAAGTGACATTGAGGATGCGTTCTGTGAAGATCTTGAGGAAATTCCTACGATCAAACTCAATATTGAAGAGTTGACTCAAAATTTGCAAAACTACATGCAACAGAGTATGGAACTTCAGGAGGGTGAAATGTCAAATGCTTTAGTAGCTTTGACTACAGAAGCTGCTTCAATCCCTATGCCTAAACTCAAAAATGTGAGCCGGCTAAGAACAGAACACCATGTGTAAGTAGTCACTTCCCACATCTCCAAAAGATTCACAAAATCATTAAAGCCATTAACCTCTTGCTGGATAGAATAAGATTCATTTTAGAAACAGAAAATGGGAGCCAACTGTTCATGATCCTCTTAGATAATAATTGATGAAGCTAGGAAAAGCCTATTTATATTACAAGAGTACTAAACCGAATAGAAAACAAATTCATTCCAAAATTATAGCCAGACTAACCATGAGGAGAAAGTATGTTGCAAAGTGATGAGGAAAATGTTACAAATTTATTTATTTTTTTAATTTTAAAAATCACTAATTAGCAAGGAAGGATCCTTATCAACTAAATTATTTTCCCTAGAATGTAATGGAGTGTTGAATCCTTGCTAACATATACCAATTGCTTCCTCCCATTTTGCAGCTATGAGCTTCCAGATTCACATCCTCTACTGGAAGGGGTTAGTATTACTGCATCTACATTTTGAGAAATATATTATTTGACTCTCACGTCTAAATATATTTTCTATTTGAATAAACTTGCTAAAATTACAGTTGGACAAAAGAGAACCTGATGACCCATGCTCATACCTTCTCGCTATATGGACACCTGGTAAGTACAGAATGCATACACACGTATCACCAAACTCGTTAAGATAGCTCAAAACATTGAACAATTGTACAACAGGATCATCCAACATTATTTAGGGGACATGGAAAATTAATGATTAGCTCATTCATGCTTATAGCATTCTAAGCAACCCACTCAATCCCTCTTCAACTAGGCAAGTAGTTGAACGTGGAAAATTGGACAATTAGCTCAGTGATGTTTAATCTGACTCTTTGGGCTCATTAATTGATGCTACTGAATGTGTCAATGTTCTGTCAGGTGAAACTGCAAATTCAATTCAACCACCAGAAAGGAGGTGTAGTTCCCAAGAATATGGCAAACTATGTGATGAAAACACGTGTTTTTCATGCAATAGCTTCCGAGAAGCAAACTCCCATACTGTTCGAGGGACCCTTCTGGTGAGGATATGCATATCATTACTATGTATAGGATGCAACAAGCTAGTTACATCAAATTTCATCTGATACTTGTGACACATCATGAACAGATACCATGTCGAACAGCTATGAGAGGGAGCTTTCCACTCAATGGTACATATTTTCAAGTTAATGAGGTAAATAATGATACCTATATTCAGCTAATTCGAGTTCTCTCTCTCTTTCAAACATACTTCTTCAGATAGGAAGTAGTAAAGAAAATTTCCTGTGCAGGTGTTTGCTGACCATGTCTCTAGCATTAACCCAATTGATGTTCCTAGGGCTTGGATTTGGAATTTGCCAAGACGCACAGTTTACTTTGGAACCTCTATACCTACAATATTTAAAGGTAATGAACAGTAGAGATTGATTCTCATTCATGATCTTCATTCCAAAAATGAAATTCACGTATTCTCTTTGTATATTAGGTCTATCAACGGAAATTATTCAATATTGCTTTTGGAGAGGTACGTAAAAACCACAAACTTATGTTCTTCTGGTTGCTTTCAGTAGTTTTCAACTTATGTACACAACACAATACACACCAAAGCAAATAAATAACAACTGTACAATACTGTACAGAACACCACATAATGCACATCCACAAAAATTATCATAGCCAACCTTCTCTTATTACCATGACTGTACAGAAGACTGAAAAACTAACAAAAACAAATAACCAGATCCAACTTGCACATATGCCAACTTTACCCGAACCAATTTAACAAATCCTCAAAAATATTATATTGTCCTGGGGATTAACCAAAACAATGATAAGAATTTGGAAATCTTCCTAGATATGTTCTTGACATGTCCCAAGTGGGGATTGGGGCCCTTAAAACTAGTAAATGGGAATCCATATTTTATATAATAGTTAACTTTTAAAAATTATGCCAACTTTTTAAAAACCAGCAACCGTGTAATATGCCTTCTGTGTGGCATGATGTAAAGTGGGTGTTTGGGAAGTGGATTTTTATGTAGGTTTTTTTAGTTGTAAGATATTATTGAAGAAAAAAAATTTGGTGTTTGGAAAGATAGTTGGATTTTTTTGTGGTTGGATGTAATGTTTGTGAGAGAAAAAGTGAAATGATTATGGGGTTGGATTTGATATTTTGTTTGGATTTGTTTTTTTTGGTTTTGTAAAAAGTTTGTCTTTTAGTGGAAAAAATCAAAAAAAAACCCAACACACAAACTTCCCAAACACCACCAAAGTGTTGTTAATGGAAATATTCTTACAGTCTGGATAGCATAATACAGCTTAAGAGATAAAACAATTGGGTTATTGATCATCAACTTCTCACATGCATCCAAGGCCAGAGCGGGGCCGGGGGGGGGACCAGCAGGGGCCCTGGTCCCTGCAAAAGTCTAAAAAGCTTTTGTAATATATAGCTATATATTTTTCGACAAGTTATTTTGTGGTCACAGCAATATTCCACACCATACATGTGGTGACAATTGTCTAGTTGTCTCCCAAAAATCAGCATATAAGTGCTAGTTCCCACTGTTTCAACCAATAAAAACCAAACTGTGGCACCACATATACTTTCCCAAGACCAACATATTAATTGCCCCCCATCCCCACCCTTGGTGCAATATTCCACACCATTCATGTGGCGACAATTGTCTAGTTGTCTCCCAAAAATCAGCATATAAGTGCTAGTTCCCACTATTTCAACCAATAAAAACCAAATTGTGGCACCACATATACTTTCCCAAGACCAACATATTAATTTGCCCCCCACCCCCATAAGAAAATTTCTGGCTCCCACCCTGCACGCATCGACACAATGGCCCTGTTTGGTAGAGATGTGAGAAAGTACTTATAGCTTATGCCTAAACAGCTTATAACTTATAACTATGAATATAAGTTGATTTCTGACTTATAAATTAAGCATCTCCTGCCCCACTCAAAGAATAAGCTGATTTCTGACTTCTAAAAAGCTATAAGCTATAAGCTAAACCAAACACATCAAAATAGCTTAAATTAAGCTGAAAGCGTAAATTAAGCTAAAAGCTGAAATAAGCAACTTTTAAGCTGTACCAAACAGGTTAAATATATTCACAACAAAAATCCCGAAGGGCAGATGAGATGGTCAGGAACCTTTCTTGTAAGTTCGAGTCAATCCCATGGGGTACCCCAAGGATTTATTTGGACAAGGGGACTACATGTGTCTGGGATAAGTTGAGAGCTCAAAGAGGCCTGGATATACCAGTCGATCAAAAGAAAGGGGAAAAATCACAAGCACAATCTCGATCTTCAAAAGTTGAAAAAAAAATTGTCGCCTGTGCAAGGTATAAAAAACTTATTTCACACAATAAACTACATGACCCTGGGTACTTTTTTGGTCAGCAACATGTCCCAGGTACATATATACAATACTTCTCTTTATTAAGTAGCATGTATAACCTGCTATTTTTATTTTGCAGGTTTTGTTTGCGTAAGGGGATTCGACCAGAAGACAAGGGCACCCCGTCCTCTCTTGGCAAGACTACACTTTCCAGCTAGCAAATTAACTAGGACAAAAGGTAAAACTGATGACAAGCAGGAATAATGCACTCACTATAATTGCCACCAGATCCAAACAATGTAGATGGGCACCATCAGACCAACATTTTGCTGCATGACACTCAACAAGAGTGACTACGTTGATGGGAGGGGACAAATGAGGATTGGCTAACTTGTTTTACCCCATGATGAATGGGCATGTTGTTTATGTACAATGAACACAATCCTAGTTATTTAATTCACGCTCAAAGTTGAGCAATTCTTCAATAAGCAGCAAAATAACACACCATCTGGTTGCTTTTTTTCTTTTACTAGGCAATTTTTGTTGTTGTTAGGGTCTGCTCGTTTATACAGATACACAGCAAAGAAAGAGACCAAAAATCCAGAACTAGAAAGTGCAACATAACGTTAAGAATATTATTGAGCAATGTCTGCATCCCAAAAATAGTAAAAGACAAAATTTAAAGTTCAAACTGAATATTAGTGAATGAATTTGTTGGGACATGGTGGTGTTAGCAATCTTCCATTGATGGGGCTATATGGAACATATAGTTATCCGTTGTATTCTGTCGAATATGATGAGTGGTGTTAGTTAGGCCCATTATACCGCGATCAATATAGAAATATGACCAGGTCATGACACGTCTCTAGGAGCACATATTTTGGCCATGTTATATGCATTAAAGTGAGAGTGGGTTAAACCATGTGTAGAAAGTGTAATTCCATTGATGGGAAAATATGGAATAGGGCTTTAATAAATATGTGGTTAAGGTTCCCCCTCCAAATCCTAGCCTCATATGTTTCCCATCCCTGTGAGACAAGAAGAGTAGGGTTTTGGAGGCAAAAGAAGACAGCCAACAAGATGTATACCACTTGCATTACCTCCATCAATGGCATCACTTGCACATCTATTATTCTTTATCTCAATTTGACTTGAGATCTTGGGTATGGATTTCTATTAAAATCCTACAGGAGGAAGCATAGTAATTTAAACAACAATACTGACTTCTTATCTACGATACATTTAACCTTTTGAAAACTAAACTCCAATGGTTTGTACTAAAAGACAGACCAAAAAAATTAAATGTCTACCAAGACCCTTTGAACCAAACAGTATGCAGATCAAATTTTATTGTTTCTTTAAAATATAATGCACCTGATGTTCTTAAAGAAGCCAAAATTAGAAAAGTGGGAAGAGAGAAAAGATTTTAATTGATTTAGGTATGTCAATTTAAAACTCCCTCAAAAATTATGCAAAGCAGTACTTCTGGAGAGTCTTAAGCATTCCAGTGTATAATTAGAAATGTCTATAAAACAACAAATTAAACTCAACAGAAGTTTTATGGGACAAAATGTTAGTTGAGCATAACTAAAATGCAGACAATGCTATGACAAGAACAAGAAAGAAATGATACAATTAAAAATGGGCAAGTTACAGAAATTGGATAATAAGATAAAACCAGATAAACTACTTCGGCAATAGGCAGCAATAGCCAGTATCCCCATCCGTAAGAAGCAACACAATTAAGAATCAAGGGTTTACATTGTTTGCTACAAATGTAATTTAATTCAATGACATCAACAAGAATGAAAACTAAAAGTTATAAGGAAATGGTTTTGAATTACAAAAATGGGATTATAGAATGCCTATAAAGTGTATTGCAAAATTAAAACAACATAAAATAAATTAAAACAACATAAAATGTTGAGCATAATAACATAATGGTAAATTATAAAAACCTCCCTTAACATACACTGACCTCTCTTTTAGTAAAGCTAAAGAAACAATAAACAAGTAAAAATTATATATTTTAATATAAAACATATGACAATATTATTTTTTTCATCCATGTGGCTAACAAATTACTGATGAAAAATGAGTTAATTGTTATGTCAACCTTTAGGGAACCCAATGTAATTATGTTAAAACTCAAGGGAGGTCAGTGTAATTTACCCATAACATAAAGACATGCAACAGAACCATCTTTGATATCTTACCCCAATTTTCGAGGAAGTTGAAGAAGGATGGAAGGTTGTGTTTCCGATAGAATTTGTACATTAGAAGTGAAATGCTTCCCAAAAATGACAACTTGCATAAACCAAACCACTTAAAAGAGGGAAAATTCAATAAAATTAAACGGGCAGTCATGTACAGGACTAGGGCATCAATAAGCAATCTTAAGGCAAATGAACCCCAAAAAAATAAATAAATAAATAAATTGACTAATGATCTATTTGGATGAATACGGATTTGAAATGCATAGAGAATCACTTGAATTTAGATTTAACAATTTACCAATGAATTTCAATATTGAATTAGATGACTTTATAATGATGAATTTAAAATAACTAAATAATAATAGTTTTTTAAAATCATGATAAGAATTCTATATTAACTACAAGTATTCCACTAACATATTTCCTATAATTTTTCTCTCTGCTTAACTCAAATTTCTTGATTTAAAATACACATACACATCCATCCAAACGGATCCTAAAGATACAAGTAAGCAGTAAATCAATAACTCCACAAGCCAACCACACAATCAGAGAAATAAAACAACAAAAAAAAAAAATTAAAAAAAAAATTTAATAATCAAATTGATGTTTCCGAAATCAGACATTGTAAAGGCCGTGATTGTTGAAATCAAGCTTCATTGTCGACGATTCAATGCGTAAAGAACGTCAAACTAACAACAAAAACCTCAACAGCGTTACAAGGTTAGGGAAGGAAAAAAAAACAAACAAAGGAACAAACAATCAACAAAACCACAATCTGAAACAGAGTTAGGAAGCAAATGGTTGGGATTGAAAACGCACCTTTAGAAATCGAATGAGACGGTGACATAACGATCGAGCTCAGAGAGAGAGAGAGAGAGAGAGAGATATGATGGTGATGATTGTATTTGCATTTGGTGAAGTGATGGAAGATAAAAAGCTTGTTTGTTTGGTACGTCTTGTTGAGTGTGTTTGTGTATGAGAGAGAGAGAGAGAGAGTTGGGTAATTTTGCCGCCACGCAGCTTTTGGTCTTCCCTCCGTTTTTTGGGTGGAGTGTTTTGAAATGACGCGGGGTGGAGTGTTTTGTCAAACTCGACTCAAATCACCTGACAACTTTTTTCTCATTTCATTTCAATTTCAATCCAACCCCGGCCTCGGTCTCGAGCTCCAGTCTTCATTATGATTTACTAGGCCTTGTTTGAAACTTTGGACTTCCAGTTACACTTGTCAGAACGGTTGGATTTTTTTATTTTGAGTAGTGATTGGTAGCTCGATACCTGAGGCTCGAAGTCGGCTCGAGGGTCAAAACGACGTCGTTTTGACCTTTTTTTTTTTTTTTTTTTTCTTTTTCTCGTTTTGACAGAAGAAGAAGAAGGGCAGAAGACGAAGAAGACGGAGGGGGAGGGAGGGGGAGGGGGAGGGGGCCCTAATACAGGGGAGGGGGGAGAGGGGGAGGAGGGGGAGGGGGAGGGGGCCCTAATACAGGGGGAGGAGGCGGAGGCGGCAGAGCTGGGCTACGATCGGCGGAGCTGGGCAACGATCGGCGGAGCTGGGCGACGATCTGGAGCTGGGCGACGACGGCGGGCGGCGAGACGATCGGCGGCGTCTTCTCTCCCTCTCTTCCCGTCTGCTTCTCTCTCTGCCTCTCCCTCTCTTCCTCTTTTCTCCCTCTCCCTCTCCCTCTCCCTCTCCCTCTCTTCCTCTTTTCTCCTTTCTCGAGCCAAAATCGAGCTCCATTTTTCGAGCTACCGCGATTTATCCTTTTATTTTTTGAGGGGGTGTTGTTAGATCTACAAAATTCGTATTAAATTATTATTTTATTTTTATAAAAAATTATTTTAATTAAATATTAATAGTCGCATGTTGGATTTGTATTAACAATTTATTTTTAAAATTATATTTACGGTTAACACAAATATCATCTCGTCAATTAATTATTGATATCCAATGAAAGTGATTTTTTTACATGAATGAAATACTCAACGAGTTCTAGATATTGAACAGTTCAGTTCATCGATGTAAGTTTTGTAATAGGCCCACAATGGCCTGACAGCACCTTCCAATCCGATATAAACCAGAGAGAAGTCTCTCTATTTCAAAAATTATTTTTAGATGTGTTTTTTTTTTTTTTTTACTGAACTTTTTTATATTTTAGCCATTTTTACTTTTAGATATATCAATATTAGATCTATCTAAAAAGTTTTTAAAAAAATAACTAATATATGAAGTAAAAAAAGTTTACTAAAAACAAACTAAAATACAAGCAATAAAAAATTAAAAAAAAAAAAAAAGAACGCAGGATTTTATTTGAAATTTTATTTTTTAAAATATTTTTAGTAAATTTATGTTTAATTTTCAAATGCATCTTGATTAGGCCATTTGAAAGTATAAAAAATTAATTAAAATATCAAAAAAAATTATTAATAATAAACGACAACTCATCTAAAGACCACTTTAAAAAAATCAAATCAAACAAACACTTAATTGTTAAAAGGGTGCAACTTGCCTCCAGTCCTTAATCGGATTAGACAGTGTTGTTTAGTCCATAGAGGTTCACCACGAGTCATGTTTTGATAATCTAAACCATTCAATGTGTAGAACTCATCAAGTGCCATATATTTATAAAAAATCACATTGATCGGATATCGATAACTATGTGATCAAATCAGTTTTGTATTAAAAAAATGGACGGTGAACAAATTAACGGTTAACAAAAAACTGACAAGATGAGATAGTTATCGATATCTAATCAACATGATTTTTTATAAGCATATAGTACTCGACGAGTTCTACACATTGAACAGTCCGGATTATCAAAACAAGACCCATAGCGGGCTCTCATGGGCCGAACAACACCTTCTAATCCGATTATGGACTAGAGGCAAGCCGCCTCTAGTTAAAAAGTTATTACAAATTATTAATTTATTTATTTCACATCTTTTTATTAAAAATCATTAAAAAAAACAATTTCAAAAAACAGTCCTAAGCTTGGTCTAGGAAAAGTATGTTTTAGTCCAAAAAAAAAATCACTCACAAAACTAAAAGGGGAATTTAGTCGATCGGATTTCTTTCATATTCATATCTTAACATGAGAGAACTTGAGAGGTCTTATAAAATGAAAATGGCATAATTATCATATCGATCTAATTTTTTTCAAAAATAATATATATTATAAGATTCATACAAAATGAACGGTTTAGATCATTGAAACGGGACCTATGGTGAGCTCTATAGGTCTTTCAAATTCTCTCATGTTGAGATGTAAATATGAGAAAAGTTAAACCCTTAATCTAATTATATGTTTAATCACTATTTTCATATTAAAAATTGTTCATTTAATGCTACAAAGTGAAAATCTAACTGGATAGGAATGAAATGGCTCTCAACGCTCGCAAAGGCTCTAATAACGATTTGAGCGAGGCTTATCTTGAAGAACAAGACCATCTCCAACGAAGTACTAAGAAGCTCAAAGCTAATAAAGAAAATGATGATGAAAACATAGTTGATCCTTCCCTGCTGAAGGAAGCTATTCATGAAGGCCCGACCCTAAAAGCACCCGCGATTAAATCTTTCAAAGAGGCACTCACTAATAGAGGCCTAAACGAAAGGGCTTTTGATAACAATCTAGATCACCTCTCAACAGATGATGAAGATTCAAGGGCAGAAGATTTAGGAAAGGAGTTGAATCTTGATGAGGAGCTCGATTTTGGGGTCCCCTACATTAAGCTCCCAAGACCATGGACAGATTGCTATATTATCATGCCTTTGGGTTAAAACATAGGCTACAAGCTGTTTATCACCAAACTGCGAAAAAATTAGGATTTACAAGGGGATTTTGAAGTCATTGATTCAGGGCTTTGATTTTTTCTTATAAAATTCAAGATGAAAGATGATTGTGCAAAGGTCTATACGGGTGGCCCTTGGATTATCTTTCATCATTGCCTAACGGTCCGTAAATGGACTTATGATTTTAAACCTTCTCCACTGTAAGTCATCAAAGAGATGTTCTGTATAACGGATCAAAGTGATGTTTTATATAAGCCATCAAAATGATGTTCTTTCTAAGGCATCAAGTGTGATGTTCTGCATGAGTCACCAATATGGGTGTTTTGAATGAAGTCATTTTATATGATTGTTCTACATGGTATTTTGACAAGTTAAATAAGGTTTTTGGGAACGACGCAATATGTTAAGTTATGAAAAGTTTGATAAATTGTATTTGTTTTTATATATTTCCGAAACATGTTTTCATTACTTCAAGAACTTTGTATTTTTGATAAGTTATGGAACTCATTCATTTAACCCTTTATATTGAGATTACTCATTTGGCTTTTAGCTCACTCTATTTATATATATATATATATGTAAATGAGCGTAGACACCTCATATTGACCACCCCTAAGACTTAGGTGCTTTATTTTGAACACTCAATGATGAAACATTACGCTGTGCAATCTTTCAAAATTTCAGCAAATGAATTCAGTTTTGTGCTTCAACCCAGATCTTGCACTCCATTTGAACCAAAAACCTGTTTTTCTAGCCTGACCACTCAAAAATAAGAAAGACCAAAAGTTGACCGACATACCATTTTATTGGGCCAGCTATACATCATTTTGGCCACCTGGCTATGTTTAGCGAAGCAAATATTTTTGCAGCAGCAGGCTACTTCCATGCATAGGATTTGGCCAGCTGCTCTCTTTGGAAGATATTTCCGTTGGAAAGTGGTTGAAAATCTATAAATAGTCCATCTTCTTTCAAAATTTAGGGTTAGAAAAAATTTCCAAAAGGCTTAGAAGCTTGTCTAACACACTTCTCTACCCTCGCGAATATAGATACACTATAAATACACCATTGAAGCTCAAACTTGAAGTTTTTTGGCTGAAGTTTCAAACTATTTTTTTAGAAACTTGAGGGTGTTTGGAATTAAGTTTGTTAACTAAGAAGATCTTCATCTCTTCAAGAGATAAACTTTGAACCTTTTCATCATCTTTTCTTCTACTCTTTTCCTTTCTTTTTCTTGTCTTTACTTACTGTTTTTAAGAATATTTTTAGGGCTAAAATATGTGATTTAAGTTTACAAAAAGTGGAGGGGTTATGTAACCTCTTGGTTCTCTTATATTTTTGCTCACATTTTTCACCTCTTAAACCTGATTTTCAACACTATTTTGTGTTGTCTGTGGGCTGTTTAATATGTTAATTTATGCTTTGAATACTATAGTTGTATTGTTGTAAGTCCTCACAGATTTGGTGCGTTTAGGATATAACAACCAATCCGTTTGAGTTGATTGTTTTACTTTGGTTTTTATAGCTTTTCATAGTATTTGGACCCTTATGATTAGAGATGGCAATCGGAACCCGACCCCCCGATCCCAAATTGAGCGATTATTTCTCGAAAAATACCCTTAACGGGCCAGGGATGGTATTAAAAAATGAATCCCCGATGATATTTGGACCAGGGATAGGGATACATGTTTCAATCCCGGACCCGGCCCTACCCCGGCCCCGATCTTCGCCCCGTTTACCCTGATGTAAAATTACTATTTTGCTCATGTTTATATATATATGTGTGTGTGTGTATGTGTGTGTAGGGTTTGGTTGAACACTCACTCACACACAAACACACTGATGCTCTGCTACTCTCTCTCTCTCTCTCTCTCTCTCTCTCTCTCTCTCTCTCATCGCCGTTGTTGGTTTAGGGTTTCACCTCCCTCTCTTTCTCTCACACACAATGAACGACGGTTACCACTCCTCCGTCACTGCCGATCCTCCTTCACCACCGATCCTCCTTCACCGCTGCTCGTACCTCACTGCCGATCATCCTCCCTCATCGCCGCTGCTATTTAGAGTTTCATCTCCCTCTCTCTCTCCCACACACGATGGCTGTTGCTCCCTCACCACCGATCCTCCCTCATCATCGATTTCGATCTAAGGTTTACATACATACATACATACATATATATATATATCTGAGTGTGTATATAGTATCTCTGTAGGGATTTCGACCTCTATTTTTATTTTTATTTTTTTCTTTAATTTTTTTTTTTTAAATTTCCAAATTCCAACAGATGATCTGTTATATATATAGATATTTATGATCTGTTTTCACCTCTGTTTATTTTATTGATCTGTTTTTTTAATTATTGATTTGTTTGTGACCTAAGGCTGAATATTGATATGTGGCTGAATATTGATCTGTTTGTGACTTGAGGTTGGCTGTTATTAATATGTTTTTTCAATACCTACCACCTGCTACTGTAATTTGGGGATTTATCAGGGTCGGGGATACTCGATCGCCGATTAGGGGCGGGGGGGACGACGAGCTTCCCACTGGGGATCGGGGCCGAGGATGGGGAATTTATCACTTTCGGGGATCAAGGATAGAGAGTGTAGTCCCCGGCCCCGCTCCACCCCGCCCCGCCCCGCCCCGCCCCGTTGCCATTCCTATTTATGATCATGGAGAGGGTTTAAAGCTTAGCCACCCTAACACAAGTTTGATTAACTAGTTGTCAATCTTGCTTTCATACTATTATTATGTGTTTAAGGCTTTGATTTCCTTTCTTATCTTCTTCAAAGTTGTTGTAAGCTCTCTTCTATTCCTATCTTTGAAGCATGAAAATAGATGTTTCATCTTTATTCCATGAGTAGGAAGATGAGCCTACAACAACTTTTTCACAGCTTTCATTTACGTAGTTTTATTTTGATTTTTCTTGGAAGCCATATGAGAGCTCTTGCATCGGAGGTATTAAAAACTCTCTTCTAGTTCCTTTTGAAGCATGAAAATGGATTTTAATTTATGTTCCATGAGTAGGAAGAAGAGTCTCTAATTGCTTTCCTCAACGATGTAATCTTTTCTTAATAAGCTTCTCTTTCAAACATGGCTAACCTCTTCTCTCCAAATTTAAATAATCGTTTACTCTTATTTTCCATGAGATATAGTAGGTTTTAGTCATCTTTTTGAACACTTCTTCTTAATTAGCCTTGATTTTGTGTCCATTGAATATTCCGTTCCATTGCTTCATGAATCATCATCTAAAGACCCTTGGGATGTTTGATGAGTTATGAAGAAAACCTATTCTCTCCTTGAAAATCTACATGACAAGAGGGAGTAGGAAGGATGAACATCTTTTGGAAACCCTTTGTTTTGCTCTGTTCCAATTCTGTTACAGCAGGTTTTTCTCCAAAAACAGTGGCCGGTCAGCCATTCTTTTGTACGACCAACCATCTAATTAGGTCAGCTGACCAATTTTTTTGTACAGCAATGGTGGGTTTTTCAGCAAAACAGAGCAGATCCCAAGATCAAAATAGAACTGTTTACTAGCTGGGTATAGGGCAATTTCTAGTAGCAAACAGAGAGGTTTCCAGAGGATGTTCCTACTTATGTGCACGCAATTCTCTGCCATTCATTCAAATCCTTTAGATTAGTCACATTGAAATTTGTGTTTTGTAATAATTAATTAATTCATTTGTGTTTGTAATAATTAGTTAATTAGAACATTCGGACCCTTTTGTAAAAGGGAAAATTTGAAACACTTGATGTATGTCTGCTAACCTTCATTTTTTTTCTTCCTTTTATTTACATGCTTACAGTGGTTGTACAAAACATCATGTTTTCGTTTCATATCATTCCCATGCTTTGTATTTATTTTTTGCATGCATTAAAGTTCGGCTCATCATACTTGATGTCATTATCACTTCCTACTTGAATAAATGCGTTACCGCATGCTTTGAGTGAATTCATATGACGTGTTCATAGCCGAATCAAGTAGTTACATTTGTATATGTTGCATTAGTCATGTGCATTTGCTAGGATCATGCATTTTTTTCCCCCTAACTATCTTATTTTCTTTGGCTTGCCTCGTTTGAGTACTAGGTGAGCATTTTTGTTTTAGCATACCATATGTCATCATGTCAAGCATACTACCATGAGGCTACTCGCATACTTGAAAGATCTCTGTGATTGCCTGTAGATGGAGGCTATTTTGATTGGATTGGAATGACTTTAATTATTGTATATATGAGCTTGTTTTTCCTTTGAGATGAGGACTTACAACAACACAAGCATAATATTCAAAGCATGAATGAAGTAAACACATCAAAATAGTCCTAAAACTCATAAAATAGTGCTGAAAATTTAGTTTGAAAAGCTAAAAAAGTGAGCAAAATGAAAGAGAATTAAAGCTAGTAAGCAAGCCTAAAGAAGGATGGCTAACCCCTCTATTTTTTCGGACCTTAAAACCACATTTTTAGCCTCTGAAAACTCTAAAAATCAATGGCCAAAAGTTGAGAAACAAGTAGGAAACACAAGGATAAAAGCTTATGAAATAAGGTTCAAGAAATGGTGGTTAACCCCTCCACTTTTAGTAGCTTTAAATCACAAGTTTTAACGCACAAAAAATAGTTCAAAACAGAGTAAAAACAGCAAGAAAAAGATGAGAGAAACGTAGGCAAAAGGTGGCAAGAGTTATACCTTTGAAGAGAAGACACTCTTTTGTTCACAAACTGCAAGATGCTCACTCTCAAGGGCTGAAATTTCAGCTCAATAACCTTAGCAAGGAGCCTCAAAATATTGGTTTAGGAAGTGTATGTATATTGCAAGATAGATAGGGATAGTACTTAGCAAGATTTAGGCTCTTTTAGAATTTTTCTAACCTAAAACCATGAGGGATGATCAAGTATATATAGAAAAATAGGTTCCTATCTCAGAAATATCTATATTGAGCCAGCTAGTGCAGTGCATGCAGATGGGGGGGACAGCTAGCAACAAATATCTTCTTACTGGGAAACCTGACCTGCTGGCCATATAGGGGGACGACCGACCACTTAAAAAATGGCCAGCCAGCCACCTGTTGGCCAGGATGCCTCTGAATGGTCAGGCTAGAAAAAACAAAATTAAGTTTTGGTCTAAAGGGGGTGGAAGGTTTTAGGCTCTAAAACTCCAAACCGAAGTTTATTGTTAAGGAAATCAAACATTTGTACAGCGCAGTATTTCATCATCGAGTGCTCAACCTGAGGCATCCAAGTCTTAAGGGCGATCAAAAATAGGGTGTCTATAGTTGTCCTTCTTTGACAGAGCTCGAAGTCATGAAATGACGTGAGTAAATGTCAAAGTCCAAAAGACGACCCATTTTGACAAGACCATAAGACTTAGGCAAGCAATGAAAATGTAGATGCAATTAGTTGAACTTGAAAGTTGCCTACGTATCCTTTTGCAAAGAATCAAACCAGTGTTGTTTAGGGACAAAATGCAAAATGATAAATAATGTGATGCAATAGTTGAGAACACAGACCAGCATACCGCCCGAAAATTATGAAGATGAGATTCAATGCAATGCAAGAATAACCATAAACGAGCATATTGTCTGAAAAAATAATGAAGAAATGGGCATAAGCCATACTACATATCACGTAGAAAGGTTGCAGAAAGGTTGAGAACACTTCTACGTAGAGAGGTTAGCAGGCAACAATCCTCACTACACTTCCGCGTAGAGAGGTTGACAAGAAACAATCCTAACTACACTTTTGCGTAGAAAGGGTGACAAAAAACAATCCTAACTGCACTTCTGCATAGAGAGGTTGACAAGAAACAATCCTAACTACACTTCCGCATAGAAAGGTTAACAAGAAGCAATCCTAACTACACTTCCGCGTAAAAAGGTTAACAAGAAACAATCCTAACTACACTTTCGCGTAGAAAGGTTAACAAGAAACAATCCTAACTACACTTCTGCATAGAAAGGTTAACAAGAAACAATCCTCACTACACTTCCGCGTAGAGAGGTTGACATGAAAAAATCCTAACTACATTTCTACGTAGAGAGGTTGACAAGAAACAATCCTAACTACACTTCCGCATAGAAGGTTGACAAGAAACAATCCTCACTACACTTCCGCATAGAAAGGTTGACAAGAAACAATCCTAACCACATTTCCATGTAGAAAGGTTAACAAAAAACAATCCTAACTACATTTCCGCGTAGAAAGGTTGACAAGAAACAATCTTAACTACACTTCTACGTAGAAAGGTTGACAAGAAACAATCCTAACTACACTTCCGCGTAGAAAGGGTGGCAAGAAACAATCTTAACTACACTTTCACGTAGAAAGGTTAACAAGAAACAATCCTCACTACACTTCCGCATAAAGAGGTGGACAAGAAACAGCCCTCATTACACTTCCTCGTAGAGAGGTAGATGGGACAATCCAAACCACACTCATGTGGAAAGGGTGGGTATGAGAAGCGCAATGCACATGAATGTAATAGTGCGACAGTCGATGCGAAACACAGTGCGATGCATGTTCTATGCAACATAAGCAGTATAATTGAGAGGATAAATAGAAAGCGGAATTCGAAAACACCTCACAAAGATCTTTGACTTACCGCTCGGAGGTTCTTACATGCTAAAAAAGAATACAACTTGCTCAAACTTAAGGTTGGGGCATTTTCCCACTTTAGAGAAATGACGGGGCTTGAAACAACGTATCCGGAATCACATTTTGAAATTTTATGTAATCGAAACAAACTCAATTTCTTCAATTTTCCTTGTTAGGATGAACACAAGACCCTCCACGCTTAGAATAGGTGAGATCTCAACAAAAACCAGCCCTGGACCAGCTTAGGAGCTGGCTGGCCACAAGACCTAGACGGCCGGCCATCTATCTAGTCTGCCGGCCACCTATCTAGCCGGCTGGCCACCAAACCCATATATGGGAGCAAACTCGACTATTCAGTCCATGACTTATTTAGCACACAACCAAAGCTCATTTTTCACACCCTACACTATTCAAAAACCCTCTCTCTCTCTAGGTGTTCTCTCTCTAGATTTGTGCTTTATTAAACCCCTCATGCAAACTGTAACGCGCTCAAAATAAACCCATAAACCATACATTCTTGACATGCTTAGACATAAGAGAAGTAAGTATAATTATATTTCATCAGAGTATTCATTACAAAATGTATTACATGTTAACAACAAAAGTAAATGCCCTGCGGGCTTACAACTTTCCAAGTCAACACTTGGTTACAAAAGAGAGTACTAACTCTGCACAAAATAAGCCCTTGGCTTGATATACATATAATACAACAAAAAGACAACAAAAGGTGTCCCAGCCACTAAGCCTCTCAAGCTACGTCCTTGGAGGTGGCATGCTACCTGTACCTGAAAATAATGTCCCATATAGGGTGAGCCAACACCCAGTAGAGATATGTTAAACATAGTATGAGCAATAACTAAAACATTAGCATTTGATAAATGTTTAACACGCATAAATCAATTCATAATCCATTTCAATTACATGACAAAAGTGTCCATGTTTCATTTCATTATTCCATTTCTCATTCAATTCCTCAATTCATAATCCTGGCTCAGAACCTGGCCATATACTATGGATGAGATTACATCTCATATCAATAATTCTTCCATTTCAACAATTTAAATGAGATAACAACTCATATCAAAACACTTCCATAAGCCTCAATTGATACACATATTTGCTGTATCGACAACACATAAAACACTTTCATACTTCACAAATGATACACAGATTTGTTGGATCAGTAATTCAATAGATACGCATTTTGGTGTTGTATCAATGGAGTCCATCCCCTATCTCCTCCCAAACAATATCCGGTTTAGAGGTCCATCCCCCATCTTCCCCTAAACCGTGGAGTATATCCCCTATCTCCTCCCACACAACACAATGTATATAAATGCATATCATATACATAATCAAATCAATACATAAAATTCATATATTATATCAACCGCCATATTCGATGGCATACTCAATTGATTAGTTTTAGTTTGCCTAATCATCATGCATTGTCTACAACAATCAAGACTATCCTCCACCGATAGCCCAAAGCAATTATTTCTAAACAGATAATAATTGCCTCATCAGATATATAATCTCAACATTAACAAAGTGAGTGATTAATAAATCCAACTCCCTCATTTTATCTCATAATGAGCCAATTTCATTATTTCCAACTCAATTCCGCATTTCCATAACAATTGTCATTAATTACACTAATGACCCAAATATACCCAAACATGGCATTTTTCCCATTTTCTTAATATTGAACCAAAGGTCCCAAATATTATCAACAACATCAACAACCTTCTTTTTAGACCCAAAACACAAATGTTTGAATCAAAAGAACAAAACCCTCTTTCCAAAACAACACATCACAAACCCTAATTTCCCAAATTAAACCATTTATACAAAAAGCTCAACATTTAGGTTAAAGCTCATAAAGATGAGTAGGAATCCCTACCTCGAAATTAGAAGCCCAAAGGAGAAGATGACCAAAATCCAAAGTGCTCCAAATTCACTATTTTTCAGATTAAAAGGAAGCCATCAACACCCTCTATTTTTCTTACAAAGGGCCTAGGTTAGGAACTCACTAGAAGTAGATCAATCCCTAGAGAGAAGTTGTTTAGAGAGAGAGCGAGCTCAGATCTAGGGTTTTTGAAAAAGAAGGAGATGAAAAATTGAAGTGTAATCCCACTGCTGTCTACTGATATACGTATGACCCGCTCGAGCGGAGAATAGGACGCTCGAGCGTCAAGCACAAAAACTGGACCCGCTCGAGCGCAAGGATACCCGCTCGAGCTCTAAGACACGACTGCAAAACACACCCACTCGAGCGCAAAGGAAAAGTCGTTCGAGCGTAGATTTCCCCCTTCCAGTACTTTTACAGAAAAATAACTACCCGCTCGAGCGCCAAGGTACCCGCTCGAGCATGAAAAACACACCTGTAGAAGTTTTGCAGAGGCACGAAATGCTGAGAGTGTGTAAACCCCGCTCGAGTGCAAGAAGACCCGCTCGAGTGAACAACCAAAAATCAAACTCCGCTTGAGCGCAAAGGGACCCGCTCGAGCGTACCACCAAAATTTTGGGCAACAAGGAATGGGACTAAAGCTCAACCAACCTGTTCGAAACACGCCAACTACATCCTAAAACTCAAACATGTGGAATTAAAGGATAACAACAAGATATATAACCACTAACTCCACGGAACCTAAGTCCGGAATACAACAATCAAGAGAAGAGAAACCGGGATCGCTATACAAACTTTGTTCTTAAAACCAACTTGGCCCTTTTCACTTTGAATCAATTGGATTTTGTTTTCGTTGAGTTTTTGGGTTTTTCATTTCTTTGGGCTCATTTTCCTCATGTTTTCCTTGGTTTCCACATTTTTTTCGGGTTTTGACTTTTTCTCTCTCCTAGGGTTTGACTTTTCATGTTTTCCCTCTTTTCTCTTATTTTCTCCCATTTTCACTCACCATTCACCATTTTCCATACGACAGATGACTTTCCACATGATGGTGCCCCTCCCGAGGTGCTTGTACACTTCCATTTTTCTCCCACTCACCACTCATTTTACTCGTGTTTTCCTTGGTTTTCGCCCTCTTTTTTTTTTTCTTCTGGTTTTGACTTTTTCTCTCTCTTAAGGTTTGACTTTTCGGGTTTTCCCTCTTTTTCCTCATTTTCTCCCATTTTCACTCACTACTCACCATTTTTTACATGGCGGATGACTTTCCATATGATGGTGCCCTTCCCGAAGTACCTATACTTCCACCTGTTGTAGAAGTCAAGGAGTCTATAGCCGATGAGGCTGCTGGAGCGGCGGAGGACATCGTCGTTGACATTGAGGCAGAAAAGATATATCCTCTTGATTATGAGCCAGAGTTGCTTTCTCTGAGGGTGAGACCCTTTGACCCAACCACTTACCATCTCCAGTTCCATGCAATGGCCCCCGGAGGGATGCTACAGTTCGAGGATTTTGCCATGGGCATACCCGAGGATGTCCTGTTAAGGGAGCGGGCCTCCCATCTTTCTCATGATGCCGTTGAGGTAAAAACTTTACTTTCCTTCACTTTTCCCGTTTTGTCATTTCATTATTGTCTTTCATTCTATTATGCATCTGATATACTCATCTTCCCTTTTCAATGCAGGGTATCGCTCTTTCCTAGAGAGGATATGGGGTTGTGACAGTGAGAAACTAGCACCAGGAGCTCCCCGCTGGGGTCAGCGAGCTAGTTGACAAGGCAGGCTTCAGCCTATTCTGCTCCGGGCTCTTGCGACTACTAGCCAGTCAGGTCTTACTCGGTTCTTTAGTGAAGAGGTGATGGGACACCACCAACTCCTTTCACTTCTCTTCTGCTAGGGAGATGACGATGACTCCCTATGACTTCTCGATGATTACTGGCTTGAGAGTAGGGGGTGATCTAATCCCTTTTGACCTTGACATGGGCCAGTGGGAGGCTGCTTGGATTCACTTACTCAACACACGCCCTCCTCTGGGCAGGCCGACTATGGTTAACTCATTACGTGATGATATATGAATCGACGGGACAAATGTTCAATAAATGAAAAGAAAAGACCAACAAAACCTCTTCCCTATCATAGTGTTACCTTAAGGGAAGTAATAGACATCGCTTCTTGAATCATTAACATCACTAAAGAGTATGAAATGACTCGAGACGTAATAGGTTCAATTAACGTCCAATTGAACCCAACTTGATTTTTTTGCTCTTGTTACCATTTTTAGTCCAATTTTTACCTCTTTTACATTACCTTGCCATTCTTTATTCATTTTTTCCAAAATGATAATTACGTCCACTAATGAAGAGAAGTGGCAAACAAGAAACTGCACTTAGCATAAGAGAGATGTAATGCCTTGGTAATGAACCTCTGAAGATATTAAACCATTAAGCATGGAAAGTCACTTTCTCATGCCTTGAGCAATAATATATTGTTTAAAACAACTCTTAAAGAAAAAGAGGAAAGAAAATCAAGAAATGAGGGAGGTTGCAAAAATGATTATTACAAGTGTGAGTATATATATGAAAACTATGAAATAAAAGCTATCAACTCAAATAGATTGTTGTCTAAGGCCTAAGCCACCAAAGCTATGAGGACTTACAACAACACAAGCATAATATTCAAAACATGAATAATGTAAACACATCAAAACAGTCTCAAAACTCATAAAACAGTGTTGAAAATTAGTTTGAGAAGCTAAAAAAGTGAGCAAAAATGAGAGATAATTAAAGTTAGTAACCAAGCCTAAGGAAGGGTGACTAACCTCTCCATTTTTTTGGAACTTAAAACCACATGTTTTGGCCTCTAAAAACTCTAAAAATTTGTGGCCAAAAGTTGAGAAACAGGTGGGAAACACAAGGATAAAAGCTTATGGAATAAGGTTTAAGAAAGAGTGGTTAACCCTTCCACCTTTGGTAGCTTTAAATCACAGTTTCAGCCCACCAAAAATAGTTCAAAACAAAGTAAAAACAACAAGAAAAAGATGAGAGAAGAGTAGGCAAAAAGTGGCAAGAGTTATACCTTTGTAGATAAGACACTCTTTTGTTCACAAACGACAAAATGCTCACTCTCAAGGGCTGAAATTTTAGCTCAATAACCTCAGCAAGGAGCCTCAAAATATTGGTTTAGGAAGTGTATGTCTAGTGTATGTATATTGCAAGATAGAGAGGGAGAGTGCTTAGCAAGATTTGGGCTCTTTGAGAATTTTTCTAACCTAAAACCATGAGGGATGGTCAAGTATATATAGAAAAACAGGTTCTTATCTTGGAAATATCTGTATTGAGCCAGCTAGTGCAGTGCATACACATGGGAAGGGACAACTGGCAGCAAATATCTTCCTGCCTGGAAACCTAGACGGCCGACCATATAGGGGGATGGCTGACCACTAAAAAAATGGCCAGCCAGCCAGCCACCTGTTGGCCAGCAATCTTCTCAGTGGTCAGGCTAGAAAACAAAAATCAGGTTTTGGTCCAAAAGGGGTACAAGGTTTTAGGCTTTGAAAATCCAAACTAAAGTTTCTTGCTGAGGAAATCGAACGTTTGTACAGCGTAGTATTCCATTATCGAGTGCTCAACTTGAGGCGTCCAAATCTTAAGAGCAGCCAAAAATGGGGTGTCTACACTAAGTTACCAAAATTGATTAGCTTTGCAAGTTTTCAGTGGCGCATGTATTTTGATTCGATGGTTAAAATTGCAATTAATTAATAAATTGATGGACTTCAAAGAAATAATTTAAAAGTAAGGGACTTTTAAGAAAATAAAATTTTCAGGGGCCTCACATTGATGATCTTTTTGATCAACTTAGAGGCTCAATGTATTATTCAAAGATTGATCTCAGGTCGAGTTACTATCTACTACAAGTCAAGGATGAGGATGTACCAAAACTGCCTTTCGAACCAGATATGGTCATTACGAGTGTGTAGTAATGCCCTTCGAATTAACTAACGTGCCAGTAGTATTTATGAACCTAATGAACAAAATCTTCACACCATATCTTGACCAATTTGTAGTAGTGTTCATTGATGATATTTTGGAATATTCAAGGTCTGAGGAATTGCATGAGCAACATTTAAGGATTATTCTTCAAGTACTTAGAGACAATCAAATGTGAGTTCTGGTTAAAAAAAATGTGAAATTCTTAGGGCATGTAGTGTCTGAGAATGGGATTGCAGTGGATCCAACCAAGGTAGAAGCAGTCTTAGATTGGAGACAATTGAAAACTGCGTCAAAAATTCACAGTTTGTTAGGACTAGCTGGTTACTACTGAATGTTCATTCAAGATTTCTCCAAACTAGCCAGATCAATGACTCGTTTGACACAGAAGAGAATAAATTATGAATGGGACAAAGCTTGCGAAAAATCCTTCCAAGAGCTAAAAACAAGAGTAACTAGTGCACCAATTTTGATCATCCCGGAACGAGAAGTGGGGTACACTGCGTATTGTGATGCATCTTAGGAAGAGTTAGCTACATGTTCATGCAACATGGAAAGGTAGTCGCGCATGGTTCCAGGCAATTAAAACCAAATGAGCGAAACTACCCAACACATGACTTGGAATTGGCAGCCGTAGTTTTTGCTCTAAAGCAATGGCAACATTACTTGTATGGGAAACAATTTGAGATTTTCACAGATCACAAGAGCTTGAAGTATCTATTTACACAGAAGGACCTTAACTTGAGACAGAGGTGGTGGATGGAGTATCTTGAGGATTTCCAGTTCACTCTCTCATATCATCCCGGTAAATCCAATATAGTGGCAGAAGTGTTGAGTCGCAAGAGTATGGGAATGATAGCTAAATTAACCGTAAAGGAACGGGATATGGTTAAGATGCTCAACAAATTTGGAATTCAGGTACAGGCTCAAGACACGAAGGTATACCTTGGTGCACAGAAGGTGATACCTAAGTTAATAAGTGAGATCATGGAGGCCTAGAAGCATGATCAAGAAGTAGCCTATGTTAAGGCACGTCTGGAATCAGGAGATCCAATGCTCGATTGGGCAATTCACCCCAGTGGGAGTTTAAGATATCAAGGAAGATTTCTTGTGCCAATTGACGAGTTGCTTAGAGAAAAAGTACTTAAGAAATGTCATTACTTTGTAATTGCGGTATATCTAGGAGAGACTAAAATTTACCAAGATTTGAAAAGGCAGTATTGGTGGAGCGGAATAAAGAAGGATGTGGCTAAATTTGTAGCAAGATGTCTCATGTGCTAGCAAGTAAAGGCAGAACATCAGAAACTAGGAGGAATATTGCAGCCCCTACCAATAGCTAAATGGAAATGGGAGCACGTGACAATGGACTTTGTGACTGGGTTGCCCAGGACACCCAAAAGGCGTGATGCTATATAGGTAATAGTGGATCACCTTACAAAGTCAACACATTTCTTCCCCTATAAGATAACGGACACTTTCGACTACATGGAATTCCGGTGTCCATTGTATCATATCGCGATCCATGACTCACCTCTCATTTTTGGAGAAGTCTGTAAGAAGTTTTGGGTACTAAGTTATGTTTTAGCACCGCTTTTCATCCACAAACAGATGGACAATCTGAGCGCACCATCCAGACATTCAAAGATATGCTAAAAACTTGTATAATAGATTTTCAAGGAAGTTAGGAGGGACAACTACCTTTAATTGAATTCTCCTATAACAATAGTTTTCAATCCAGCATTGGTTTGGCGCCTTTTGAAGCATTGTATGGACGACCTTGTAGATTGCTGATTTGTTAGACTGAAGTAGGTGAAGCAAACTTAATAGGACCCGAACTTGTCCTAGAGACTACTGAGAAAGTCAAATTGATCTGACAACGGTTAAAGACTACTCAAGACTGCCAAAAGAATTACATGGATATGAGGAGAAGACTACTGATGTTTAAAGTAGGTGACCACGTGTTCCTAAAGGTGTAACCTAGGTGTAACAACCCTGATCTGTGATTTGCCCATGATCCTTGATTAAAACTACTAATACGTAATTAAGATGAAAATTCTACGTTAATTGCATGTGTTATATGTTATTTGTATTTATATCTGTCTGTCGTAGAAAGATCTGTTTGTGCTTATGTTTCTTTATGCAAATTGAAGGCCTTATTAGCAACTGATCGTGAAATTGACTTGGTATATGTGTTATTTAGAATTTGTAGAAAATCATGGTAGGTTTAATTGAAATTTGATTTGGAACGAATTAATTAGAATAAAATAATGTCAATTGATTAACTTTAACTAAGTTTAATTAAATTCCCTAATCGAGCATATATCAGGCATATACATCATTTTAGAATCATCTCATTTTCATCATTTTGAGCCACAAACGTGAGAGTGAGAGAGAGAAAGAGACTTAGGAAAATTGAGTTCAAACCTTGAATATTTTAGAGACTTGAAGGATTTGGCTTGGAAACTCAAACAATTAGCCAACTAGAGCTCAATTAAGCATCTAAGGTAAGAATTCAAGTCTCTAGTTTTGTAATTTAGTTGGTTAATGCATATATTCAAGGGAATTAAGCTATGAGATGCATGAATTGAACTAAGGAAGTAAGAAAGAAGAGTTAGTCATTTATGCATGCATCTTTCATGGCATTTTGAAGTTGTTTTCCAAAGAATTTCCTCATGCATGTCATCATTTCTCCTTGGTTTTGGGAATTCATTAAGTTTCATGTCATTTTATATCATTTGATCATGTTTTAGAAGGTTGGAGTTTATGACAATTCATGCATGTTATGTTTTGGAAGTTTCAAGTTGAATTTTGAATAATTGGCAAGCTTTTGGGCCTTGATTTTGCAAAATGATCCTTAATTCTTGATGTTTTACAAGTTTAGACATGTTTTCTCAAGTTTTGAGCCCAAAGAATGTGTTTTAAAGCCATCAATCTAGAAATTTCATAATTCTGCATCACCACTAGAGCGATAGATTCTGCGCTCGAGCGACCAATCTTGGTTTTGCACTTCTGCTCGAGCGAACAAAAGTTGGCTCGAGCGTAAAATTCATGCTCCCAAAAGCTTTACAGAACTTTGCAGACCGCTCGAGCGACAAAAGTTGTACTCGAGCAAGGATCTTGTTTACTTAGTCTTGCGCTCGAGCGACCGTCGAGCGGAAAAATCACGCAACCAGCACTTTTGTAGAGTTTTGCAAACCGCTCAAGTGACCAAAGTTGCGCTTGAGTGCTCACCCTTATTTTTGAACCTTGGCTCAAGCGCGAGCGAACGAAGTTACGCTCGAGCGAAGACCCTATTTTCAGCAAATTTGACTAAGTGTTTCAATTCATATTTTGGCATCCTCATTGTATCTTAGACATTCCTAAGCCTTAATTAAAACATAATAATGAGAATAAGGATTAGAAACACACTAAGAACGACTGTAGTGAGTAAGTGTTTTCTAAACGTGTGTTTCAATGTGTATCTGTTATGTGTTTGTGTAGGTCACGCGCCATAGATCGTTGATCCAACTATTTGACTCTTCTGCTATTGGAGCTTTCCGTGAGTAACAACTTTGTAAAGCTATGTTTGATTATAAGTAATTTTTGACTAAAATGATATGCTCATGAATGAATGTCCATTTTTCTAAACTATATTTGTGGCATCATTAGTTCACGTGGCACTCTGTAGCTCGACTTTTCATGCCCCCATTCGAAAGACGAATAAGCACTATAGTTCGAACTCTACCTATGGTTCTAAATCTGATTTTACAAGTGTAATGTGAAACAGTGAAAACATAAAAAGAGTCCAAATCCGGCAATTCTTTTTGAAAAATCAATGTTTTGAACAAAATGCCAAAAATGGACTACTTTGCCAGATTTCAGAGTCGCCACCTAAATATTTTTGGGAAATTTAAGAAACCCAAGACTCGTGCCAAAGGCCATTTAGTCCGTCATCACCAAAGTTGTCTCGGCTCGAGAACTTAGGTATGAGAGGGGAAGGTCATGAATTGAGTACCCCTCTCGCCTGATCAAAGATCAGCCTCTAGTAATCATGATGTGATTTTTATTTACATTATATACTCTTGTTCCGATTTATTAAAGTAACTTACTATATGTTGCACACAGGTATAGACTAATTTGCAAAAATTGAAACACTTGATTCATGTTTGTTTTGAAAATTGTTTTGAATATGCATCGCTTGAAAAAGTAATCGCATATGAACATTACCCAAATTATTCCAATTCAAGCAGTTAGCCTTCATCCACAGGCATTCAAACAGTTTATCATTTAAGCACTTAGCCACATGGTGAACATGCTTTAACATGACAACACTAACATACAAATGTAATATACTAAAGCGAAAATACTCACCTAGTACTCCAAGTCAAAGAGAGATGAAGGAGTTAAAACAATGCATGATCCTAACTTATGCAATATGACTAATGTAACACATGCGATATGCAATTAATAAGCTCGGCTACTTAACATGGCATGTAAAACAATTTGATAACATGCGGTCTAAGCACGTTTTCAAAGAAGTATTTAACTAACAATGCAAGTTTAGAATGATAAACCGAGCCTCAGTGCATGCAATACAAGTGGATGCAAATATGGAGTATGCTAAACAAAACATGATGCCCTAATCTAACCATCATAAACAAGCAAATAAAAAAGAGAAAGACGTGGGGTTGGAAAACATACACATTATTACAATTGCTTACCCTCGCGCAGGAGGGTCCGAATGAATAAACTAGCTAACTAATTAAAGCTAAGCTAATTAATTGACTATAGCAAACCCAAATGAATAATTTAGCTAAACTACTTAACTAATTATTACAAACCGAATAAAATAATTAATTAATTACTCTAGCTAATTAAATAATTACAATACAAAATGAATTAGCTATTACAAAGCCATTACTTCAAGCACAACATTAATATTAACATCACTTCACGGATCCCGATAACCGAGGAAGGGTGCATGCATGAATGCGTTTCTACCCGAAGAAGGCCACTGTTCTGCTGCCAAATACCTATGTTGCACAGTAGAACACTTACACTGTTTTTCAATTCAAATTAGCTCTGTTTTGCCTGAAAAAGCACACTGCCTAGTTTTACAGAGGTGGCTTGCTGGCCACTAATGACTGGATTTTCCTGCTGCAACAGAGAGCAAATAGAGCAGGAATAGGGTATTCTCAAGGGTTTGTTTGCACAACTTACCTTTCCTTATCATTTGAATAGCTCAAAGGAGTAATAAACTTGGTTCACAAACCATTAAAGAATGCAATTCCATTGTATGATGGCCTATGAACCAAAGAGTGTAGGTTCAATAAATGCAACAAAACAAGACTCTCAAAACCACCTCCCTATCATGAATGATCAAGGGAAGTAGTTGACAATAAATCTTGAGCCGTTTGCATCACTCATGAGCATGAAACAACTCAAGACTCAAGGGTTCAATTAACGTTTGATTGAACCCAAACCAAATTATTATCTTGCCCTTCTTTAGTCACCAATTTTGTTACTCCATTTTAGTTACCTTTCAATTCTTTAATCAATTAAGTCCAAAAGTGAGTTTAAGTCATCTAAAGGAGAGAAGTGTCAAACCAAGAGTTGGCTTAAGGCATGAGAGAAATGTCATGCCGTTGATAATGAACCCCTAAAAGGGATTAAACCATTAAGCATGACAACCTCAATCTCAAGTTTAAAAGAACAATAGGCTTGAAACAACTCTCAAAGCAAAGCAAAGTAAAAGCCAAGAAGGGAGGGAGGTTGCAGAGGTGATTAAAGGTGATCACAAGTAAGGAAAGCATGAAATAAATGCTATCAACTCTAATAGGGTGGTGGCTAAAGCCTAAACCACTAAACCTATGAGGACAATTGCACTATAAGCATGCATACAAAGCTCGAATGCAACAATGAACTAAAAACAATCCTAAAACAGTGCTAAGTAAGTCCTAAAATATGCTGGAATTAAGACAAAAAAAGCTAGAGCAATAAGCTAAAACATGGGGCTATGTAAACTAGTAAATAAGACACAAAGAATTGAGGCTAACCCCTCCAATTTTGGACTTGAAAACATGTTTTTAGCCACTAAAATAACTTTGAAAATCAGTATTTAAAAGCTTGAAAAAAGATAGTGTAAAGGTGGGAAACACAAGGGTAAATACTAGAGAAGCAAGGTGGAAAGAGAGGTGAACCACCCCTCCACCCTTTAAGGCCTTAAACCACAAGTTTCAGCTCAAAATTACAGAGCTTACACAGCCCAAAAATAGTAGGAAAATAGCAAACAAAACCAAGGAAAACAAGCTAAGCCTTATACCTCTTGAAGAGGAGAGCACTTCCAAGCAACAATACAACATAAACACACCCTTAAGAGCTCAAGTAAGGCTCAAAAGTACCTTAGCTCAAAGATGGTAATGTTTGGTTAAGAGTGTGTAGGCAAAAGCTCAAGAAATTTCAAGAGAGAGAGAGAGAGAATTAATTTTGCTCCAATTTTTCTAACCCCCAAAAATGGGAGAGGAGGTCCTATATTTATAGAAAACAGGCCACTCCCTCAGAAACATCCATTCATATATGTGGGAGCAGATGCAAGCATCTGTGCAAACAGCTGGCACAGTTGGCAGAAAATATTTGCAAAACACACTTGTCGTTAGCAGGCCACTAATTCTGGCCGGTAGGCCACACTCTTGGTCGGCAAGGCACAAGGGTAGCCGGCAGCCAAAGGGGTGGCTAGCAGCCCACAAAAATAGGCCTGCAGGTTCCAAGTTTTTTAGGTTTAAAATGCTGAGGCTTTGGTGCAAAAACAAGGCACAAGGTTTACAAGGTTTTGAGGCTCAGAGCTATGGCATTCTACTGAAAACTTTCAAGCACTTGACAGACATATACATTCATCATTGGGTGTGTAAGTAATGGTGCCCAAGTTGTAAGGGTGGTCAAAAATGGGGTGTCTACACCCTCACTCGGGGGGTAACAATACCATGGCCAATATGCACGTGGCCCTCACCCGGGGGTAACAATACCGTGGCTTATGTTTATGTGGCCCTTGTCCGGGGGTAACAATACCAAGGCCTATATTCACGTGGCCCTTGCCTAGGGGTAATAATACCATGGATATTTGTGCACAAAGATGTTGACCTTTATGGTCATCGGTACAGACTAAGCATGTGGGTCTTATGACTAATCTAATATGATAGCTAACAGATGTACCATATATAACTGATTATGAAATATGTACAAGTATGTGAATCTGAATCTGTTTCAAATATGAACTCTGATTTCTGAATCTGTTTTGGACATCATTCATAACCCCTTTACTCTGTTGTTATTCACTAGGCTCCAGCTCACTGTATTATTTATGTATGTAGGTGATCAAGCGCGAGACCAAGCTTAATGAGGTTTGCCTGGAGATCTGTTTGAATCAGGCAACCGTTGTGCCTCCCGAGGAGGTTCCGAAATGTTTTATAATCGAGTTTTGTGTACATGATACAAGTTTAAGTTATTTTCTTTTGTTTGTATGATCAGTTTCTTTAGGTTTATCTGTATCTTTGGTGATGTAAGACTGACACTCTGATGACGTCACATATGTTTATAAATATAAGTTTTAAATTTTTTGTCCCATGTATATCTACACAGCTCCATGGACGTTGTATATTTATTGGTAATCCCAAGATTATTGGCCAGTTACGATACTAAACCCATAGGGGCGAGTTTGGGTTGTGAAAATAAGCGTGAGATTGTACGTTTTGGAAGGAAAGGGAAGCTATCACCACGGTATATCGGACCATTCGAAATACTAAAAAAGGTGAGCGAAGTGGCATATCGACTAGCTCTACCTCCACAGTTAGCGGGGATACATAATGTTTTTCATGTATCTATGTTGCAGAGATACCTTGTCGATCCATCGCACGTCATCAACTGGGAAGGAATCACTCTTAACAAGGATGTCACCTTTGAAAAGGGACCTGCAACAATACAAGATAGTCGAGAGAAGAATCTTAGGATCAAGATGGTCCATTTGGTAAATGTGCTTTAGCGTCATCAAGGGATTGAAAAGTCTACTTGGGAATGCAAAGATTGGATGAAGGCAAACTACCTCCAACTGTTTGAAAGCGATGTATAGTTAAATTTCGAGGATGAAATTGTTTTAAGGGGAATAGGTTGTGAGGTCCCCGAAAATTTAATTTCCTTAAAAGTCCCTTACTTTTGGAATATTGTAATAAAGACCATTGATTTCTTAAATGATTTCAACTTTAACCCTAGAAGCGAAAACTCGCATACCCTAATCGATTTTAGTAAATTAGGAATCATTTCTAATATCCTAATACTGATTAATTGACTCCCTAAATATGGAATTACCACTTAAAACCCTAGGTTTTTCTGGTTTTCATCATGTTTGTCGATTAACAGCCTTTTTATTCGAAACAAGAAATCTAAACCGAATTAGATTCTCTAACCCTAATTTAGTTTAATTCTACACTTAAATAAATGTTTCAATTCATAAATTAAACCCAAAGCCCTCACATTTTTGTTAAATTACTAATTGACCCCAAACTAGTACTATTATATATACATATACATACTTGTACCTTTAAACCTATTTTATACACTATATTTTGAAATTTCCATCAATTGCAGACAAGAAAAAAAATAAAATAATCCCTCAAATCCACCCCATATGGCCAGCCACCCTAGGGAAAATAAATATATAGAACTTTTTCAAACATAATCCATGAATTCATGGAAAAGTTTGCTAGTACCCTCAAAACATGGAACTTTGTTTCCATCCCAAATTTCATCCTAACCAAAGCCTAACTAGATTATGATTAATTTCATAATTAAGGCCTCTAATTATCCACTATTCCGTTAAGTTCAAAGTAAATCCAAAATATCCAATCCATTTCCAACCAATGGGTGCTTTAGACATTTTGCACCAATTTTAGTATAAATACAACCTCTCCCTTAGCAATTTGCACACAAGAAAACACACACAAACACCCTATTCGGCTGAGAGAAAGAAGGCAAGAGAGTGAGCTTGGTGGAGGAAAGGAGAGGAAAAAAAGGTTTTATTAGCAAACCAACCAAGACTCAAGTAAGCCACATCACCTTCTCTCCTTCTATTTCCTTGATTAAATACATGTTATTAGAGATTTAAAATCATATTTTTAGATGTGTTGTTATGATGGTCATGTGTTCAAAGTTGATGAATTGGGTTTTGATCCTTCTTCTACTCATATTTTCTCTTAATAGATGCAAAACTACATTTTTCTTCCCATATCTCGTATCATTTCCAAAGGCATACCATCACTCTAAAAATTTGAGTCATTGATACATTATTTAGTATGTTTTCATCACAAAAAAAGTGAAAATTTTCCCTTATTTGGCTTCTTTTCTCACCAATCTTATTATTTTGAGTATTATGCATGAAAAACCTATTTTACAGCCAACTTTAAAAATCTATAAAAATCTCCTGGACTTTGCTTTTATGTCAAAAACTTCCTTAAAGAGTTAGATTCCAAGGAAAATTGGTTTCATTGAAAAAGAGTGAACGGTTTGTAAGAAAATTCGATTTTCGTAACGATTAACGAATTTAGACAGCACTGAAGTATTTCTTAAATAACTAAAAATCTAGAAAAGCTATTCTATTTCCAAAAAATGTTCAGAAAACTAGATGAATTATCTACGAACCATAGGAAGGCCAGGCTCGAGAAAAATTTGAAATGGTCCTTTTGACTTTAATCTTTAAATAGTACTGAATCTGGAAATTTAATTTTGCATTGGTGTTTTATGCTCCTGTCTTCATGAATATGCTTATTAGTATATGATCATGTCTTGATATGATATTGCATGTGTTATTGTAATATACTTTTTTATTTTGGTCCTTCTATGATGCTCATACTTATGCAAATTTATTCTTTTGTTATTTGCTTGTGCTAACTAACTAAAAATATTAATCTAAATGGAAAACTTAATGGGGTGGCTAACGGGGTTTCTATCACATGAGTATTATGTTCAAACTAAATTGGTTAGAGGGACATGTTCCCTTTTGAAAGTTAAAGTCTTGCACAAGTGGTTGTTCGAAACCTTTGAACAGAGTGGTTGTATTCGGACCCTAAGTGCTTTGGTCTGAGGAGGGAATGGGCAAGGCCCTATTTTGCCATTTCTTTTGAGGTCCTTGATTGGCGCTACACAGTATGTAACTGTTGATAGGCATCTGGGGTAAGGTTTGCAAAGTAGCAAAAGAAGGGGCATACCAAATAATCCGCGTTCGATTTTTGTGATTGGCAGCATAAAATCTCTTTGGGAAATTTCTAGACTATTAACAACTAACCTTGTTACCTTTGTTCTTTATTTGAATGTCATGTTTCTTTCCCCTATTGTTGTAATTGCTACTGTGTATTAGATTAGGAAAAAGGGACGGGGTGTGTGCGTTTACTGGGCATTCAAAACTTACGGTGTATCATGCTAGGTGCCGAAGAGGATCTTGCAGTAGAAAATGACGAGCCGAAAACTTTCGAAGATTTTTGGTTGTCGTAGAGAAGCTAAAGTTTTTGTTGTTTTGTAAAGTTCATCTGAAATTTTATTTTTGGATGTAATATTGATGGAACTATCTTTTGTAACTAAGGATATTCTATATCTATTCTCTTACTATTATATGCTTGTCTTTTTAAAAACCAATATAGTTCTCTACGTTGCTTATAAGATCTTGCGTCAATGCCTTTTAAGATTATCAAAAGGGTAGCGTGCTACCTAAGAAAACTAGACTTAGAAGGAAGGCTAATTTGACTCCTCCAGCGATCTAGGATCTTACTTGGTCATTGGTCATAGGACTTATTAATGACTTTCCCTTAACTACAACCCTTAATGTAGATTTTGGGGCGTCACAGGATCTTAAGCTAAACCTTAAAGTTTTGAACTCGAGAGTAAAGAAGATAAGGTGGTGATGACCGGACTTGTGAAACAAACATTAGATCTAGGTTAAGGAAATTTGGAGGAAGATCGGAGTGAAGGGGAAGTAGAGGAGAAGAAGACCAGAGAGGTAGGGGAACAACTGCCATCTTCCTTTCCCATGATAGAAAATTCCATAGAATACAATAAGAGAGATTTTTAGGGTTGTGGAGAAAGTAAAAAATAAAATTTAAAAAAAATCATCTCAATTGTTGAATCTAATTTGATTTTATGAATTATATGATTTGATTTAATTTTAAATTTTATAGAATGTAAATAGCAATTTAATCATTAAATTTCTCTTAAATTAAATCAAATTTTCTATTCGAGAATTACTTTTTTTATTTTAGTAATTTTTAACTATTTTATAAAAAAAGTATAAAACTAAAATAATAAAAATAATTTAACAATTTGTAGTCATTTTTAATAAAATGCCTATGGCTAGTGTTGGTGGTCGAGCACCAATTGAGACACACGATTCAGTCAAATGGACTTCATTTTTGCATGTTTGAGTTCATACTTCAGTTGTGGGAAAAACTTTATGTGGTTTAGTTTTTTTTTTTTTTTTTTAAATTCTGACTATTTTAATCTGATTAAAAAAGTTTTATTTGGAATAAAATTTTAATTTTTTATAGTTTTGTGAAAAAAAAAATGATTATAATTTTGATGTGATATTTTATTTTATTGACATTTTAACCGATTTTGTCTTTTTATGAATTAATTTTAGCTTAATTAGAGTGTGCTATATAAGCACACTTTTTATATTTTTTGGGTTACATAATATCTCTATTTTTCTGCATATTTTTTTTATAAAAGATCAAAAAATACACTTATTTAGATCATTCTAAACAACCCGATACAATCATAATTACTCAATGCAATCCATTCCTTATAATGAGAAATAAACAATCAAAACGTATAAACCTGCTCACCATAAAATTCGAACTCTAATCTCACGCTACTAAGGTTAGGTTTGGCATAACCTATATAATCCATCTTTTTATCTTTTTATTTTTTTTTCCATCACATCACCTCTCTACTTTTCTGCACATCTTTTCGTAAAAAGACAAAAAGTGCACTTTTTTAGGACACCCCAAACCTATAAATGGTGTTATATAACCACCAAACCAAAAGCCTTGCTTGTGGTGAGTTGAGTAACTCAGGCAACCTTATTTGGTGCAATTTATGAGTATGTTCAAAATTTTATTTTATTTTATTTCTTTATGTTTTACATAAACTAAAATACTATTATTGAGTAGTGTAAAACTAATTATCAACTTATTGTCAAAATTATACTAAACTGAACCAATTCATCAAAGTAATTTGTCGGAATTGATTTATAATTACCAATAGCTAATCATTGAATTTCTAATGAGCCAAACATAATTGTTGGTAAACCTTATTTGAAAGTTAGAGCTCCTTTGTCTATTGACTTTTTAGTCAAAAAAATGTCTAATAAAAAGTTGAAAAATTCAACATGTGACAATGTCATATTATACGTAAATTAATTATCAAATGTGACCACCTTAACATTATTGTAAATATAATGAACTCACCATATAGTCTAATCAAAATTGAAGAAAATGTTACATAGACCACTTGGGTACTCAATAATTGCTACTTGGTTTGCTTCTTTATTATTTATTTATTTTTGTGTGCGTTGCATCTGATCTAATTAATGAATATGATTTATAGATGATTGTAGATAGAATAAAATTAGAAATATACCATTTTCTACGGCTTAGTCGCCATGACCGTAAAATCCACACCATATGATGATGTGAACTTCCCTCTATTCCTAGTAAGTGATAGAAAATAAAATAAAAAATTATATTTATGAATAATTGAAATTTAATTGAGTTCATTGTGACTCTATCTTTAATAAATTTCTCACTAAAAAATAAAATAAAAATGAAACCACAAATAAGGTCTGAAATTAGCATTCTTTTCTTATTTAGTAAAATGAACTCTCTTTTTAATTTTTTTTTTTTTTTTTTTTTTTTTTTTTTTTTTTTTTTTTTTTGGGGTGAAATCCATTATACTTGTGAATTATTATGAACTCACATAGTTGGCAAAGTTTAGCACATCAATGTTCAATGATAATTTTAGGTGATGCTATTATACCCACGTTTTTTTAGGGTGTGTAATGTACAACTTATAATATTTGTGAAGTTGATATTATAAATGTGATAATTAAATCACTTTTAAGCCATAATTAAAAAATATATAATGAATAATAACTATAAGCAAAAATATTTTTGATGATAACTAAAATAATAACAACTAATATAAAAATGAGTTATAACCAAGTAACCAAGGGTCATAACTAAATATCACTGAAGACATAACCACACACTTTTTTTGTCGTAATCACAATAAAAACTATAAAAAATCATAGTTATTATCAGGGACGGAACTAAGAGAAGACTATGGGGAGTCATAGCCCCCCTGTTTCTCTGAAAATTATTGTTTGCCATTGAATTTTGAAAATATATATACCATCTTATACATAAAATGGCTCTCTAGTATAAAAAAATATATATGTCATTCTTCTTCCATCTTAAATTCTTTTTCTATTTTGCACCAAAAAAACTTCTTCATCTTATTAGAAATTGTTTTTATGGTATTTAATTTTTTTTATATATATAATTTATATATATCATATTATACATACATGTATGTTTTGTGTATATGGTGAAAAAAATTATTTTTTTAGCACCTGTATCCTTCAAAGTTTTTGGGAAGTGTATTTGAATCCTTTATTTTATTTTGAAAATCTTTGGTGTTGTTGTATCTTAGTTTTGGAGGAGTACAAGTCAATTTAAACATGTTGGGATTGTTCGTTCATGCTTGTTTATGTTGAAAAATTGTTTGGAAACTTATAAATTCTATTCTAGGGTCGACACCAGCCTTCCTAAGGGTCGACCCTTACCTGTTGGTGAAGTTTCTGGATGTGTTGCTGGAATTTAGGGTCGACACCAGCCTTAGTGGTGTCGACACCTGCTTCTTGTTGTTGTCCACAAGGGTCGACACCAGTCTGGGAAGGGTCGACCCTTATATGTTGCTGAATCTGGGAGTTACTTGCTGGAATTTGGTATCGACACCAGTCTGAGAAGGGTTGACACCTTACCTGTTGCGTTCTTTGCTTTTCTGTCTGAAGGGTCGACACCTCTGCTGCAAGGGTCGACCCCTGCAAGTTTTTTTTTTTTTTTTTTTCAGATTTCAGTCCGATTTGGGCCCTACTTTTTAGGGATTTTGACTTGATCTTTTAGGTTAACTTTGGGACTTCATTTTACTTTGACCTAGCACTATAAATAGGTCCCTCACTTAATCTTTTCTTTACTTTTTCTTCTCTTCTTCCTCTCCAAACCGTGAGTCACTCTTTCCCTCTCCAAAATCACTTTTTGCTCAAAGATCTTTAGATCTACTCACTTGGAAACATCTCCTCGCCTTGCTCCTTTGAGATTAAGTGTAGGGCTTGTCAAGGGTTTCGTTTTGATTGGGGCAAGTCGTTGTTTCATCACCGTCGACTTTTAGACTTTTCTCCATTCTCTCTCTTCTAAGCTTGAGGTAGGGATCTTTTCTACACTTTCATATGATATTTAGCTTAGTTATTTGTATCTTGTGCAACAGTGATGTGATTTAGGGGTGTTTAACGTAAACTTAGGGTTTGGGCATAAAATGGAAAGAGGGGCTTTTGGGTGAAGGTGAAATAAATGCTTGAGGGGTTTGAAAATAATGTTGTATTGTGTATGATTTGATAATTTTGGCACTCGGCTAATATTTGGGAAAAATTGGGGATTTGCCATAATTGAATCAAATTATTATTTTATGTAAATAATGGAAATTGACATTGAAAATGTGAAATTGAAAGGGTATTGATATGAATGGTAGGATTAGTTATGTGTTACTCCATTCTTTGGTAGTTTCGAATAAACTATCTGTTATGAGATTTTATATCTGTTTAGAAATAACTGTATTGGGCTATTGGTGGAGGATAGATATGATTGTTATAGAAATTGCATGCGGATTAGGTGAATTCAAACTAATCGCTTGTGTTTGTCATTGAATATGACTATGTTTATATACATTGTATATGTATGGTTATTTGGGAGTGGAAAGAGGATGTACTCCATTTTTTGAGTTTGTGATTAAATACATTGCATATGTATAAATAATTGTTTGGGAGGAGAAAGGGGATGGACTCCATTATAATTAAGTTGGCCGGAGTGTCCTAGGTGAAAGTCCCGAAATTATACATGGATGCTTAGCCCGTGGACGAAATATCCATAAAATGGCAATTATAGTGCTTAGATAGCCTACGTTTACATAGGTCCCGTTTGACAGCTGCCTGCGGATGAAATATCCGTGAAAGAATACATGGGTCCCGTTTGACGGTTGCCCGAGAACGAAATATCTGTGAAAAAAAAGTTTGAAGTGCTTACGTGTTGATAATGTGGTTCTAGAACTAATGAGTTGTAATCTCATTTGGGTTGTTAAGAAATGATGAAATTGGCTTATTTAATTAAATGAAATGAAGGGAAATGATTTAATGATTGAGTTTGGTAATTTAAGACTATACAAAAATGTAGATGCCTTTATCTTTGACGTTGTATATGCGTAGTATACTTATACCTTTGCTAAATTCCATATACTCTGTTAGATGGTTTCTACTGGGTTGTGACTCACCCTACTTGGGAATAACATTTTCAGGTAATGATAGCATGCCTCCACTAAGGCAATAGTGTCGGAGAAACTTTTGGAAGTAAGGGCTTCTCGTTTTGATTATGTATTTTTGTAAAGCCAAGGGCTTAAGATGTAATGAGTGAAACTCACTTTTGAATGTAACCAAGATATGTCTTGAAAAGATGTAAGCTCAGAGGGCATTTAATTTGTTGTTATTAAGTTACATTACATGCTGTAGATTCAGAATGAACGTTTATGAATGTATAATGCACGTAATCCCTTTTGTAATACGAATTCTGTCATGTGAAGGTGTACCAATTATGTTATATTCATTTCTCTTATGAGTTGGGTTATTTGTATTATTTTGAGGGCATTACAATTTTCTTTTGGCCCCTCCGATAATGAAATCCTGGTTCCGTCCCTAGTTATTATTGTAATAAGTTATAACTAAATATTACAAATGTCATAACTTAGTATATTATAGAATTTTCATAGCTTGGGGACGCTGCTGCTCACCATACGCAGCAGTGACTCTTGCACAGTCAATGAGGCGTTTTTCGAATCCCATTTTGACAATCTAAACTGTTCAATTTTTAGAAGATATTGAGTAGAATATGCATGCAAAAATTCAAGTTAATCGGACTTCGGTATCCCTTTCATCAAGACTTGTGTGTGTTCATATTTATACTTAAAATTAAATTTACCATTCAATTTTTTAGATACAAATATGTCTGGATGAAAAGGATACCGATCTCCGATTAACTTGAATTTTTACAGGTATAATCTACCCAATGTCTTCTAAAAATTGAACAGTTTAAATTGTCAAAATAAATGCCAAAAAAGACTCTATTAACCGTGCAACAGTGACTGATGGTGCGTAAGAGTCTCTCCAATCCCAAATTTCCATAGTCCTTGTTGGTCTAAAGGCTTATCAATGGTTTTGATTTGTTTATTGGTATTGTGAAGCTAGCAACCTTAAAAGTATATCAACTCGAGCACCCAAGAGGGAATAATCAATTCATTTTTGGGTTTAGATGCATTGAACATTACATCTCTCTCAATAATATTTTTATGTCCGTTCAACCACTTTTATTTGATTGGATTTTATAAGGAACCTGCTCATGATTTTCTAATATATCTCACTCCTTTGAACTTATACTTCAATTCCCTCTTGTGAAAATTTTGATTTGTAAATAAATTCCCACTTTAAAAAAATGATCTACTTGCGTGGAAATTAATTAATTGATTATTTAATCACATGTATGTATTTGGTTTTTTGGCCTTATTATAAATTTATGCTAAGTATATGGACAAAAAATAAAGTTCCTAGCACTAGTTCTCTAACTTGTGTTAGAGCCATTTTTTTACCAAGAAATACTCTCATTTGTTAATACTTCAGCAGATTAATTTGTCGTTTAACTTTTGGATTCCGAAACTTTAAAATACAAAATACATATATTTGATTTATTTGTCTTCGCACAATAAAAAATTTCACTGTTTTATTAGAGCAAATTTTTTAATATTGTGTTAGTTGCTATTGCCCAATTCATCTATGCTAATTATCACTTCATTACTTCACTAGAAGTATATTATACTGGCTGGATTGTAAAAATGAAAATCAAGTAAGAAAAAATATAGAAAAACACAGACACTTGATCATGCTGTTTGTCAGGCTACCGTGGGTTCATCACGGGATCTATCTTGATAAAACCATTCATTTTGTAGAGTTTTTTGAGAAGAACATTATGCAAAAAAATAAATAAATAAATAAAAATTACGTCTATTAGATAACCGTAACATCATCAAATCACATTTTATTTACATATATATATATATAAAAGATGCCAAATATGATTTTTAGAGTAAACCACCTATTATTTGTAACATAAATGTAATATAATCACGCAGTCATGACTATCCAATCAATATGATTTTTTTTATTTTGGTATAGATAATCTTTTTAAATGACTTTGCAAGATGAACAATTCGAATTATTAAGATGAACCCCGTGATAGGTCCACGATTGCTCAATAACACAGTCCAATTGAGATCTCATTTGGGAAATAAAAAAGGCAATACTAAAAATTAACTCATTTTTTTTTAAATTTTTTTACACATCATTCTATAAAAAAAGTAAAAGTTATTAAAAAAAAAAAATCAATTCCCATGCGAATCTTGAATTACAACTTGTTTTGTGGTTGGGAGGTTGAAATCTCTTTGGGAGATTTCTAAGCTACTAACAACTAACCTTGTAACCATTGTTCTTTACTTGAATGTCATGTTCCTTTCCCCTATTTTTATAATTGCTATTGTGTATTAAATTGGGAAAAAGAGACGGGGTGTGTGTGCTTTTATTGCGCATTCAAAACTTACAGCGTATCATGCCAAGTGCCGAAGAGGATCTTGCAGCAGAAAACGACGAGTCGAAAACTTTTGAAGACTTTTGGTTGTCCTAGAGAAGCTGAAAGTTTTTGTTGTTTTGTAAAATTCATCTGAAATTTTATTTTTGGATGTAATATTGATGGAACTATCTTTTGTAACTGCGGATATTTTGTATCTATTCTCTTGCTATTATATGCTTGTCTTTTTAAAAACCAATATAGTTTCCTACGTTGCTTATGAGACCTTGCGTCGATACCTTTTAAAATCTGTCAAAAGGGTAGCGTGCTACGTAAGAAAGCTAGACTTAGAAGGGAGGCTAATTTAACTCCTCCGGCGTTCTGGGATCTTACTTGATCATTGGCCATAGGACTCATTAGTGACTTTCCTTTGACTACAACCCTTAGTGTAGATTTTGGGGCATCACAAGATTTGAAGCTAAATCTTAAAGTTTTGAACTTGAGAGTAGAGAAGATAAGGTGGTGATGACCGGACTTGTGAAACAAACATTAGATTTGGGTTAAGGAAATTTGGAGGAAGATCAGAGTGGAGAAGAAGATTAGAGAAGTAGGGGAACCACCGCCATCTTCCTTTTCCATGATAGAAAATTCCATGGAATACAATAAGAGAGATTTTTAGGGTTTTGGAGAAAGTAAAAAAAAATCCATCTCAATTGTTGAATCTAATTTGATTTTATGAATTATATGATTCGATTTAATTTTAAATTTTATAGAATGTAAATAGCAATTTAATCATTAAATTTCTCTTAAATTAAATCAAATTCAACCATGCACACTTCTATTTGAGAATTACCTTTTTTTTTTTATAGTAATTTTTTATTATTTTATAAAAAAGAGTGTAAAACGAATAATAAAAATAATTTAACAATTTGTAGTCATTTTGTCATTTGGCAAACTTGACTTTTTAATTTTTTTTGACTTTTTTAGTCTGAAACTTTTTTGTTCGTTTGGTTTTTTTGTTTGGCTTTTTTGCATTGAAATGACAAAATTACCCTCCACTTGAAAATGATACTTTTTTGACTTCGTGTTTATATATGGGTTAATTTGATAATTTTACCTCAAAAATCAAATTTTTGTCAATTTGTGACTTTTTTTCATCCTTACGTGGTTATTTAGTCCCAGTATTAAAATAACTATGGCGAGTGTTGGTGGTCGAGAGCCAATTGAGATACACGATTCACATCAATGTCAAGTCAAATGGACTTTCATTTTTGCATGTTTGAGTTTATACTCCAGCTGTGGGAAAAACTTTTTTTCGTTTAGCCTTTTTTAATATTTGATTATTTTAATCTGATTAAAAAATTTTATTTGAAATAAATTTTTAACTTTTTATAATTTTGTGAGAAAAAATAAAATAATTATAATTTTGATGTGACATTTTATTTTATTGATATTTTAACTGATTTTGTCTTTTTATGAACTAATTTTAGTTTGTTTGGAGTGTGCTATATAAGCACATTTTTTATATTTTTATATTTTTTGTGTCACATAATTTCTCTACTTTTCTGTATATTTTTTTTGTAAATAATCAAAAAATGTATTTATTTAAATCATTCCAAACAATCCGGTACAATCACAATTACTCAATGCAATCCATTCTTTATACTCAATGCAATCCATTCTTTATAATGAGAAATAAACAATCAAAAGGTATAAACCTACTCTCCATAGAATTTGAACTCTAATCTCACACTACTATGAATTGTGTTATATAACCACCAAACCAAAAGCCTTGTTTGTGGTGAGCTGAGTAACTCAGGCAACCTTATTTGGTGCAATTTATGATTATGTTCAAAATTTTATTTTATTTCTTTATGTTTTACATAAACTAAAATATTATTATTGAGTAGTGTAAAACTAATTATCAACCTATTGTCAAAATTATACTAAACTGAACCAATTTATCAAAGTATTTGTTGGAATTGATTTATAATTACCATTAGCTAACTATCGTATTTCTAATGAGCCAAACATAATTGTTGGTAAACCTTAATTGAAAGTTAGAGCTCATTTGTCTATCGACTTTTTAGTCAATACAAAGTCGAAAAATTCAACATGTGACAATGTCATATTATACCTAAACTAATTACCAAATGCGACCACCTTAAGATTATTATAAATATAATGAACTCACCATATAACTTGATTAAAATTGAAGAAAATGTTACATAGACCACTTGGGTACTCAATAATTGCTACTTGGTTTGCTTCTTTATTCTTTATTTGTTTATTTATTTTTGTGTGTGTTGCATCTGATCTAATTGATGTATATGATTTATAGATGATTGTAGATGGAATAAAATTAGAAATATACCATTTTCTACGGCTTAGTCACCATGATCGTAAAATCCACACCATATGATGATGTGAACTTCCCTCTATTCTGAATAAGTGATAGAAAATAAAATAAAAATTTATATTTATGAATAATTGAAATTTAATTGAGTTCATTGTAACTCTATCTTAAATAAATTTCTCACTAAAAAATAAAATAAAAATGAACAGTCCCACTACGTAGCCCGAATTCACTGTGGTTCGACTGCTCTGAATTTCAAAACATTGTCGTTTTGAATTTTTTTTTTTCTTTTCTTCTTTCTCCCCCTCTCTTATTCCTTCCCCTTTACTCTGCTCTGCTCTGCTCTTCGAAAAAATGAAAACGAAAATTTTCTCTTCAAAAAAATCAAAATCAAAATCAAAAACTCAAAAAAAAAAAAGAAATATGACAAACCCACAGCAACAGAGGAAAAAACTCAAAAAACTCAAAATCAAAAACTCAAAAAAAAAAAAAAAAAAAATCAACAGACAAATCCAAAATCAAAATTTCACATGAAAATAAAAAATCAACCGACAAACTAAAAAAAAAAACAAACAAACAAACAAACCCACAGCAATAGACAAACCCACATGAAAATCCAAATCTAAATCTAAATCAAAAACTCAAAAAAAATTCACAAATCACCAAATCTACACAAATCAAAAAAATCAAAATCAAAATAAAATAAAATAAAAAACTGAACCCACAGCAACAGGGGAAGAATGAGGAAAAAGAGGAAGAAAGAAGAAGAGACAAGAACAGAGGAGGAAGAAGCCGTCGCCATCACCGTTGCTCTCCGTCTCTCCATCGCCCATCACCATCACCGTTGCTCTATGTGTATACACAGCTGTTGGAAAATCTTCAATGTATTTAAAAAATAAATTCTGTTTGCGTACTTAACAACAAATGGAATATAAAAGAAATAAAGGAAATGAGAGAGATTGTTTCATTAAAAAAATCAAACCAAAATATAAAATAAAATAAATAAAATGGATTTTTATTTTGTTACAAAAACAAAATGTAACAAAATAAAAATCTGAAACAGAAAAATAATAAAACATAAAATAAATTAATTACTTACCAAATTAATTTCTTGAACAAATTTTTTGATCAAATCTAGTGTTTAACACTATGTCTTTAAGACAGATTCGTTCTCTCCACGGTGCTTTCAGATTGTGGACGTCTATCTTCTAGGATAAAATGATCAACAACAAACAATAGCAGCACTACAAATTATTTACACAACGAGTACACTTTGTGTATACACTCTTTCTCATAGAAAATTAATTACATTTTTTCTCACACAAAAATTAATGCAACAAAATGCAGAGATAAATGGCAGTAGAGAAGAACGAAAATTGGAGTGAAAATCCAAATGAGGGACTGCCTATTTATATAGGTGGATTGGTGGCTGTTTGGTTTGAATTAAACAAGTACAGTACTTGTTCAATTTAAATTAAACAGATACAAATCTGTTTGAACAGATAAGGCACTGTTTGGTTTGAATTTCAAACAATTAAAAACCTGTTTTGGGTGGATTTGAATTTGAACAGATTCGGTTTGGACAGATACGAAACTGTACAAAATTTCTGAAGAGGTGCAAACCAAAATTTGAAATAAAAAACGGATAGATTTTATTTCTAAATAAATAAAATAAAATTCAAATGTTTTTGGCCCAAAAAGATAAGTATTGGACCGAAAGAGCCCAATTCAACCTCACACCACGTACCCGCGCTCAAGTCCAGCCTAGCCCGCCCAACCGGAAAATTGCGGCGCGTGCGTGTGTGTTTATTTTGGGTCCAATGGGTCTAACCCACTTTGTCCATAACATTCCTCTCTACAAAACTTGGGTGCTTTTTGGGGCCTACCCCAATCCAAACTCAAGCCTTATAAACCCACTTAAAGTTTGCCCACCAAACCAATGTGGGACAAACCTTAAGAAATTTCTACCAAAAACTCCATTTCCATTGAGCTCACTTTGGCGTCAATTTCACATTCACCCAATAATGATTTTGAGTAACCAAATATACTACATGAATCACAACGCGTCATAGAATGCGTTACCACTTAGACCTGCCAACTTTGGCGCATGGGTCCCACCTAAAAATTAGACCAAAGTTGAGGAAAAATTTTGTTTTCCCAAAACTTTCAAAACCCATTTCTAATAATCCCCCACATGAATGGAAGTTGATGACAATAGAAATGCAGCAATATGCAGAATTTGTCGAAAGAGTATGAATTGAAAATATCTTACATCAGGATAGGTAGCTTTCGGCCTTGAACCTTCCCTAGTGTTAACCTATCGGACTTACTAGCTAACCAATGGACGCGATGCCTTGAATTGTTCAGCCGTTTGTGTAAGCCAAGATAATATATTTCACACAAAATATCTTTTGACACATCATGGTTCTCATGGTTGTGTTCATTTTGGCCTTGAATGCTCTTGGTTGTTCATGAGTGCTTCTAGAGAATTTAGCCTCTTCATTCTCATAGAACCGGCCTCAGTTCGACCCTCATATAGGTGATTCTTATTGTGAGTATCTCTTATACTCGTCTTGATTTTATGCCTAAATCAAGATATAAGTAATCATTAAAAGCTAAGCTTATCCTTAAACCCCTGCATACAACATATGTTGCAGATATCACTCTCACCATAGGAATGGATAGGGAATTTTAAATCCCTTGGTGATTTCTGGTGAGCCACACATAACTTAGTTGTCCCTTTGAACTTAGTTCTTGGGATCTCCAGTCATATAAATAAGGTTACCATTATGATGACTCTTATGTAATAGGCTTTAATCCCATCCCCTTCGATGAACTATACACTTGCTTTTTAGTCAAACCTTTTGTTAACGGATCAGCAATATTCTCTTTAGATTTTATATAATCTATTGAAATTATTCCATTTGAGAGCAATTGCCTAACGGTATTATGTCGACGACGAATATGTCGTGACTTATCATCATACATATGATTCTGTGCCCTGCCTATTGCAGATTGACTATCACAATGAATACAGATAGCTGGCACAGGTTTTGGCTACATTGGAATGTCTTCTAAGAAGTGACGAAGCCGTTCTACTTCTTCTCTTGCTTTGTCTAAAGCAATGAACTTAGATTCCATTGTAGATCGTGCGATGCATGTTTATTTCGTGGATTTCCAAGAAACAACAGCACCTCCCAGAGTAAAGACATATCCACTAGTGGATTTTGAATCTTTAGTATTTAATATCCAATTGGCATCACAATAACATTCGAGTACTGCTAGATATCGAGTAAAGTTTAAACCATGATCACGGGTAAATCTTAGATATCTAAGAACCCGAATGATCGCTTTCCAATGGTCTTCTCTAGGGTTACTAGTGTACCTACTCAATTTACTGACAGCATAAGCTATGTCAGGACGAGTACAATTCATTAAGTACATTAGGCTTCCAATGATTTGGGAGTATTTTAACTGAGACACTGCATCACCTTTATTTTTTGATAAATAAAGACTGATGTCTACAGGTGTTCTAGCTACATTTATATCATCCTTAATAAATTTACCAAGAATTTTCTCAATATAATGTGATTGAGATAATGCATATCCATCAGATGTTTTAGTAATTTTCATTCCTAATATTACATCTGTGACCCCCATATGTTTCATATCAAATCTTTTGTTCAGCATTTGCTTAGTTGATTTGATCATGTTTTGACTGCTTCTAATGATAAGTATGGCATCCACATAAAGACAAACTATGACATATCCTTGGTCAGTGTTTTTAACATAGATGCACTTGTCACATTTGTTTATCTTAAACATATTATTAAGTATAGCATGATCAAATTTTTCATGCTATTGCTTAGGTGCTTGTTTTAATCCATAAAGAGATTTTACAAGTCGACAAACTTTGTTTTCTTGCCCTGGCACTACAACCCCTTCGGGTTGCTCCATATAGATCTCTTCATTTAAATCACCATTCAAGAAAGCTGTCTTAACATCCATTTGATGTATTTATAAATTATATAACGCTACAATAGCAATAAGCATGCGAATGGATGTTATTCTTGTCACAGGGGAATATGTGTCAAAATAATCCAGACCTTTCTTTTGTCTGTAACCTTTTACCACAAGTCTTGCTTTATACTTGTCTATTGAACCATCTACTTTCATTTTCTCTTGAATATCCATTTATATCCAAGAAGTTTAGAACCAGGTGGAAGATCCACCAATTCCCAAGTATGATTTTGCATAATGGATTCAATTTCATTATTAACAGCTTCTTTCTACAAAGGTGCTTCAGGGCCTGTACGAGCACGAAATAATCTTTTCGTATGATCCTGTTGATCAAGTTTGCACTCCTCCAAACGTCGTCGCTTTACTCCCTGAAAACACAAACGTGAGTTACCCGATGGGTGCGTGCCGGATACCTCTCCGATACCTAAGTCAGCAAAATAGACAAATAGACAAAAGCCCTGTGTATTCGAGAATCAAAGTTGTGTTACCTCTACATAGATTATGTTGTGAGCTTTTATAGTTTTTGTCTGGCACAATCCTAGTAGGACTCTTATTCATCCATGTAGAGTTCTCATAGGAATCACACTCCTGAAAGATAATGTTTATCCTTCAACACCCCCCTTACTACTTAAACCAAATGAGATGGTTTTACCTCGGTTGAATGACAATACGACTGGGCTAACATCGCTATGTTTAAACGGTAGATTTGACTGAACTAACCTAGCTCGGATCTCCTCTTGAGTGCCTGTACCTCAGTTAGGCACACTCCAACTGAGTTATTTATTTAAGACCGAGCTAACCTAGCACAATCGGCGACCTTAGCTCGGCGTTCTTATGCACAGTGCCTAGCTCGGTCCTCGCTAAATTTATACCTCAGTTGCCTGTGATCAGTCTGACAGAAACAAGGTCCAGATTATAAAGCCCACTCACCTTGGCCCATACCTGTTTAGTCCTTAGACCGAGGTACATCTGTTCTTACCTTGGTCCGTCGTGCGGCCCAATCTCTAAAGAAGCCTCTTCTTTAGCTCGGCCCAATTTATTTATAAATTACCTTCTCAATTGCCCCTTAATTCCATCTGAGTAGCATGATTGAGATTATTTGTTATCAGCCAAGCTAAAACTTCAGACCTTCAACCGAGCTAAAGTGTTGCCGAGCTACCGATTTGTTCGGTCAAAAAATGTCTCTTCAGCCACGCTATACATCTGAATCGCTTGCTATTCCATAGACACGTGGCTGGCCCCTATTGGTTGGGTACAGCTGTCAACGCCGCCCTCGTACTCCGAAATTTTTGAACAGTCCCGCCTTTTCTTTGCCTTATACGAAAAATCCTAGCTTTTGAACTTATCACTCTACTATTTATCTTATCTCTCTTCATCCTCTGAGCCTCCATTTTCACCACCTCAGTCCTTGCAAAGCTCATATTCTCTTTGCGGTCTCGATCTTCATCCTCTCATCCTCAAATTGTAAGTAATTCAATCCCATTTTCCTTTTTGTTTGTATAATTTCTGAAGTAAGTAACTCAATCCCATTTCCTTTTTAATCATAACTAAAGTAATAACAACTAATGTAAAAATGAGTTATAACCAAATAACCAAGGGTTATAACTAAATATTACTAAAGACGTAACCAAACACTTTTTTTTGTCGTAATCAAAATAAAAACTACGAAAAATCATAGTTATTATTGTAATAAGTTATAACTAAATATTACAAATGTCATAACTCAGTATATTATAGAATTTCCACAGTTTGGGGAGGCTGTTGCACACCATGCGCAGCAGTGACTGCTGCACAGTCAATGGGGCTCCTTTCGGATCTCATTTTGACGATCTAAACTGTTTAATTTTTAGAAGACATTGAGTAGAATATGCATGCAAAAATTCAAGTTAATCGGACTTCGGTATCCTTTCATCAAGACTTGTGTGTATTCATATTTATACTTAAAATTAAATTTACCATTCAATTTTTTAGATACAAATATGCCTGGATGAAAAGGATACCGATCTCCGATTAACTTGAATTTTTACAGATATATTCTATCCAATATCTTCTAAAAATTGAACAGTTTGAATTGTCAAAATGAATACCAAAAAAGACTCTATTAACCGTGCAACAGTGATTGATGGTGCGTAACAGTCTCCCAATCCCAAATTTCCATAGTCCTCATTGGTCTAAAGGCTTATCAATGGTTTTGATTTCTTTATTGGTATTGAAGCTAGCAACCTTAAAAGTATATCAACTCGAGCACCCAAGAGGGAATAATCAATTCATTTTTGGGTTTAGATGCATTGAACATTACATCTCTCTCAATAATATTTTTATGTCCGTTCAACCACTTTTATTTGATTGGATTTTATAAGGAATCTGCTCGTGATTTTCTAATATATCTCACTCCTTTGAACTTATACTTCAATTCCCTCTTGTGAAAAATTTGATTTGTAAATAAATTCCCACTTTAAAAAAATGATCTACTTGCGTGGAAATTAATTAATTGATTATTTATTCACATGTATGTATTTGGTTTTTTGGCCTTATTATAAATTTATGCCAAGTATATGGACAAAAAAATAAAGTTCCTAGCACTAGTTCTCTAACTTGTGTTAGAGCCATTTTTTTACCAAGAAATACTCTCATTTGTTAATACTTCAGCAGATTAATTTGTCGTTTAACTTTTGGATTCCGAAAACTTTAAAATACAAAATACATATATTTGATTTATTTGTCTTCGCACAATAAAAAATTTCACTGTTTTATTATAGCAAATTTTTTAATATTGTGTTAGTTGCTATTGCCCAATGCATCTATGCTAATTATCACTTCATTACTTCACCAGAAGTATATTATACTGGTTTGATTGTAAAAATGAAAATCAAGTAAGAAAAAAATATGGAAAAACACAAACACTTGATCATGCTGTCTGTCAGGCTACCATGGGTTCATCACGGGGTCTATCTTGACAAAACCGTTCATTTTGTAAAGTTTTTTTGAGAAGAACGTTATGCCAAAAATATATATATATATATATATTACGTCAATTAGATAACCATAACATCATCAAATCACATTTTATTTATATATATATAAAGACGCCAAATATGATTTATGGAGTAAACCACCTATTATTTGTAACATAAAATGTAATATAATCATGCAGTTCTGACTATCCAATCAATATGACTTTTTTTTTAAAAAAAAAAAATTTGGTATAGATAATCTTTTTAAATGACTTTACAAAATAAACAATTCGATTTATTAAGGTGAACCCCGTGATAGGTCCACGATTGCTGGATAACACAGCCCAGTTGAGATTTCAGTTGGGAAATAAAAAAGGCAATACTAAAAGTTCACTTATTTTTTTATTATTTTTTTACACATTATTCTATACAAAATTTAAAAGTTATTAAAAAAAAAAAAAAATCAATTCCCATGCCATCTTGAATTACAACTTGTTTTCAATAAATTGTTAGTTGTGTTAACCAAACAAATAACTCTATGACATTCCACCTTGTCTCCCCTCCCCCACCCTACCCCAACCCACCCCACCCCACCCCACCCCAACCCAAAAATAAAAAATAAAAAATAAAAAATAAAAAATGGTAATGAGTGTCTTAAATTATTATTTACTAACAAGACTATAGTGAAAAATACTACTGAAATAGAATAAACAAATTTAAACAAGGGAAAATGTTTTGAATTTGACAAAGTATTTTGTGTTCTTTATTATTATTATTATTATTATTTTGATCAAAATCTGTTTGGTATTGTGGGCTCGCCTTTTTTTGCGTCCTACCTTTCGGAAAGGTTTGAAAAGAAGGTCGATTCTGAATCTAGTTTCACAAATGCAATGTGAAACTGATAAACACCAAAGAGTCTAAATCCGACAAACCCTTTTGGAAAATCGATTTTAAATCAAATAATGCCAAAATTAGACTGTTTTGCCAGATACAGAATCGCCACCTAAATATTTTATTTTTGGAGAAATTACGTGTCCGTCATCACCAAAGTTGCTTCGGCTCGGGAACTTAAGTTTGAGGGGGGAAGGTCCTGAAATGAGCACCCCCGCTCGCCCGATCAAAGATCAGCCTCTACTAATTGTGATATGACATTTTATAAATATTATGTGTTCTTATTCCGGTTATTAAACTAGCATTAATATGTGACGCACACTAGCAATTATAGAGTAGTTTACAAGACTTGGAACAATTCAACTCGTATTTGTTTTCGAAAATAGTTTGAATTTGCCACCCTCAAATGGGTTTAAAGATGCGGATTTGCCACCAAACATAGTAGGCTTAAAACATGATTTGTCACTTAACAAAATGGGCTTAAAACACACATTCGTTGAATCGTTCCAATCCAAACAACAAGCCTTCATCCACAGGCATTCATGCAGTTTAACATTTAAGTACATAGCCTCATGGCAAACATGCTAATCATGGCAACATGGCAATCACACTCGTGCAAGCATGCTAAAGCATAAAAACTCACCGAGTATTCCAAGCCAAAACAAAAATTAGTTAGAAAAATGCATGATCCTAACTATGTTAGGTGTCTAATGCAACTCATGCAATAATGCAATTAATAGGCTCGGCTACTAATTATGGCATATGAATTGATTTGAACAACATGCGGTTAAATATGTATTCAAATAAGTATTGAAATTGAGATGTAGTTTGAATGATGCGCCGAGCCTCAGTATATACAAGACAAATGAATGGATGCAAGCATGCAATATGCTAATCAAAACATGCCCCTAATTTAACTATCAAAAGCGATTAAATAAAAGGGAGAAAGACGTGGGGTTGGAAAACATACATACACGCACGCATACTTATTACAACATTATGCCCTCGCGAAGGAGGGTCCGAATGAATAAGCTAACAAACTAGCTACGCTAATTAAAGCTAACTAATTATTACAAACCGAAAACTAATTAGCTATTCTAGTTAACTAATTATTACAAACTAAAAACGAATAACTAGTTAAACTAACTAATTATTTACAACACTTAATTAGTTACAACTAATTAATTACAACATGCATCTAAGCTAGATATTAATTAAACTAACTAGCTAATTCCGAGAAGCAAGGAATTCATGCATGCTAGATCCTTTACCCGAAAAAGCCACTGTTTTGCTGTTGCAAGCCTCTATTTGCACATATTTGATCACTGAAAATTATACCAACTTCCAAAACACCTTTGCTCCACCTCAGGAACACACTGCACAAAAGTCATTGATGGCTGACAAGGGGGGACAAGGGGCTGGTCGGCTACCAATGGTGGTCGATCGACCACTGATGGTGGCTGTCGGCCATTGCTGGTTCACAGTTCCATGCTGAAACAGAGAGCAAAACAGAGCAAAACAGTGTATTCTCACAGGTTGTCTGTACTGTTTACCCTCCTTATCATCACACAAGCTTAAAGGAGAGAGACTCTTGGCCCTCAAACCATCAATCAAGCAATTTCCATGCATGATGGCAAAGGAACCAAGTTTGTACAAGTTCAATAAATTCACAAACAAGACCAAAATTACCACCACATGCATGATCAAGGGTAATGATGACTTAGGAAAATGACACATTTCATCATTATTGAGTATAAAATGTCCTATTTGCCTTGTGTTCAAATTAACATCCGATTTGAACACATGCAATGCAACACAAAGAATGCTTATCTTGCACACTTTTACTTTTCCAATTTTGTTTACTCATTTTAATTACCAAAACCATTCTTTAGTTAATTAGTCCATTGGTGAGTGTCCTCTAATGGAAAGAAGTGTTAACCAAGGGGTAATTTAAGGCATGAGAGAGATCATGCTGTTGGTAATGAACCCTCAAAGAGGATTAAACCATTAAGCATAACCTCAATCTTAAGCTTAAAAGATCCCTAGTTTGAAACAACTCTCAAAAGCAAATAAAAAAGTGAAACAAAGAGAGAGGTTGCAGAGATTTAGATGCCGGAATTCAGTGCAAGACAACACTAAAACATGCTATTAACTCAAAACAATGATAGTTGAAGCCTTAAAACACTAAGCTAGTGAAGGAATTAATACTATAACTATGCAAAACAAGCCTTAACTGAACTGACCAGTCCAAAACAGAGCAAAAACAGGTTATTTCAAAGGCAAAACCATGCTGGACTTAAGCTAAGTTAAGCTAGAAAATAATGCTAACACATGAAACTAACTAGGCATACAAACACGACACAAGGAGGAGAGGCTAACCCCTCCAATTTTGGACTTCAAAACAATGTTTTTACCATTGAAAAACCTCTGAAATTCTGTGGTTAAAAGGCCCAAAAAAGTTGATTTGAAAGTGATGAAAAATAGCTCAAAAAGCTTAACAAGCTAAGAAGCAAAAGGGATGGACAACCCCCTAACTGAAAAGGGCTCAAACCACCACTTTTAGGCCTAAAAAACGGAACTTTTTACATGTCAAAACCAGCCCCAAAATAATAGAAAAAGATGGCAAAGCAAGTGTGCAAAATAAGCTAGCAAAGCAAGCCTCAAACAAAATAGGCAACAATCCAAGCCACAAACACCTTTTAGAGCTCAAAGAGGGTCTCAAGCAACCTCAACCCAAAGATAAGCAACTTTGGTTAAGGGTTGATAGGCAAACTAGAAGTGTATCTTTACTTGTATGCACAAAAGAGCAAGAGAGAGAGAGAGAAATCTAGAGAGAGAGAATTGTAGAGAGAAAGGATTGTAGAGAGAGAGGCTCCCAAAATTTCCAACCTTGAAAACAATGGAGAAGGTCCTCTATATGTAGAAAAATGAGAGCTCAGGTCGAAAATATCTCAAAATGGACAGCTGGAACATTGTGAAAACAGTTAGAGGAAAATATTTGCATAAAAACTACCTTTTGGACACCAGTGGCCGACGGGCCATCACTGGTGGCCGACAAAATGCACCTCTGGCTGACACATGGCCGACAAGCTCCATTCATGGCCGACACACTCCACCAGTGGCCGACTAGAAAAATTTGCTTTCCAGGTCTAACTTCAAATGGGCATATCTCTTTCATCCAAACTCCTTTGCAGGTCATTCTTGAGTCTAAATTGAAGCCCCAAAAGTTTTCTTTCCAATGGTGGAAGCTTCACATCAAAATTCCAAGTGTGCAAAAAGAGATGCCTCTTTTAGTGAAGCCTGCTCAGTTTCCGTCATAACCGGATTTATGCCTAACTTCTCTTCAGCTAGTTTTCTTCCCTTCCCCTCCTATTTTTTTCAACTCCAAACCTCTAAATAAGGTGTTTTGAAGATTTTTTTTTCAATAGTTCACCACTCTTTCATTTATTTCCACTTTGTTCTTGCTCAGTTTACCGAAAAGCGCAACATTTAATGAAACGTGTGCTTCGGAACATCATATAAACTTTTTTCAAAAATATTTTGAAAGAGAGGGTTTTAAGGTCTAAAAATCGTTTTGGTCAAAAGGGGTTGGTCCAAAAAGGGGTTGTAAGGTTGGGATTTGGAGCTCTCCTTGCTGAAGAAATCGAACTTTTGCACAACATAGCCTTCACCATCGAATAATCAATCAGAGGCGCCCAAGTCTTAAAGGCGGTAAAAAATATGGTGTCTACATGTATGGAATTTTTAAAAATAGTTTTATGAGTTTTTAATTTGTAATTTATTTTGTTTTTAGTAGTAAATTTTTTAAAAATTTTAACCATTTTTTAAAAACTTTTTAGATTCAATTAATATAGATACACTTGAAAGTATGAAATTTGTGCAAAAACATTTCAAAAATTCATTGAATACAAGAAAAAAAAATACAATAATAAATGGTTTACTCTAAAAATCATAATTAATAAAATGTGATTTGATGATGTTGTTATGATTATTTGATCAACATAATTTTTTGCATGAATGTTTTTATAAAATTTTTTACAAAATGAATAATTTCAATTATTAAGATGGATCCATGATGAGCTAATGGCCCTTGATAACAAGATCCAACCCAATAGGAAAGGAAACATGCTATGAACCCCATTTTACCTATCCTGAATTTATTTTGAAAGAAATTGTGTGGCTATGATTGAATTTGTGTGGTGTGGAATTATATATTAAATAAATTTAAACTATAAGATGATGATTCTAGATAATTTGTAGGTAGTTAAGTCTGAATTTGTAGTATTACTGACAGGGAAAAACTTAGTCCTATTAAATTTTATTAGTGATTCCTAAAAGATGATATCTAAATTCATCTCTAATAATATGATAAGAGGTTAAATCTTATATAATTAATTTTTAAACCAATTAATAACTTAAATGAAATAGTTTACATAATTATGAATAAATAGTTTGGGATGATCTGAATAAGTATACTTTTTGACTTTTTATGAAATATGAATTGGATTTGAAGTGAAGTGGTAGAGAGATGATGTGACTTAAATAAGATAGTGGCTTTTTGTCTTTTTGACTTTTTTGGGGATGCCAAACCAAGCCATTAAAAACCTCTACTGGGTTGGTTTGGAAATATATACTATTTTAGTAACTTTTTAAAATTTTTTGTTAAAATATGAGGTGAAAAAAATTAATATATTTTAGATAATTTTTTGACTTTTTATAAAAAAAAAAATACAAAAAATAGAGAAGAAAAGAAATTTCTAACATTTTAAAAGATTTTTTTGACTTTTTGACTCTTTGATATTACCAAACTTAGGGCTGTTTTGGGAAGAATAAAAAAAAGTCAAAAATTAACTTTTAATTCATTTTAAGTCATATTATTTTTCATATTTTTTTACATATTTAAAAAATAAAAAAATAATAAAAAAATCGGCTTTTATACCCCAAATATTCTTTCAAGACTACTAGGCTATCCCCGAGTCTAAAGTCTACAAATTGTTTGGAAATATCATGTGAATGCATTAGACCAAAACAATTATAAATTTTTTTTTTTTGGGGTTAAGTTTGGAGTGTGAAGGGAGGGACTTGCACTAATTTGTAGTTTTGTGCCCAATTTGCAGTTTTGCGGTGCGGACATAGTTGAAATTGCTGATATTTTGTATTTATATTTTTTTCTCCTCTTTATTGATGTATTATTTTTGGTGTAGCTCCCCTCCAACCTAATGAAGGATTGGAGAGGTCTAGTTCGGCCTATTATTAGTTTATATTAAGCTCATTTTAATAATTAAAATTATTTATTTTATAGGCCTCATCAAATATATTATTTATATTAAAAATTAAATTGATTAGATATTGATAATTTCTTATTGATAATTTCTTAATCAAATTGTATTTATCTAAAAACATATAATTGAATTGTATGATTTTTAAGATAATCTATTTATTTTTTTCAAATAAATGTGATTTTAATTAAATAATTAATGATATCTAATAAATTTAAATTTTAATATTAAGAATATATTTAACAAATCTTATAAAATAAGTAGTAGGCTGGCGTGGATGGATCTTTCTAGTTCGATGAAAGAAAGGGAAGGAGCTGAGCTCATTATCCTTATACGCGTTGATTTTTTTATCAGTAAGTCAATTTGTTTCCCAACAATGCTATGGTGCTCTAAAAGTAGAGTTAGCTCTAATGAGTTGACATGTCCAAAAAAAAAAAATTTCAAGTTAAAATATCACATCAGGCTGGATCCCACACATTTTCATGTCATTAGTGCATAGTTTAGAGCTCTTATCCTAGAGCTCTCAAGTATTTTTCTTTGGTTCCTTTTACTCATACGTTATTCTCGCATTTATTAATTTATAAAAAATTGCATTTTCGTCATTTGCAAGCATGAAGATCGTTAAAATACTCAATTGCATGAAGACCACTGCGGCCCAAAATTAAAATTAAAGTAGAATTATTTATTTATTACTAAACTATTTATTAAGAAAAATGCTAAAAATTTTAAAAATTTTACCAAAAATTTTACCAAATATCTCATATGAATTCACGAGACATTTAGTAAAACTTTTAATAGAATTTTTAAGGTACGTAGTATTACTGATTTATTAAAGCATTTCGCAGAATATTACGATTACGCACACCAATCAAAACCCGAAGAAACCACCCCCCCCCTCTCTCTCTTTTCTTTCCGACAGCAGAAAGCGAAATTATAGTGAGAGAAAATCTAGAGAGAGAAAGTGCATGAACTCGTTCTGAATACGGACCACCCTGTTCAAAAACAACGCCCCTGTAACAACAATGGCGGTTTCTAGGGTTTTGTGAATATTTACACTTGCTAATTTCTCGATGGAAATGCATGGTAGACGATCGAATTACACTCTGTTGAGTCAGGACGACGATCACCACCAGCCACCGCCGCCGATTCCGCCAAAATCAACCACCGTGGGCGGCGGAGCTGCTCCATACCACGAGTCTCATTCCGGCGAGAAGAACAAGGGGAAGAGCGATAGGGGCTTCGATTGGGAATTGGTTGATCATCGGATGCCTCAGCAGCAGCCGAATCGGATTCCTTTGATCGGATTGCAGAGGCAGTCGAGTGGGAGTAGCTTCGGCGACAGCTCGTTTCCGTCTGTTGCGGCGAGCGATCCCGATGCGTTTGGACTCATGCATGACGATGTGTTCAAGGTTGGTGGTGGTGGTGGTGGAGAGTTCAGGTTGAAGGCGGCGGAGATGGGAGGCGGTGCGGGGCATTCGTCGTCGTCGAAGAGTTGGGCGCAGCAAACGGAGGAGAGTTACCAATTGCAGCTGGCCTTGGCTCTCCGGTTGTCTTCTGAAGCTACTTGTGCTGACGATCCCAATTTCTTGGATCCAGTGCCAGATGAATCCACATCACGGTCACTGCCTTCCTCTGGTTCTGCAGAGTCCATGTCTCACAGATTCTGGGTATGCTTGATCATGCTTTTAACTATTTGTTTCATTCGAACCACAATCACAGACATTTGGGATTAATACGCACTAGTTGTGAATTGAATTGCTATTTTATTATGAATTTTAGTAAGAATCATCAGCATATCTGAAACTTAAGATGGGTTATATACATTTTCTTGACAAAATTATGCAGCAAATTAATGAATAGGTATGCTATTAAATTAATAGTGCAATGAATGGGCAAACTTTCCAATTTGAGAGTGAAACATTTGTTTTGCTGAGGGTTATAGTCAGTGGTGGGCGTATGAGGGACTGGGACCATGATCTTATAACTAAACATCTCAGTCTTGATACTTAACAACGGGCTTGCCAACTATTCTATGTTATCTGTAACTATGCTAATACCAGTAACTAGTATGCCCTCACACATATATATATGCGGATATCTGTCTTCATTTGATATCTGATACCATCATATGTTCTTAGGTAGCACTGATGTGAACTTACTGTACAAATTTACTTCTGCATGCCTTTAAGTTGCTTAGAGACTCTGTAAAAGATTTGATATTTGTTTTAAAATTTATATTGTTTAGGAAATATTTGTTTATTACATCGTGTGATGCTCAACTTTGTATGTTATTTTGTTCTCAACCCCACATGGAAAAAAACTTTAACCGTTTCAATTTATATATATATATATTTTTCATTTTCATTAACCTATTAAAAAAGTTATATTTTCTCAGAAATGAAGCTGCATGATGTAGTGGCTGACAAATGGACCCTCATTCTTATGTTTTGTTCATTCTGTTTGCTTGTAAGAATTTCTTTGCACAAGTTACGTATAATAAATGCCCGTGTGGCAACTTGGCTTTGCAGTGGATTTTTGGCTTTTTTATGATGTGAAAAAAGTTTGTGTTTGGAATGGTTTTTTAAGTTGAATAGATAGTTGTGAGAGAAAAAGTGATTGATTGATGTATATGATGTGACATTTTGCTAATGGGGTTGAATTTGTTGATTTTTTGGCTTTTTTGCCCAAAAAAAAAAAAAAAACTCTCTTGCCAAATGGGGCCTAAATGTGCATTATGATTGTGTTATTGTTATAATCCAAAAAAAATGATGTGCTATTATTATGTACTGTATGTATAATATAATGTGCATTAGCATTGATATGTCCTGTCCTGTCTTAAAATTTAATATGCATCAGGTGAATGGCTCCCTATCATACTTTGACAGAGTTCCTGATGGGTTTTATTTAATTCATGGGATGGATCCATATATATGGACTGTATGCACTGATCTCCAAGAGAATGGCCGTATTCCATCAATTGAATCTCTAAAGGCCATTGATCCCAGCATGGATTCTTCAATTGAAGTAATTTTGATAGATCGACGTAGTGATCCTAACTTAAAAGAACTACAAAACAGGATTCATAGTGTATCCTGCACTTGCATCACTACAAAAGAAGTTGTTGACCAGCTTGCAAAGATTGTCTGTGATCGCATGGGGTGAGTTTTTGGCTTGGCGTGTTAAGAGACTCTTGTAATTATCTGTTTATTTTATTTTATTTTAATTTATTAATAACCAAATTTTATTGCCATCACAAGGGGTGCAGCTTTGACTGGAGAAGATGACTTTGTTCCCATCTGGAGTGAGTGCCGTCATGATATTAAGGAATGCTTAGGGTCTGTTGTGCTTCCGATTGGTAGCCTTTCTCTTGGTCTTTGTAGGCATCGTGCTTTGCTATTCAAAGTATGTTTCAAATACCCTATTGTGACATTAGTTTGCTTTGTTTTAAATTTTTGAATTCACTTCAGTAGGAGGTATTGCAATGTCTCCATTTTAATTGAATTTTTTTATTCTTCTTGTGGGTGAAAATATTTTTGTTTGTTGAATTGCTTTTGGTTTTGGAATGGTATACGATTTTTTTGATTTGAGTTATTACATGAGCATCCACCCCCACCTGCCTGCCAGCCTTCCTTTTTTTCTGGCATATAATTTAAAATGAAAGATCAATAATTTTTTTTTTTTTTTTTTTTTTTTTTTTTTTCCTTCTGGTTTAAACTTAAATTGTGCTAGTGGAAGATTAAAGTGATTCATATGTTTTCGACTCTTGATATATGCAGGTGCTGGCTGACACAATTGATTTACCATGTCGAATTGCCAAGGGCTGCAAATATTGTGTGAGAGATGATGCTACCTCCTGTCTTGTTCGCTTTGGCGTTGACAGGTATGATATGTTAATTACTGTTCCGTCCATTTGCATTTTCATTTTGACCACAGGTATGAATTGAATTTCAAACCTAATTGATTATGGATGCCTCTTTGCTGTGCTAAGAAGGTTTTCACACATAATTCCATCCTTTGATGTTATAAACCGTATTCTTTATAGTCAATGAAGGTTCAATGGGAGCCCAGTGTCATTTTAATTTAAATTTATTTTGTGGCATTATTTACTGAAGTTGTGTGACTCTTCCATCGTTTTGTATTTTATATGGAACGATTTTTATACTTCAATGTGGGTATCGGATGTTCTAGTGCCTTGAACCATACACCTTACAATATCTATACGTTCTTTCCTTTACCATCAATTATTATTATTATTTTCTGTCTTAGAGAACTTCCAGGTAGTTGTGTGTTATTTTTCATGATTTGAACTTTTCTAAGTTATTTCTTTATCCAGGAAGAGTAGAGGGTTACAGCTTAACACGAGGTTGGCTGTACATAGTATGCAGATTGTTATAAGAGATCTGTTTTTATCTTTGGCAAATGTACTTTTAGTTCCTTGAGAAAATTAATGATAGAATTATTTTTGAGTTTGGGATATTTTTTTCTGTATGTGTAGGGAATGACACATGCATTATTTGTCTTGAAGTATGCAAAAATGACTCCAGTCCATGCATAATTGATTACTATTTAATTGCATTAGTTCTCTCCGTGCCAAAAGAAAAAATAAAAAGGAACCTGCTTAGCTGATATTATGGATGCCTATTCTTTCTTAATCTTCCTATGCATGTCCAGTCTCTGTGGAATGCCTCCTGTCTCGGTCTTAGCAAATTGGTACTGACATTTTCTATGTATTATTGCAGGGAGTATGTAGTTGATTTAATTGGGAATCCAGGATGTTTGTGTGAACCTGATTCTTTGTTAAATGGTCCGTCTACCATCTCAATTTCTTCACCATTGTGCTTCCCACGCTTCAGACAAGTTAAATCTCCAATCGATTTCAGGTCACTGGCCAAACAGTATTTCTTGGACTGTCAATCACTTAATCTTGTATTTGATGACTCTTCCACAGGTGATCTCTTTTGTTCTTGAACATTTTTGTCCATAATTGGTAATATGTTTTACTTGTCATAATTTCTTTTCTTTTTTGTTTTGTTTTGTTTTGTTTTGTTTTTTTTTGTGAGGGTGGGGGTTCTTGTTTTGTAAGTAGGTGATTTTTTTTTTTTTGATTGACAAAAGTTGGTTGTTAGGTATGTTAGATGGACTCGGGTACGGGTGTCAGGTGCAGATATGTATCTAGAGGTCGGACTCATCAAATCATAAATTTAAGGATACACGGACTCGGCAAAAAAAATTATATTTTTATATTTTTAATCATGTGAGATAGAATGGTGCTATATGTAACTTATAGTGTCAAAAAGGCATTTCTAGTAATTTTACAACAATATATACATATAATAATAGTGTTATATACAATTATATAAGAAGTGTCAGTTGAAAAGTATCCGGCATGGCACATATCCCATACTCTTGTTCGAGGGTCGGGTGTTGGACATAGATATTTGATTTATTTTGAAGAGTCTGTGTAATATAGGTTGTTAGTTGTTAGATTAGTTCCTAGGAGAATTAAATCCCCAACCTCTTCGTTGCCAACACCTAATTGTTGCCTCCATGCCACTAGACAGTTAGGAAATTGACTCTGCCTAACCAGGATAGCGAACAAGAAAGATAAAACGAATCGAAAAAATCATACACAAGAACACAAGATTTACGTGGTTCATCTAGAATAGGATTACATCCATGGTTACTGTGGTTTTCACTATGATCAGAAAACGATTACAACTCTCTACAATACAAGAGGCACCCCTTTTATTTATTTATAAGTATAGAAATTAAGGCAATGTCAAAGCAGCAAGAAATTTCCAAAGTACCCCCCAAACGCCCCAGTGTACCTAAGGCTCAGTGTACAATACTTTTCAACGTCCACAAGACCCAACATAGACCATATGGCCATGGGCGTTTTGTTAGTAGGTGATCATGACATTAATATATCGTGGAAGTTGTGTTCGATTTTAGAGCTGCTTTTATCATGTTGCCCTAAATAGGGTTGAGCATGATTCATGTAATGCCCTGAAAATATAACGATTGCTCATGATGTGTAACCAAATAAGATAGTGCGTTTCCAAAAATAAATATCCTTTCCATTCATATATGATTTGAATTATACAAAAGATAGCACATGCATTTACACATTCACAAGCTCTAAACTTGAATCTGTAACATGTGTTACAACAAGAGATATGATATGAAAGTAAAACAGATAATAAATGCCTTATAACTTTTTAAGACAATGCTTGGTTATAACAAAAGTAGATTTAAATCCAATACCGTTAAAGACCCTTGGTCTGTACAAAACATATACAACAATCAAACAAAATGAAACTCTTGCTCCAAGTCCTCCTAAATTATTGCCTTGGCGGAGGCATTTCATTAGCACCTGGAAATGTTTTTCCCACATAGAGTGAGCCAAAGCCCAATAGAAATAATCCAACACAATATATGAATCTTAACAAATGATATAAGGTGAATACATATGCAATGCTCGTGCCAAAACATTTTATATATTTTCCAAAACCATGTAATGCCAGGTTAATATCAGAATTCATAAATCACTTCCTTTACAATAGAAAACAGGGTTGTGAATCACACTTTGGGAAATCTCAAAACAATTTCTATCTTTCACGGAAATTTCGTCTGCAAAAAATCATAAACCGGCACCTATGTAAACGTAGGCTCTACAAGCACTACTATTGCCATTTCATGGAAATTTTGTCTGCGGGATCGGCACCCATGTATACGCTTGGTTTTTAGGACTTTCATAACGGACACCCAGGTAAACTTATTTCAACGAGCCAATACATACTTCTCAGATTCACCCATTTTTCTCAAAACAATAAACATTTCCAATGTATAAAAGTGAAATAATACTTGATGCAAATGGATGAGACAATAGTTTTAATTCTCCTAATTCTTATGCAATTTCTACAACAATCATAGCTATCATTCACCGATAGCCTAAAACAGATATTTCTAAATAGATAAATAATTTTCAATAAAGATAAGCTTTTCAAATTTCAAGATGTGAGTGATAATACATATCCAACTCCACCATCCTCATCAATATCAACCCAATTCCACATTGCCAACATCAATTCATTATTTATATAAAATCAACATTTGAGACATTTAGGGCAAAATTCATTTTTCTTTCAAAATCAATTTCAAGTATTGAAATCAACCACTTCATCACAACTTAACTTTGTTTTCAATACCACAATCATTTCCAAGAATCCATTTGAAAATCTCTCTTTAGATCTTTAACCCAAAATTCTAGATTTGTTTCAAAAATTCCCAAAATCACAATATTGTTTAGAAATAGCAAATAACTAAGTTAAAACTTATGGAAAGTGCGAATAATCCCTACTACAAGCTTAGAAGACGGGAGAGGAAATGAAGGAAACTCAAAGATCCCAAAAATCAACTTTGCTCCGATTGGAATGAAGCCCTTGTCAAGCTTTATCTTTTTAACAAAGGGACACGGATGAAAAGGTCAACGGATCTAGGTGTATTTGAGTGAAATAGATGAGTTTTAGCAGAGAGAGAGAGAGAGAGAGAGAGAGCGCGAGAGGTGAAAAAGTTATTCAGAAAAGTGACTCTGCGAACTGATATACGCGTAGACGGCTTGAGTGCAAGAAGTGTCGCTCGAGCGACCAGACACAATAAGTTGCCTTATTTGAGCGCAAGAAGTTTCGCTCGAGCGAAGAATACTAACTCCCATAAATTTACAGATAGAGAATCACCATTCGAGCACAAGAAGGCCCACTCGAGCAAACACCGCTCGAGCGTAAGAAATATTACTCGAGCAAAAAATGTCAACTCTTAGTATCTCTGTAGACTTGCAAAAGTACTGGAAGTGCACAAATACCATTCGAGCGCAAGAAGTGTCGCTCGAGCGAAGAAGCAAAATTCTGGGCAACAATAGTTTGAAAAACAAGTTACTAACCTGTTCTAAATGCAATCAACACATCTCAATAGCCAAACTCAATGGGAAATAAGTGGAAACAAGACAAGAACAACTATATGAGGCAATGAAACCCGGATCCAAAACATAGAATGAGTCGGGTCTAAATCAGAATCACTATAATACCAAGGACCAAATCATTACATATGGTTCCATGAAATTTAAAATCAAACCAAACCATGAAAATTTTAGAACCAAACTAGACCGAACCAATAAAATGCGGGTTCAGTTCAACCTGGTACCACAATTTTAAAAAAAAACTTATCATTTACAACATGATCACAAATACTGTTTACAACCTAAGAATTGTTTAGAACTAATTCTATCACTCTACAAGAACATACTTGCAATAGTAGCGGGTTACAGCTTATGTACATATATTTGATACCAATAAGATATTACAGTGTTTACGGTAGGTGACAAGTTATATGCATGTGTATGTGGGTCAAATGGGGGCCCCCTCTTTCCATGGAAGTGGATTTGCTGTTCTATGGTACTTACAAAGGTGGCGTTCTTTGTTTAGTGTGCAACTCATGACAAAATCCTCACAATTGACAATTTGATTAGAAGACAAATGTTAATTGGTGATGCATGTGTAAGTATGATGGGGAGATCGTGAATCATCTTTTTGTCCTGTGATGTGGCAAGGGAGCTTTGGTCCTTTATTCTTCTCTTGTTTGGAGTTATGTGGGTGTTTCTTAGGAAGCTGGGAGAACCTTTACGGGCTTAGAGGGGAGCTTTTATATGGGTGGAAGGAGGAGGGCATTGGGTATGGCTCCTTTGACTTTGATGTGCCTCATATGGGGTGAGTGGAATATGAAGTCATTTGTTAGTAAAGAGGGACTTTTTGGAGATATAAAAGCTTTTTTTTTTTTTTTTTTTTTTTTGGGGTGTCTATTTTGTATTGTTGGTTTTCAGGGATGGTTAATCGATCCTTGAATCAACTTTAGGTTTAAAATTTGTAATAGCTTTTTTGATGTAAAGATGCGTTTAGATTTCCTTTGTATATGGATTGGACACCCCCCTTGGTGCCTCAATGAATTTATTCTTATACTTAAAAAAACAGAACATGGGCCGATAATGTCACTTTGTAATTCTATCAAACTTTGATGGTTATTCATTGACTTGACATTTTTTATTTTATTTTATCGGCAAGCCCAAAATGATGCCAAACGGCACACTCTTTCCCACAATGACTCCGTGTCATTAAACTTATCCTCAAGGATCATTGCATTCCTTTCCAACCAAATAACCCAAAAGATTGCGAAGACCACAATGCCACCTTTTGCTTTGTCCTTACCCCCCAAAGCCCTAGAAATCTATTGAAATAATGAGAAAGCAAGTGCCCAGAGTTTGACAAATAACCCAAAAGATTGCAAAGACCACGATGCCACCTTTTGCTTTGTCCTTACCTCCAAAGCCCTGGAAATCTATTGAAATCATGACAAAGCAAGTGCCCGGAGTCTGACCATTGAAAACAAGAAATGCGATATCAGATAAAGTAGACAAGATTTTCACTCTAAACGCATTTTATTTTGATGGCTTTCAAAAGATCAATCACATCATGCAACTTTTTTCCTTTGGATTTTAATCTTGCATTTATGAGAACATGATACGCATTTCATAGACACAGCTGAGCTGAGCCTTGGTCACCGAGCTCGTCACAAACTTGACTTGAGTTTGAACACACCCCCAGAATCACAAGGCTAAGCCTGAAGACATTAAAGCTTCCCTTGGCTCTGCTCATTTGCAGCCCTAGAGGGAGAAGGTGGTCCAGTTAATTTTTCCACATCCATGGAGGATTTTTATAGATAATTTTGGACAATGGAGTAAGGATGCATGTAAATTTTTATATTGATTATATTCCTTGTTTTGATGCTCATTAATTGAGTTTGCTTGTTCTTTCTATTTTACTTTTTGGTGAAATTGATTGCATGTGAAGGAAAATGTGATGCTTGGCTGTAGTTAAACTGTAGTTTCAATGATCATCCTAGTGATGTGTCAGTTACTGAATTTAAAGTTCACAGGTATTGTTTTTGATGGAGATGCTGGAGACCTGATGTATCCTAAGCAATCTGATAGGCAGTGCATGGATAGACACAGCCCTGTGCCTAGTTCAAGCAACAGCAATAAAATTCCACAGTTACCTCTGCCCTCAGAAGGTACCTTGGAAAATGCTCATGATGGGGGATTTGCAGCTGTTTCAATCATGTAATGCTCACCCTATTGTAAGGTCAACAAACATGGTCAAAGATCCAATACCTCTAAAGCATAAAGATTTGAGGTTTGTTGATGGCAGTCAAAGGGTTCCAATTCAACTAAGTAAAGATGTTTCCCTTCATTTGGAAGATTTTGACATTCCATGGAGTGAGCTTATTTTGAAAGAGAGAATTGGAGCAGGTATTATTCTTTTTCTCCAGGTTGGACGAACATTAATATTTTAGTTTAGGGTGGTCATGTACCTCTCTGTGTTGCGAAGTTGTTTTTTTCTGGTGATCTCATAGGTAGTTATGCTGAAACTAAGTGACTTGGTGGATTTCCAGGTTCTTTTGGTACTGTCTATCGTGCTGATTGGCATGGCTCAGTAAGTAATTTGTCATCTATGTGCTGAATTACTATTTGAAACTTGTTAGTCAAAGATATTGATGAATAAAAAGTAAATTACCATGGAACAATTTGATGTGATTTTTGTTTCAGTTTAGCTATTTGTATTTGCTAGTGCTATGTGCAACACCCAGTTGGGCTCTGGGTTTCAGGTGTTGTGACGACTTGACCATTATTATTGATGACATCCTTTAACATCCTTTAAAAAATAAGGTGATAATGTTAAAGGGTAGCAGATTATGTGTATGGCCATGTTATTCTAATAGATTGAATTTCCATGTAGCTTTGTAGGAGAGTCTCTCTTACTTGTGCTTGTAATATTTGTTAGAATAAAGTTATACACGCAAATTGGTACACAAATTAGTGTACTAACAGATGATATGGCATAATTTTATTGGCTTTGAGTCGTTGTAGTTTGTATAATAGGTGGTGTCCATTGTTTTGAAGTTGCAATGCTATAGCATGTGTTGGTACACTAATTGGTATACCAATTGATGCGTGTAGCACCATTGTATTTGTTATGCCTCATGTGAGAGCAAGCAATTTGAGGATTTGATCAATATATTGTTCAATTGGCTTGTTCGGTCTTAGTGATACTCGAGAATAGATTTTGTGCTGAAAATTGGTGGAAGTTTAAGGAGTTAACCAACGGGTTAGCTTAATTGACCAGAGCCCTTATGCGGTTATATCTGACTAGGAGGTCATGGACTCCATAACTCCCCCCCCCCCCCCCCCCCCCCCCCAAAAAAAAAAAAAAAAAAAAAAAAAATGGTTATGGAAGTTTAAGGAGTGCAGTGAGTGCTTCTATGAGACATCATGGAAACATGCAATACTATTCTCATATGACGATTACTCAGTCAGGAAACTGAATTATGCACTTAACCTATCATTTTTTCTAAATTCACCCTTTAGTTGTTTGAAAATTGCAACGCTAGTGGGTGATATACTTTCTTTCATCTATTCAAAGCATTGTGATGTCATAAAGTTCGAAGATTGCGAGTAGCCTTTTTTGTGGTCACAAGTTTGTATGCTTCAGAGGAAATAATGATATCATCTGCAAATAGCATTAAGATCATTATATTGAAAGCTAAGAAACATTGACACTTCTTAGAAGGTAATGTGTTGTGTGTCCGACACCATGCCTATGACCAACATGACACGACACTCGTCGGACACTTCCCAATACTTAGACACACAAGAAACACATTACAAATTTAAAGAAAATAGCTTGGAATCTAATGGTAAAACGAGAATAATGTAAATTTATACCTATTCTCCTTATTTTGATTTGAAAATTTATTATATTTGACTTAAAGATTTATCTATATGATGCATATTAATTATTTATACTTGTATATGACATAATAAATATATAAAATTATATATTTTGCACTTGTCCTCCATGTGTCATGTCCTACATTTTAAAAAAATTTACGTGTTAGTGTGTCCATGTCCGTGCTTCTTATTGAAAGTGTCCCTCTTGTGAGTATATTTTTCTTCTGTTTTACTTTCTAATTTTTGGGATAAGTATTGGTAGAAATTTTGTTAAAGCAGAGGACTGCTTGAAGGGAGAAATGCAAAAGATCCTCCAGAAGAACTTAACAAAATTAGTCCAGTCTCAATGAACTGTGAAGTGCCTGAAAATTAATGTCACAACATCAGGGTGTGGGAATTCCAATCATCCTCCAGTTTTGATCCTTTTCTTTCATTAAGGACTCTTCCTCTTGGCCAATCTTGGTACCTGTTTGGTGGAGCATTCCAATGTGGTAGCTAGATCAATTGTTCCTTGATGATGCTTCACATTCTCCATGCGTCCTTATTTCTTTTTTTGATCAGCAACAAACAAAAATTTGATTGATCCATGGGTCCTTATTTCATGTAATGACATTTAAACTATTTCCCTCCATTACAAAAATGTAGTAACAAATCTTTGGCATCTAATACAATTTTCTTTTTTAATCTATAACATGTTAAAGCTACCAATTCTGTCTTATTAGCTTCCCATAACCAAAAAATTTGGAAAAGATAACTGATATTAATCTTGTGATTAATTTAAAATTCCACTTATTTAACATGTGCCGACCTACGGTGGTGCAAATGCAATCACCAATTTGAGCTTCATTAGGTTGGCTTCATAAGGAAAACATAATACAAGAAGATTGAGAGAACAAGAATTGGTTTCCATTACCTCATTCATGCTTGGCATAGTAGTACCTTCTTGAATAATTTTGTTGTGAATATCCATCTCAATACTTACACTGCTTGATTAGTAACCTTAATGATCCAACTCTCTTTCCTAATGTATTATCTTACATTTCCATAGCCAAAATCAGAAGCATTATCAAAGTTGGGATAATGAAATGCTTAGGTATGATATTTCATTTTGATGGGCCAAATAAACTTGTGACCAAAATGGAGATTTTATTTAGGACAAATTACAACAATAGTCCTCATAATTTATCCCTTGTGTCAATTTGTCCCCTGAATTCCAATTATAATTTTTTTGCACATTGTGTCAATTCTTTTTGACACTTCCAGTCTCTTGCATATCCACTGAAGCTCCTCCTCCTCGGCCAACTATTGAGAACCAGTTGTCAATAGCACCGCTGATCTTAGAAAGTTCAAAGATCTTCTGTACTATTTGCACTATCAAGCCTCCAGTTTCAGCCATTGTTGTTACACCTCCATCTTAGAATCAGTTGATCACATTTCTTGAAAAAAAAAAACTTTATAGCCACAAAGCCCTAGAGAAGTACTTTTGCCACACAACTAGCATGCTTCTTGAGATTATATGTTAAAAAATTGATTTAGGCCTAAATTTAAACTTAGCGGCATTGGACAATCTGAGTGTGGTCTATGATGATCTATATATACCTTTGCCATTGCTATGGTGCACATATTGATGGACATTTGAATTTTTGTGTGCATTGAACAAGATTCCCGGGCTTGCTTGTCCAAGATCCGTTGAGAATTCATTTTAGTGTTTTGAGAACTCTTCCTTATTATTGCTCTTTGTGGTTTATAGCTAGTCAGGTGGTTGGTTATAGCTTTTTAGGAAGATGGCAGACACTAAGATGATGCAAGACCATAGGAGGTGGAGAGGGAGAAAGTTGAGACAACCTTAGAGCATGAGGAGACTCTGGCAATGAGGGAGCCTCATGTATGGAGGGGCTTTGTGAGGAAGGTAATCAAAAAAGAAAGAAGATGAGTTCGTATTTGTTGTGATGTTCATGAATAGTTCTGATAATCAGTTTAGCAAGACAATCGATCTGAAGGATGAGCTTGCTTGTTGCATATGGAGGAGAAGATCTTTTATTATACAAGAGTTAGACTATAGGGGCCAGTTCACTCTTGTAGGTTGTGCCGAGTAAGTGTGACACACCTTACTAGATGCCACAATGGATAGGTATGATACACTTCCCGAGGCATTGCATGACCTGGTTAATCTTAATCTTTGTGCAAAGTCTTCTTTCTCATTCTAAGATTGGTAAAAGTGGGATCACCTTGAGGGGATGAGTTGGGCAACTTTAATGATCCCTCAACTCTAGCCACCAATCCACAAGTTCCTTTCGTGGTGACTTTTTTGTGAGATCATGGGTTGCTCGGGCATCCTTGTGATGGAGGAATCGACCCATAGGGGTTCCCAAGCCCTGCTTCCCATTTAGGTAGGCTATACAACGTCAAGGTGCCATTTCGAAATTTTAGCCTTGACATGGCGAGGTGATTGCTAAGTGGGTGAGGCGAGGCGCACGGTGCTAAAAGGATAGTCGCAAAGCGGTGATGGTGATCACTAAGTGAGTTGTTGAGGTAAGGTCACCAAGGCAAGGTTCATGCCCCTCTTGGGTGTAGGTGTTCTAGCCAGGTAGGGCACAAATACCTACACCTAAGAAGCACAAACAATTCAGCGAGGAAGCATGTCCGACACTTTTTCAATGTGTCTTAATTGAAAAATCAAATTCAGAATATCACACTTTATTGGCACTTCACGGAGACTTTGACGATACTTCTTGAACTCTTCATTGTTCTATGTGTTGAATCCCTTCTCCAGAACACAACTTATGTATTCTAAATATGTTTTGAAGCGTTTATAAGATGAATACATTGTGTATTATAATGTTCTATCATTGTCTTGCATGCTCTAAATGTAATTATTACGTGCATGATATATTGATGTTTAAGTTATGAAATGTATAACTTTTTAATCTAATTAGTGTTATGTTACATATTTGTCATTATATTTGAATAAATTATTCATATATATGATATATAATAAATTTGTAAAAATATAATGTGTCCCAAGCATCTTGTCTTACATTTTTTTGAAAGTTGACATTTGGCGTGTCGCATGTTGCATGTTTGTGCAACTTAGACCTACACTCTTCATTTAGATTCCCTTAGATTAATATTTTGACTTAAATTTTTTTGTTAAGTTCACAGTTCAGTCATATCTTAGGTATTATTTTTATTTCGGTGGCATCATTCTCTTATATTGTATAATCATACAAAAGTTGTAACTTTCAGGATGTTGCTGTGAAGATTCTCATGGATCAAGACTCTCATCCGGAGCGATTGAAGGAATTTTTGAGGGAGGTAAGTAAGTGTTGACAACTTTCTGGACAAACTGAGCTCAAAAATTGAGAGCGAGCTTAATGATGTTTTATTATTTTTTATGTACAGGAATTGCTACTTTCTAACTTCATTGCTTATGCTTGCAGGTGTCAATTATGAAGCGCATGCGGCACCCGAATATTGTTCTTTTTATGTGTGCTGTTACTCAGCCCCCTAACTTGTCTATAGTCACAGAATATCTATCAAGGTTTTGCATTGTATTTTGTAATTCCCTTGTCATCAATCATTATTATTGACTGTATTGTTTTGAGTAATTAACTAACCATAGTTTTGGCTTTGAACTGCAGAGGCAGTTTATATAGACTTTTGCATAACCCTGGTGCAAGAGAATCGTTGGATGAGAGGCGCAGGTTGAGTATGGCTTATGACGTGGTATGTATTTGAATATTGAAAGCTTTGTGTTTGTTGTGTGCAACATGCATGCTGACACCCGTAATATATTGTATTTTCTCTTATGCATATTTTGCTGTCTCATCAAAATGATAAACGCCTTCAGCATTGTAATTCTTCTTTTCATCTTTTCTAATGGGCATCTGTATATTCATATTTTGGCTTGACCACTTATCATTTTCCTCTCTGTAGGCAAAGGGAATGAATTATCTTCATAACTGCAATCCTCCCATTGTTCATCGAGATTTGAAGTCTCCAAATCTTCTGGTTGACAGAAAATATACAGTGAAGGTGAGAATATGGATTTATAGCAGATTAATTCCAGGTGTACTTGATGATGCGTTACCTCTCCAGATGAATTATGTTATGGTGCGATTTCAATTTGTTTAGCACTCAATTGAAATTTTGGTTGACAATGACATAAGCCTATGTGACCTTGACATTTTCTAACTTGAAAATCAATTCAAAGCAGGTCTTAGGTTCTTATTTGTGTACTATGGTTATACTTTATTTGACCTTAATTAATTTTTTTTTTTTTCTATGTATATATTTAGGGGACCATCCCTATGTTCATCCCACGGATGGAAGCCAAATAAGCACTATGTTTAGTTTCAAGCATTGTTTCTTTGTGTAGTCTCATATTGGCCATGCTGTGTTGAATAACGCCTGTTTTGTTGACCATCTTGGATCTGAGCGTGGACATGCTGCAGATTAACTTTTTTATTTCTCCACCTGTTAAATGTTAACAGTGGATTTTGTGGATTTTACGGAAGGATTTTAGGTGTTTAAGTTGCACACCATTGAATATTAAAAGACAAATTATCTTTTGTCTGATTGCGGAAATATTCTTAGTGACCCCAAATGACGTCAAATCTTACAAAATTTCTTCTTTTAATTTTTTTGAAAGAATTACTTTAAAAAATATTCCTGACATCTGAAAGATGCCATCAAGTGCGTGACGCCTTGGGCAAAAGTGGGCAGGGAGAAGGATTTAACCATTTTGAAGTATGTGGAAAAGTTTTTGTTAGATTGTTTGCCTTTTGGGTTTCCAATATTACATTGTGAAATGCATTACTGATACATTGTGGGAATATTCCATGGGAATGGTTATACTTGTGGATTGTGCACCTTCATGGCTAGATTAGAGTGATTTTAGTGGTAAAGAAAGTTGTACGAGATTATGCAGTAATGTAGTTTGTCTTTTCATGTTCTGTTTTGTTGCTCTTCTGTTAGGCAGCTGCAGATTCCCAGTTAATGTGTTGAGGTTACTGTTGAATTTCATTCAGTTTGTGGACTGCGAGGGGAAGCTGGAATAGTGTGTCATCTTCAGTGCTACTTTCCCTCTTCAATGATATACTTGCTATCTACACTCTGCCAGTCTGGTATTGGGGTGGCCTCTTATCAGGTTTAGGATAGGGGCACTATTACGGCTATGAGTGCATTTTTGGTATTCCACCATTTAATTTACATCTAGATGTTACCTCAGGACCTTATTTATGGTGAGTAATAAAAGCAGTGGGTTTTTTTGTTCAGCGGTCAAGCATTGTCTGGCCCCTTGATTGAATGAAATGGAAAAACAGTATTCATGTAGCAGACCCCAAGTGGTTGGGAACAAGGATTTGTTGAGTTGAGTAGACTTTCCTTTTCCTGCCTCTGCAGACATTGGTATATTGGTGATTGCCAAGATATGCGAATCTTTGCCGTGTGACTCTAGCCAATACGCTTTCTTCTACTTTTGTGTGAGGTTAATGAGACCAGAATTTTCAGTATTACTGCGAAAATATGAATTTATCTTCAATGGATTTTGCAGTATACTTGCTCAACATCATTGGGTGAAGATCTGTTTTATCCTGTGCTAGTGATAACCCCTGAGTACGGGTTGGTTTGGGGTGTCCTAAAAAAGTACACTTTTTGTCTTTTTACGAAAAGATGTGCAGAAAAGTAGAGAGGTGATGTGATGGAAAAAAGATAAAAAGATGGATTATATAGTTCATGCCAAACCAAAATATTACTCGTTTTGATTCACACTTCCAGTTAGCAATGGTATTAATTTTTAATATGTTTAATATTCATTTTAGTTTACATATTTCAGTGCAAAGTACTATATATATTTTGTGACCATTACAGCTGTGTATATGTATTCCATTTTTAAGTTGTGTCCCTATTATTTTTGAGGCTTTAGCATATATACTAATTTCTTGTCCTTTTGTTCAATCAGGTCTGTGATTTTGGTCTTTCCCGTTTAAAAGCAAACACATTTCTTTCATCAAAGTCAGCAGCAGGAACGGTAAGTTCTGCCCAATTCAATCACCTCATTACTACAACTCCTTATCTTCAGATGGTCTGAGTTGCTTCTATCACAAAATAAAATTTTCTTTGCTTTATTGTAATAGCCTGAATGGATGGCACCAGAAGTTCTCCGTGATGAACCATCAAATGAAAAGTCAGATGTATACAGCTTTGGTGTGATATTGTGGGAACTTATGACATTGCAACAACCTTGGAGTAATTTAAATGCATCACAGGTTTGTATAATGTAGTTTTATATTATTTGCGAAATAATGGAAAGCAAAGTTAACTGAGATTTGGTATTTTGGTCGACATCTTGATATATTTACACGGCTATGTTAGGGTTGGACATAGGGGGCTTTTGGAACTTTGGAACTGGTGATCAGGAAAATGTGTTTTAGCTATATTTAGAAATGCAATAATGAGATTGAAATAGTAAATAAATGTTAAACAACATAGATAAACAACTTGTAGGAAAAAGGAATTCCTTGGCAACATTAACCTGAATTGGATGATGGACATGAAAACCTAGATTGAAGTTCCCTCCACCCACACTTGCAAAAAATGTTTTTTAACTTTGGTGTATATAACACCAAACATTACCTTGAGGTCCTCAAAAGGAAATATAGTTTGAACAAGTGTGGATTTGTGTTCTAAGTGGTTGGTGACCATTATTTGGAGCTTTATTGATTTCCATTACCTTCAATTCGTTGCCTTGACCATTTTTTCTTATTGTTTTTCTGTTTTTCTTTCTTATTGATTTCCATTACCAAAAATTGAATCATGTCTTTCTTGTAGGTTGTAGCAGCAGTTGGTTTCAAGGGCAACAGGCTTGAGATTCCACGTGATATAAATCCTCTAATAGCTTCCATAATTAAAGCTTGCTGGGCCAAGTGAGCTCACATTCTCATTTTGTTAATTAGCCTTATAGGTTCTGTGGCTTGTTGTACCCTTCAATACTATTTTTTGGCTTTCTATTGATAAAGCTTTTGTTGCACTGCAGTGAGCCCTGGAAACGACCTTCCTTTGCCAGTATCATGGAATCTTTAAGGCCTTTGATTAAACCTCTAACACCTCAACCAGCTCGTGCAGACATGTAGTTACAAGAAGCTGTATGAGACCTGGGAAGTTTTTGTTATGTATATATACTTCATTCTTTTGATGATCCATTTTTGGCAAGAAATTCTGCTCTGATAATCTCAGGTGCGTCTATCTCAAAAACTGCAGTTTTTGACAATTAAATATTAGTACTCTTTTAGATTGATTCCTAATATTTTCTGCTTTCTGCCGAAGAGTGGAAAGACTTGGATCCTAGAATGGCCTCCCAAATAAAACACTTTTTTATACTTTTTTATTTTTTTATTATTTGTTTTCCAATAGGAACTTAGTACATGAAATATTAGGTGTATGTATAACAGAGTGAAGCTAAGCTCGCTCTTTAAGTCATTATATGGTTCTAGGGTGTGCATATGCGTAATCTCATGCACGCATGCAGACTGTTTTCTAGGTTTTGAAAATCCTAATTCTTGCTATGTTGTGATTTCCTGTAGGACCTCTCTTGTACATATCTGTTCACATTGCTTTGAGAACATTGATTTTTCGTGCAACCCAAGAAGCTGCTGTTGTGCGCTTGCTGGAGATTTCTATCCACATTTCCATGTATAAACTTTCTCCAGAAATATTGCCGCCTCAAGTGATTTTATGTTCAATTAGCGGCATGTTTTTATATATATATATATGCATTATTGTGATAGAAATCAGCTTAGAAAGATATACTCACCGCTCAGGTGTGTGCGATACCTCTTCATGTTGCATACCCTCAGAAATTGTTGCACAACTTCAGGGTTGTGTATATATTGGAAAAGTAGATGCAAGCGTGCCTTTGCAATGGTGCTGTTCTTATGCTTGTTTCATTATTAGGTGATGCATGAAAATGATAAAATAGAGGCCGTGACCTGGTGCGATGGCATGTGTCATATTAAGTGGTAACCCCCTTGTACATGCTAGAAAAGCAAATATTCTTTTTTAAGAATTATCTTGTCTCAATAGCTCTCTTGGTTAGTTATGTCTTTTGGCTATTTATTGCCAAAATTAGGGTAAATATCTTGCAAACAATTCCAAGTAAACACAAAGGGCCTTTCATTTTATTTTATTTAATTAAAAAAAATCAATTGGTGATGCGAGTTACACAATAGTGAGCAACCCTTCCTTCCCATGAGCCATGATCTTGTAGTCTAGGTAAATGGATGATTTGATTTTTTTTTTTGGGTATGGATACAGGAGACTTCACCAATGAAACTAGTTGGAGCCTTGTACGCGAAGGACCTTTCATGTATTCACTAAGGTTGTGTTTGGTTGGATGATTTGATAAGAGAAATAAAAAAGAAAAAGGAAATGGAAATATAATTTTACTTTTTGTTTGGTAATAATAGAAAATACAAGAGAAAAGAAAGTAAGAGAGAAATGAATTAAAAAATGAGGTATCTTCTAGGACTTTATTTCCTTCATGTCTATGAGAAAAGAAACGGGAAAAGTGGAGGGAAAAATATGTTGGGCTCAAAAAAGAGATGATTGCTCAATTTGGTTCCAAACACAGAGGATTGTTATCAGTAAATTCAGTCCAAAAACAATTTTTGAATTGCTCTCAAAACACTAGTTTTCTTAAGAGTGAAGTGAGAAGTGCCAAGAAAAGGCCGAGATTGAGTGATTTTTATCCAATTTTAATGAAGCCAAATATAGTTTGGAATTTGAATTTTACCAATTATTTCTCTTTTTCTTTCTATTTTTTATTATTCTTTTTTCATTTCTCATCAAATCCTCTTTGAATGACGAAAGAAAGAAAATGGTTCGTCATTGTTAGTTTAGCTGAGAAAAATGAAAATTTGATGTTTGTTGTTGTTTTATTTTTTTTAGTGATTTTATTATTATATTTTTTTTTTGTTGAAATAATTGGCAAAAATTCACTATTTAAAAATTGTTGTCGCGGAGGTCTAAGGAACGTTCTTAATTGGTTATAATGATAGGGTTTTGACTTCTCTTATATTATCATTTCATTTTGAGAGAGTGTTTAAATTTAATAAATCTATTTTTGGGACTGATTTTAATAATTTGAATAGTTTATTTTTTTAAGAATTATTGAGTTAGAATATTTATGTAAAAAATCAAGATGGGTGGATATGGTAGCAATATGTTTTAATCATATTTGCTTTAAAAAAAATGGATGACAAATATAATTTTAAGAATAGTCATCTATTTTTTTGTAATATAAATTTGATTCAAATATATAGCTATCGATATCTAATCATCTTAATTTTTTATATGGAATATTTTACTCATTAAGTCCTAAAAATGAACGGTTTATTATCGAAATTAATTTCAAAATAGGACTTACCAAGCCCAGATATTCTCTTAAATTGAGATGACTAACTTGAGAGAAACCATAAGCATTAATGACATGCGTGGGGAATTTGGTTGTCAAGCCCAGACATGCCGCAAGAATAATTCATAACATCTGCTCCCATTTTATATATATATGTATATTATTGTTAAATAATTTTAAAATACCATGACTTTAAAATTTAGGTCTTTTTTTGGGATGAATTTAAAAATATAAATAAGTTTTGAATAAAATGGATAGTTTTTAACTTGTCTTTTTTGAGATCTTTAAAATAAAATCAATATTAAATATGAAATTTTGAAAGAAAAAAAAAAAAATACAGATAGACATATATGTCCCATTTTGAAATTAATTTGAGATGGAATATGTCAACTATGTTTCGTAGTTATGTATTTGATATTATGAAAATTATGGGGTTAACACAATAAAACGCGAATTTGTCCTACCATGTGGATTGAGTGACATGGGTTTTGGTATGTATTGTGTTTTCAAAATTTATGCCGAAAAATGTAAATTTAGAGCTAAAAACAACTTCTTCTTCTTCTTCTTTTCTTCTTCTTTCTTTTTTTTTTTTTCTTTTTTTTTTTTTTTTCCTTATACAAAAATGACAACATCAAACAGACTTCAATGTTTATAGATGCATGGTTTTTGGAAAAATACATGAAAAAAAAAAAAAAAAATCTACTAAAAATAGACAGATAAATTATATGTCTCCTTATTTTTTGTTTTCAAAGTGGTACATCTCTTTCAATTTTTAATTTGAAAGTGGACAGATATATTTATCTGTTCTCATTTTATGATTTCAAAATGTGCATATTTCTCATTTTTAATTTGAAAATGGATAGATATATCTATTTGTCTCCATTTTATAATTTCAAAGTGCACATCTCTCTCTCTCTCTCTCTCTAATTTGAAAATGGACAGATATATCTATCTATCCCTATTTTATGATTTCAAAGTGTACATATATCTCCATATTTTATTTGAAAATGGGAAATCTATATATTATATAAGGAAAAAGAGTTTATAACCTACAAGTCTTGTGGGAGTTTTAATATCTCAATCTTAATTTTTTAATTTTTTGATTAAAACAAAAAAAAACTAAGCATTTATTGATTCCTCTCAACCCACAAGTCTTTTTGACTTCTCCCATACAATACTTCTATCATTTTCAACTTCTTTCCATATACTATGGTTAATGATGGAATTGTTAAATTATTTTTATAAAAAATCTAAACAAAAATAATTTGTATATTAAAAAAATATCTAAAACAAATATAAATTATTATTAAATTTATCTATCTATCTATCTATCTATCTATCTATATATTATCTAAGAAAAAAAGAGGTTTCTAACCACAAGTCCTGTGGGAGTTTTAATATTTCAAATTAAAATTTCTAATTTTTTGATTTTAAATAATTAAAAAAATCCTCTATCGCTCTCATTCAAGCAAAAAATTATATATATATATATTTAATATCTCTAGATTTATGACTTTTAAATGGAAAGTATGTCAAATATATAAAATAAAAAATAAAAAGTATACTAATTCATTTCAAAATTCAAATTTGAGGGGTAACTAAATATGGAAAACATTCAATTAATTTAAATTTAAAATTATAATGATTTATCCCATAATATATAAGTTTTAAATAATAATCTATTCTATGATTTATCTATAGGGAAATTTGGTCTAACATTCCCCTCTAACTTTTAATAATGAGAAAGATCCACAATATATTTATTTTTTTTGTTACAATCTAAGCTCCCTCAACCATATCCTCTTTCTCTCTCCCTATCTTTCTCCTTAAACACACACTTTCTCTCACTTCCCAGACAATATCTGGGATTCGGCCACGATCTGAGGCCACTAGGCCTTCCCTCCCGAAGGAAATGCAAGAAAGCAGGCCTTCTCTTTACTTGCATATATACCAGGCATCAATGGCTTTGATTTCACTGTTGGAGAAGTACCATGCAATGGCATTGGATTTTTCAATTTACCATGCTGTCTCTTCTTCGGTGTTCGGATCAGACCACATCTTCGTCGCCTCTTCGGCATTCTCTGATGCTCCAACAATGGTGACTTAACTTCGATGAAGCGCCTCGGAAGAAGAAGAAGTTTCAAGTGCAATTCAAGCCAAAGTCACTTCTCACCCTCTCTATCCTAAATTGCTCGAAGCTTTCATTGATTGCCAGAAGGTAATTGTGCTACCCACCAAGATATGCAAAGTTGTAGAGGAGAGCTCTCTCTCTCTATGTACATATACTAGCGTATGTCCGTGCCTGAAGGCACGGTGTAAATAATGTTAGGATTAAAAAAAAAATATATATATATAGAAAAATGATTTGTGGCTCTAAAACTGCTGGTACTAATGGCACTAATTTCCTGTTTTGGTAACTTTTTTTTTTTTTTTTACCTGATATAGAAATTAGTGCCATTAGTGCTCAAAAAATTAGTGCCACAAATCACAACTGATATATATATATTTTAATTAGATAAATTCACAGAACTCTTCACGAAAACTCACTTTTACTTATATAATATATAGCTAGTCAGATAGATTTACCTTGTCAAAAGTGTAATTAACTTTAAAAAAAAAAAAGGATAGAGAGAGATTCTCTCTCTCTAGGACCCCTGCATCACAATTGACAAACACATTTCCAGAGATATGGTTTTCATTTTTCATCTTTCTCACCTCTAGGATCCCCAAATTCCTCATACATATATATATAGATACAAATCAATCACAATTTGTATCATCATCAAAAACCCACTTTCTCTCTCTGTGTGAAAATGGCTTCAGTGATACATTTCTTTTTTTGATCTCTCATTTTTAACACCAGGTGAGAGTGTAACTTAGCTGGTTTATCGAGATGTAAGTAGCCAAATCTTTTGAAATGGCATATAGTTGTCCTGTAACATGTCTAAATTACCTGTTTCCTGCCTCTTCGAATTTTTAATATTCAGGTTCATGGTACCTCACTCCCCTATTCCACAGAGTGCACAAATAAGACATCTAAAAGCTTAACACTTTCTCAACATCCAGTTAACAACAAGAATTTTAGGACAAAATTCCACTTACTTCTGAGTAAGGACATGACCAGATTTCATACATCCGATATACACTCGTGGCTTTTTCCTATATCTTGCCAAAGTTTCTCCTAGTGTTGCTGCAAAATTTACAACATCTTACCCAATGCAACAAAATAAATAAATAATTTGTAGAGTTACAAACATATATAATCTCATTTTCAAGTAAAACTTGTTTAATCAATCATATCAGTCGTAGATTTGAATTTAGAGGTTCATATGAACATGGGCATCTGAAGTTTCTACCCCGATTGGGAATTTGAAAGTTGTAACACAGAGTGTCTTGCATCTATATATTGGATTTTAGACCTTCATGTATGCATTTTATTTTTATATCAAGTACTAAAAACAAATTTCTTACCTATATTTACATGAACATCATCATCAACTTTCACATAAAAATCTGCATCCCATGAAGCAACAGTAGCAGCAAAATATGACTTTGTCTTCGCAGACAGTTCAAGGTAGCCCTCAACATGATCCTGCTCACATTATAGTAACATAATGTAAATAACGAAAGGATTTTTAAAGTGACCATAGTGTATAGCAAACAACCAATAGTAGATGTAGAAGAGAGTTAGAAGAGAGGAAGTATTACCAGCCTCAATAAATCTCCATGTTTTTTGTCCTCTGCTTCAATGGCTCTGTCCAGTATACCTCAAACCGTGTGACTGGTAATGCAGAAATAGGAGATTATATCATTTAGTATGTCTAAAACTGTACTCTACGATTGTTAATCTACAAGGACAATACAGTAAGATTAATTTCCAAATGTGTGATGTATATTCATGGGATTTGAAGGGACAGTATCCAGTGAATAAAGTAAGATTACAGTATCATGATTGTCAAGTTATATTTGCAATTTCAAACTAAACTGGGAAAAAAATTACAGATAAAAACCTTTTATCTTCATCAAATGGCTCACTAAGGTGCATTAAGGACTGTTTTATACATACAATTTACAACTAAGGAACACAGACTGAGTAGGGAAAGAGTTCGGCTTTGCTTCATGAATATAAGTTACAGAAGTATGCTAAAGAACCAACAAACCTTTCAGCTGTAAAAAAATTGGATATGATCTATTAATTGCAACCCATTGGCTGTTGATATGGTTGGCTACAAAATAACTATAATATGGCTACCATCTTTTTTTTTTTTTTTTTTTTTTTACACACACATTTGCAGAGATATATATAGATATATATAGGTACGGATCAATCACAATTTGTATCATCATCAAAAACCCACACTTTCTCTCTTTGTGCGAAAATGGCTTCAGCAATGCATGCACATTTGCAGAGATATATATAGATATATAGATACAGATCAATCACAATTTCTATCATCATCAAAAACCCACACTTTCTCTCTCTGTGCATACACATGTATTTCAGCACCTAAGGCTAAGGCATTGTTCCTTTGAAGAGTCAATAACTAAACCTGACTAAAAAGATTAGCAATCAAATGGAACAAATAGATTTATTATAGCAATTATAGACCTCAATTCCACCAACAAACAACACACCCAAATGTATATAATTCCTCTTACCAAGCTTGAATTCACCTCCAAATTCAGACCCAGCTCACCAAATTACCTCCAAACATAGAAGCACTCCAATGTATATAATTCCTCTTATAATCAAATGTTTATATAGATATATAAAAAAATCCAATGACAGCAACCACCAACAAAACTACTTGTATTAAGTCTTAAAACTCAAAACCCAATAAAAATTATATTTTTTCTAGCAATAACAAACACATTTGGGTATAAACAAATCAACATAAAATGGTCTTTTTCGGAGAAAATCAAAATGAGTACTCTGTTACTCTGGATATATGATCAGAGGTTAATCAAAATGAGTACTCTGGATATATGATCAAGGTTTAGGAAAATCAAAATCAAAGCCCTAACTCTTCTGGATATATGATGAAAGCCACAAAACAATAGAGAGAGAGAGAGAGAGAGAGAGAGAGAGAGAGAGAGAGAGAGAGAGGGAGAGAGAGAGGTAACGGATGATATAGAGAAAATTCCAGTAAAAAGATATGAAGTGCTTTCTAAACGAACCTCTATCATGCAATCCAGATATGCTTGGTTTATTTTGTATCTGCACCAACACAATTGAAGCAAATAAAATTAAGATATAGGTAATTAAGTCCCAGAAAATGAAAAATAAATAACAATCAATACATGAAGCATAGAGAGAAAGGGAGAGAGAGGGAGAGAGGTAACAGAGAGCTCCAATTGGGGTTTGAAGCAGAGGGAGAAAGAAAAGACGGCGACGGCGGCTGTGGTGGTGGGAGGAGCCAACTCGGTTTCGCGGTTGTTAATTGGAAACCCTAGCCTTCAGAAAACGAGTGGAAGGGTTGCGAATTGAAGCCACTGAGAGAGAAGGGGGGAGAGGGGGAGAGGTAGAAATCGGGTGAGAGAGGTAGCGTCGGGAGCGAGAGATAAAGAAGATGAACAAAGAGGGAGATAGAGATAAGGAGAGAATGAGAGGAGACGTGCAATAGAGAGGGAGAGAGAGAGAGAGATAAAGATGGAATGGGAAGAGACGTGGGTAGGTGGGAGAGAGAGAGAGCACCGAGTGTTTGGGAGGGAATTGAAGCATCCTCTCAACCATTGATATTTATCACAATTGATCTGAGCCCTTAAAATGAAATGTATCTCTGATACATTTTACATATTTTCAAAATCCGTTCTGCTTTATTATATAGATATATGAATATTGGTTGTTGTTGTTGCTTCCTAGAGAAATTTTCTAGGTTAAACCCAAAGAAATTCTTGCGAAAACCAAAAAATTCTCTGAAAATCCAGAGAAATTATCTTTTTAGTGAGTTTCTCTCTTTCTCTCTCTCTCGTTCTCTCTCGCTCTCTCTCTCTCTCTATAAATATATATGTATGTATATTGGTTGTTGTTGTTACTTATTTTGAGCGATCGATTTGTGTATTGCACATTGCGATTGGGACGATAGAAATTTTTTTTAGTTTGAACTCAGAGAAATTCTTACGAAAACTAGATAAATTATCTAGGAATCTAGAGAAAATCTCTAGATTGGAATCTAGAGAATTTCTCTAGCCTTCCAAGAATTTCTCTGAATCGAATTTTCTCTAGATCAATGTTGAGGGACTTTAGACATTATGAAAATATTAGATGTCCTTTATGCTATAAAATCTTAATACTAGGGACCCTAAAAAAAAATCCGCTTATCTATATATCTATATACCATTATAATTGCAAAATATTGTCATTTCATTAATGTTGAAAATTGTAATTCTTTTTTCTCATTTTTTTATTTTGTTTAATTTTTTTGTTAATACGTGTTACAATATGATTGGTCTATAAATTAATTTTGTATTCTTAAAATAAAATTTCAAATTTGGATTCTTACTTAAATTATGTTACTATAATTGGAATGACATCAATATTCATTTCTAAAATTTTGCATCCTTTATTAAATTATAAAATAAAATTTCAAACTTAAATTCTTCTTCAAATTATATTACTACAATTAGATTGAGATCAATATTCACATGTGTCATAATATTATTGATCTAAATATAATTTGGTTTAAATACATGTGTTCAAATTATTAATCACTATTAATTTTTCTTTTTTTTTTTGTTTTAAATTTTATAAAAAAAGAAATTATATCCTTCTAAATTATAAGGACTTGAATAATTATATTTTTTAATATTTATATATTTTTTTTGACAAAAGAACAAAACATAACTTTTTTAGTACTTACTAAATATGATGGATTTTGTTAGATTTTTTTATTTTTATTTTTATTTTTTAATCTCAATTGTCAATTAAAGAAATTAAAATAAAGATTAAGGATATCTTTGGCTTAAATTGTTAAAAAATTACTTTTACTAAAACAAATTAGAAAGAAATGTTAATTTTTTATTTATTTATTAAAAGTGATTGTTTGTTAAACTTTTTTTATTTAAAAAAGAGAATTATAGGTGATAATTTATTATTCATCTAAAATTATTTCTAGATTAAATGAAAATACCATATTAAATTTTCTTCTTATCTTTTTTTATTCAAATACTTTTATTTTGTAAGAAAGTTGTTTTTATTCTATTTAATATTTTATTGTAATTTTTAAATTAATTTTTTTTTCTAGAAAATCATATATTTAAATTATTTATGCCACTATAAAAAGTAAATTTTTTTAATATAAACTTAGTGGTAGTTTGGGAAGTGCCAAATAAGTATATTTTTTTTACTTTTTATAAAAATATGTACAGAAAAGTAAAGATGTGATGTGACCTAAAAAAGATAATTAAGTATGCTTTTTTACTTTTATAAAAAGATGTGTAGAAAAGTAAGGATATGATGTGACTCAAAAAAGATAAAAAGACAACAACCCTTTATTTGATAATCTATTTCTAAAAGGTGTATTTTTAAAATATTTTCAATAAAAATTCTACTGGAAATCTTAAGTATATTATTTTTTCTTTTGTTCATCAATATTAAATTTTTAATTAATTTTATTTATTATTTAAAAAATAAATTAACAAATAATTTATATATATAATTTTGTTTTGATTTCTCAGGTTATTTGGTGTTTCTACCCAAGTCCCCTCAAATTTAGTTTGAATTTTTGCATAGGTCTTCGTTTAATCAAAAACTATGTTGTTTAATCTTTAAAAACTTTTAAGCTCGACTCAAGTTGTTTGGGTTGAGTTCACCTAAATTTGCAATTCTAGCAAGGGGTTGAAAGTTACATGATTAATTTTGTGACAAACTAAAAAATAATAAATAAAGTGTGATAAAATTATGAGACTTAAATTGTAAATTTCAATCTTCTTTGTCTTCATAATTTGCATAAAAAAATTTAATATTTTTATTTTGTATAAAAATATATTATTAATTTTTTTACATGTCGTGCATGGATTACTACTAGCATATATATATATATCTGTCTCTATTTTTTAATTTAAAAATGAACAGATAGATATATCTGTCTCCCACTTTTCAACCCAATTTTATGATTTCTAAGTACAAAATTAGACATATATGTTCCCATTTTAATCTAAAAGTGTACAAATCTCATTTTTTAAAGATATAAATATTTGTCTTGATTTTTTTTTTTCTTTTTAAAGCTTTATAGTCAACATAAATCTTGTTTAAAAAATCTCAAAAAAATAAATTTAAAAATATCAATTTTATTAAAAATGAATTTGTAGAAATTAAATTGTGAGATTTTAAAGTTTTCAAATACAAAATAATCACAAGGGCAAAGTTGTCCAATACATAATGCATATTCTTTGACCTTAAAATCCAAAAATTGGACCTTTGACCTAAGTATTTCAAGTTTTGTATTATTTGTTTTTGTTTTGTTATTTGTAAATAGGCAAAACTAACTCTATAGTAAGATTTTAATGGGGCACTTTTGTCCATTGAGTTCGGCAAGAGCTAGATTCTGTTTAGTTTTGGAGTTTTTAAAGATAGGTTTTAAAATTTTAATTCGTATTTTTAAATTTTTAGTAAATTTTTAAATATTTTAATCAATTTTTAACTTTTTAAATTAACCTAATTTAGATATGCTTATAAGTATAAAAAAAATGTTAAAAAATTCACTAAATATAAAAAAAAAAATGCAAAAATTCATGCTTTTTTTGTATTTTTTGTATTTATTGAATCGTTTTTTAGATTTAAAAAAAAAATCTTTTTAGTACATTTAGATTAGGTGCATATAAATTTTTTTTTTTGTGAGTTACAAAAAAGATGAACTAAAAACAAGTACAAAAATTATTTTTGAAAATTCAAAATCAAATAGTGTGAATGTTTTTTGCTTTTAGTACGAAGGAAAAGAAAAAAAAAAAAAAACAGAATCATGGTCATAGGATGAACATGGTTCGATTTTAAAGTAAATCAAAATCAATCACTACCTATAGTTTCATAAATTTAGAACTAAATCAAACCATAAAAATCTTATAAGTAAACCAAACTGAACTAAAAAATCGCGGTTTGATTTGGTTTGAAATCACGATTTTTATAAACTTTATCATCATTCACAATTTGCTCCAAGTTCAAACAATATATCATTATTTTATAAACAAAATTATTTAAATGATTGTTTAAAACTATTATATGCAAAAACCTTTAAACAAACTAGAAACAGTAATGTGATAAAGAAAAAAAAAAGAAAAAAGCTTGAAACAGTAAAGAGTTAACAAATTATATATATATATAGATTTGGCTTGTTTTCAGTTAAAAATTAAACTGGATCAGACAGTTGAGATTTTTGACTAATAAGAATTAGAGAACTTTTACCGGTAAGAGTTTTTGAAATTATGACCTAGTTGAATTTTTTCAAGTACTCTTATCAATCAGAGTTTTCAGTTTAATTATTCTTACCGGTCAGAAATCTCAATTGTTTGGTTTAGTTCAATTTTTAACTGGAGACAAACCAATCCCTATATATATATATAAACAACGTAGTTCTATTTCAAATCGAAACCATAACTATAAAATCACAGATAGAACTATGAAGTACAATTGATTTTAAAAATCAAAATTAAACTGTGTATTAAGAAAATTAAATCAAATTATACAATTTAATCTGTATCAGAGTGGTTTATGATTTTCTTTTCCACCTATGTCTTGCATATTCCATTTGGCAAGTTGGGTTAGAACTAAAATAACTAATAAATCAAAACATTCAATCACATCACTCGCTTTATTTTATAAATATTTTTTTATAAAAAATTAAAAAAATAATTAAAATAACCTATTTCGAAATGCCAAAATAATAACCGAGAGGTGGGCAGATAAAAGGGATTCATCCCCTACCATGGGTCATTCGCTCTCTTTTTTATTTTTTTACTTGAATATTGTCATGTGCCCCGAAAGTCCAAATGATCAACTTTTTATTCATTGCATATCTTTTTGTTATTATTATTATTATTATTTTTATATTAATTGCATATCTGACTTTATTTACTCGTAAGTGGGTCACAAAATCATTTATAAAAAGAAAAGAAAAACTAGAAGTGTTTCTTCCCCAAGCAAGGTTCAATGAACCTTTTCACTTTTCTTATCTAATGTTCAATGTACTCGACTTGTCATAATAGTAATGACTTTGCTCAATAAAAACAACAATGTTAAAGGTTTACATTTTGTATTTATAAATACATCTATAATGATGTGACAAAAGTGATAGATTCAATATCATTAAGTGTTTAACCAATCAAAAATTGATACTTGTCAGATTACATCATTGTGGATTGAATTGTGAAAGATTTATAAGGGTCTTAAATATTGTTTCAATAACAATCAGACAAATATCTGAAAAGAAGTCCGTCTGCATTTCCTTTATGCTTGAAAAGGCCACTTAACAATACCAAAATGGATCTCGGAAGATGTTAGTTTATTAGTAAAATTAAATTATAATTAAAGGGTCATTGCTATTTCATTAGTTTAGATCTCTGATTTTTCCCTCACTATATCATAAGGTGTAGTTATAAGAAACTACACCCAAAGTCTTAATATATATTTTGCCTTACACAAAATTATTACATTATATTATAATATTAGGTCTTGAAAATGTGTCTTACAACATAAGTTAAGATAATTTAAAGAGATTATATATTTTTTAGTTACACATTTTTTATATATAATATATAATATTCTTAAGTTTCTTAATATGTGCTTTAAGAGTATATGTTAACAGAACTGTTTAATATTTACATGCATTTAAATTCTCACATAATTTAAGAAAACGTTGAGATAGAAGAATAGAAAAATAAACATACCTATTATTTGAGCTCAACTTGTGTCATCTCAGTAAAAATTCATTTGAGATTAATTGATTTTGTAAATAAATTAAATTTAAATATATTTTTAAAACTTATTAAATTTTCAATCCAAAATTAAGTAATTTACTAGTCATCTCAACTTAGAGTTAGTTTGACAATGACTTTTTTAGTAGATTTATTTTTGTTTTTTTTGGAAAATACAAAAAATAATTATTAGTGTTGAAAAATGTGTAAAAAATGTATTAAAATATTTAGAAAGTGTATAAAAAATTGTAAAATTACTTCTTAATAGGTGAAAAGTATATTGAGATTATAAAATTTTGACATTATATACTTCTAATTTTTAGGAAATATATCAAATCAATGGTATTGTCAAAAAATAATTATAAATTAATGACAAATTTTATAAATATTAATAATTAAAATATAAATTTTTCTATTAATATTTTTTTTGAACTAGCTTTTTATTAATGAGAGGGTAATTTATGTGAATAAATTGGGCCGAGCTAAGTCTATCATTTTGAGACATTGGGCCAAGCTATGGGCCTAGGTGAGAGTTTGGATAGCTCGGTCTTCGGTCAAACAGACACCAAGCCGGTCAGAAATGTGCCGCTAGGGCTTGGACCTAGCTATCTCAAGGGAGTCCTGTAGTGGACCGAGATGTTACCAGGGAAGAGGGCTGAGCTAAGTGTAGCTCGACTGAGCTAAGTGTAGCTCGACAGGGGCGCTATCTTGTAGTTAGGGTAGGGTTACCCCAATTCTTCCAAGAGCAGCGCAGAGCCGAGTTAGCTTAGTTGACCGCAACGACAGCTAAGGTAAAGGATTTAAACCATCTCACCTAGTTGGTAGTGAGAAGAGTGTTTTAAGGATAGGCATTATCCCTCAGCAGTGCGATTCCTAAGAGGACTCTGCTAAAGAGAGTTAGAGTCCTACTAGGATTGTGCTAGGTGGAATCTATAAAAACTTATGACAGTACCTATGGGCAGGTATTGCAATTCTTACTCTCAAATACATAGAGTTTATTGTCTACTGTCTACTTGTTGACTTAGGCATCGGAGGGGTTTCTGGCACACACCCGCCGGCTAGCTCACGTGTGTTTTCAGGTAGCAAAGCGATGACGTTTGAAGGAGTGCAAACTTGGTCAACAGGATTATATGAGAAGATTATTTCATGCTTGTACAATTGGCTTCGTCTGTGGGAATAATCACAAAGAACAAACCTGTTGACTGAGTTTTTCTTCAATCGAGTTCAATGGCGCACAACGAAGACTTGCTCTAATCTGCTGTTGATGGACAGACTCCAGAAGGGGACACGAGACGTGAGGATTTTCCTTTTGTTCCACCCATGGCAGAGTTCGACCTTTAGTGACAGAACCCTCATAAGGGCACACAAGAAAAATAGGGCTTAAGCTCTCATTGCTCACAAAGCCCAGATGGACCGAGGCAGATGATGGATGCCTAAGTTTTGAAGGGTCGTGTTAGGGAGCAAGACAAATTGATAAGGTGAATGGCAGCAAACATGGAGGCCATGAAGTGCCAGATGAAGGGCAAAGGTGTGGCAGGGGTGGAAGTTCGTGAGGGAAAAACGCATTCTTGCCACTCAGGAGATCACGACAGGCAAGCTACTCCTTTACATTCTGAAAGCAGAAGCCTTAGAACTAGCGATATACAATCAAGAACTTCCAGGACTCGTTGCTCCAAGTCTGAGAGAACGAGGACTGAAAGGTCTTACATAGAGGAAAACAGCTATCGAACCCTCACATACACACCCAATGACCTCTAGGCACACGGAGTTGCCTAGATCGGCAGACTTGCAGTCCGTGCTAGAAGAAAGAGCCAAAAAGAGGGAAGATGCATAGGCACATGACCCCTAAAGGGTCTCTGCTCTGCAGCGGTTTTCTCCTAGGACACATGGAAGTGTCGAGGTTAGAATGCCAATGCTGCGCCTTGCTTATGAATCAGCAAACAAAGCATTAGCAAGGTTGCAGAGCTCGCTGTTCGTTCCGACAATAGAGAATGGCACCATTGCCCTTGGGCTTCAACCAGCCTAAGTTCACAACCTATGAGGGGAAGTTGGACCCCTACATGCACCTGAGCCACTTTTGCCAAGTTATGGCCGTACATCGGCGGAACGAAGCTCTAATGTGCATCTTGTTCCCGTCAAGCTTAGGTGACCTGGGCTTGACTTGGTTTGAAAGGTTACTGGAGGGTAGCATCATTTCATGGGCACAACTTGTAGAGGCGTTTGTCACCCGGTTTAAGACAAACACCAAGATCCCAGTCGAAATAGATCAGTTGCTCACCATTGACATGGGCGAGAAGGAAATGTTAAAATCTTACAATAACAGGTATTGGGAGACCTTCAATCTGATAGGCAACTATCCCACTGTAGTTGGTTTTTTGCCCTCCTCGGAGGGGTTAGTCTCCTCAAGTACGATAGCCCTACAGTTTGGACTCCCGTGGTTATGAATCTGGTTTCACAAGTACAATGTGAAATAGAAAAAATAATGAGAGTCCAAGTCCGGCAAATCTTAGAAAATCCATTTATCATTAGAGATGTCAAAAATGGATTGCATTGCCAGATTTCAACGTCGCCACCTAAATATTTTTGGAAAATTTAGGAAACCTGTGATTCATGCCAAAGGCCACTTGTTTGTTATAACCAAAGTGTCTTAGCTTGGGAACTTATGTATGAGAGAGGAAGGTCATGAACATAGCACCCCACTCATCCGATCAAAGATCGGTCTCTACTAATCATGATATGATTTTTATATACAATATATGTTCATTTTTTGATTATTATACCAACTTACTATGTGAGGCATACAAGTATAGACTACGTCACCCACTTTGGAATGCTTTGATTTCATGTTTGTTTGAATATGTGCTACTTGAAAAAGTGAGCTCACATATACACTAATCAAAGTCATTCCAACTTAAGCAAAATAGCCTTCATCCACGAGCATTCAAAGAGGTATTTCAAATAAGCACGCAGCCTCCGGGTGGTATGCTTGACATGGCAACACAAACACACATGTAATATACTAAAGTAAAAATGCTCACCTAGTACTCAACCGAGGCAAGCCAAAGAAAAAGAAAATGGTTAGAAAAATACATGCTCCTAATATGCAAAATGACTAATGCAACATATACAAAATGCAACTACTAGGTCTGGCTTATTTAACATGTCATGTGGATCAACTCAAATCATGCGGTAACGCATGTATTCAAGTAAGTAGGAAAATAACAATGATATTAGAATGACGAACCAAACCCAATGTATGCAAAAATGGATACAAATCATGACAATGATATGGAACGAAAAATATGATACTACCACGGTAAGCATGTAAATAAAAGGGAGAAAGAAATGGGGGTTGGAAGACATACAAATATTACAAATTTGCCCTTGTACAAGAGGGTCCGAATGAATGCTCTAATTAACTAATTATTACAACACGATAAACTAAATTATTACAAGTTCGAATGAAAGTAAAGTAACTAATTAATTACATATGAATTTAAAAGCTACTAATCTAACGGATTCAAACGGGAGGCGAGGAACCACATGCGCATAATCGTGAACATCCTCCGAAAACCTCTCTATTTGCTGCCAGAATCTGCTTTGTTCGCAGTCAAAAAATTATTCTGTTTTGGCCTCAGATTCTGCTCTGTTTTGCTATAAAAATGCCACTGCCTGTACAAAAATAGGTGGCCGGCTAGCCGACCACTGCTTCTGGGAAATACTCTGCTGCAACAAAGCAGAAACAGAGCAAAATAGAGTGTTTTCGGGAGATGTTTATCCTCTCCGTCCTTTCCTATCATGAAGATGATCAAGGGAGGAGCAAATTTGATTCTCAAATTATCAATCATTGCAAATTTGTTGCATGATGACTTTAGAAACGAAGGGACAAGAGCTCAATAAATGGGACAAGAGATAAACAATACCTTCTCCCTATCATGGAGTTATCTCAAGGGAGGGAGTAGACTTGCCTTATGAATCATCAAACATCACAACAATAGTATGCGATGATTCAAGACGCAATAGGTTCAATATAACGTCTGACTGAACCTAACCAAATTTTATTGTCTTTTTACCTCTTTTTTCTCCAATTTTATTAGTCTTTTTACATTACCTTTCCATTTTCCTTATCTTTTCTTCCTTTTTGTCTAAAGGTGATGGTTACATCCACTAAATCCAAAAGCAATAAAGGATAGCAAGCATGACTTGACCTGAGAAGTGAGCTTTTCAAGCCCCTTTCTACGGGAGAAATTACAAATGAATGTTCAAACTCATTTACAAGTGATAATGAATTCAGAGTAAAACCCAAAACGAGCGACAATGACTCCAAATCCAAACTTGATAATAAGCTATAATGAATCTTTTCTTTGTGATTTCCAAGGGTCTAACTAGAAAATTAGTCCCTTAGAAATAATGCACCGGCGATAAAGAGAAGTATCAAACAAAGATCATGCTTAGCATAAGAGAGATGTAATACCCTAGTAATGAACCTTCGAAGAGATTAAACCATTTAGCATGAGAGGTCTCTTTCTTATGCCCTAAGCAGTAACCTTTTGTTTGATACAACTTTTTATCAAAAGAAACAAAGAAAGGAGGGAGATTGCAGATTGCTAATGAAAAGATGGATGATTACAATGGTGTGAATATGTATATTAAAGCTACGAAAAATTAAATAAAGAACTATCAACTGAAATAGATTGGAAACTAAGGCCTATACACCAAATCCATGAGGATTTACAACAACACAAGTATAATATTCAAAGCATAAATTAAATAAACCCTTAAAACAACCCCAAAATAGCACAAAACAGTGCTGAAAATCAGTTTGAAAAGATAGAAAATATGAACAAAAATGGAAGAGAACAAACATAATAAGCAAGCCTAAGGAAGGGTGGCTAACCCCTTCACTTTTTATAACTTTAAAGCACATTTTTAAGCTTAAAAAAAAGCTCTGAAATCAGTATGAAGAGGTAAATAAAAGGGAGAGAAAAGATGGTAAAAGAACTCAAGATATAGCTCTTGAAAGAGAGAAAAAGCTCCTTAGTTAACAAACCACAAACCCAGCACTCTCAAGGAGCTGAAGTTAGATTCAAGAACCTTAGCAAAAGCTTCAAGTTTTAGCTTAGAAGGTGTATGTATAGTGTATGTATATTGTAAGAGAGGAGGATAGTGTGTTGGACAAGTTTTCGGCTCGTGGAGAATTTTTCTAACCCCAAACCCTTAGGGTAGGTCTTGTATTTATAGAAAAACAGGTTCTAACGTCGAAAATATCAACAAAGGGACAGCTGGTGCAAGGCATGCACATGGGGACAGCTGGCTACTGTAAAATATTTGCTATCGTTGAACATAGCCGGTTGGCTATGAGGAGGTACGACCGGTCCAATGAAAATGGCCTGTCGACCATTTGTTGGCTAGCAGTTCTCTGAGTGGTTAGGCTAGAAAAAAATAAGGTTTTGGTCCAAATGGGGTCTAAGGTTTAGGTTTTAAAGCTTGAAATCGAGGCCTTTTGTTGAATAAAATCGAATGATTGCAAAGTATAACAATCCATCATTGAGTGTTCAGAATGACGCGCTCAAGTCTTAAGGGCGGTCAAAATGGAGTGTCTACAGTTGCCCCTCTTTGATAGAGCTCGAAGTCGTGAAATGACGTGAGTGAATGTCAAAGTCCGAAGACAACCCTTTTGACAAGGCCGTAAGACTTGGGCAGACAAACAAAATGTACATAAAATTGGCTGAACTCGAAAGTTGCCTACGTATCCCTTTGCAAGGAATCAAACCCACTTAGTTCAAGGGCAAGATGCAAATGATATGCTCAAGACTACACTTAAAAGCTGGGCTTACATACTTCGCGAAGCCGATTATTTTGAAAATTCATGATCATTCAAGACAATGCAATGAGTAATAAATATGGCAAGATGACGGCACATGAATGAAACAAGCCTCAAGCTTAAATCAAAATAAACCCAATCATGTTTCACACGGAAAAGAGTAAGCAAACAACAATTCCAAACACGTTTCATGGGAAAGGAGGATGGGAGATACAAGCCAAACTACATCTCACGTAGAAAGGATGTGAGAAACTGCAAGCCAAATAACGTCTGACGTAGAGAGGGTGAAAAGATGTAATCCAAACTAAGTCTCACGTAGAAAGGATGTGAAGATGCAAGCCAAACTACGTCTCACGTAGAAAGGATATAAGAAAATTCAAGCTAAACTACGTCTCACGTAGAGAGGAGTGAAAGATGCGAACCAAACTACGTCTCACGTAGAGAGGTGGAAAAGAAAATGCAAACCAAATTACGTCTCACATAGAGAGGGACCAAAAAAAAAATGCAAACCAAACTACGTCTCACATAGAGAGGAATGAAAAAAACGCAAACCAAACTATGTCTCACGTAGAGAGGGATGAAAAAAACGCAAACCAAACTACATCTTACATAGAGAGGGATGAAAAAAATGCAAACCAAACTACGTCTCACGTAGAGAGGGATGAAAAAATGCGAACCAAACTATGTCTCATGTAGAGAGGAATGAACAAACTTAATGCATGCAACCAACCAAATCCACCATCGGGTGATAAGGATAGATACAATAAGATGAATAGGCACAATGCACATGAATGCAACACAATGTGATATAATTGCTATAGTTGATGTGAAATACAATGTGATGCATTTTCCATGCACCATGACAAAAAAAGAGAAACAAAAAGCGGTGGTTTTGAAAACACCTCACGGGGAAGTGGCGATGAACAACCCTATTCTGACTGGGATCTTCCTCTTTTTTTTTTTTTTTTTTGTTTTTCAAACTTCAATCCTCAACTTACAGTCAGTTTTCACATACTGAAATTCGCTTGAGCTTGAGGTCGAGGCACATCCATACTTCAGAGACATGGCGAGACCTAGAACGACATATCTAGAGTAACATTTCAAAATTTTATGTAGCTAAAACAAACCCAAATTCTTCAATTTTCCACTTTATAGATGAACACAAGACCCTCCATGCATAGAATAAGCAAGATCTCAGCAAAATAGGTCAGGACCCACAGTAGCTCGACTTTTCGTGCTTCCTTTCGGAAGAATGAATAGCCCTTACAGTTCAGATTCCACTTGTGGGTTCTGAATCTGATTTCACAAGTGCAATGTGAAATAGTAGAAACACAAAAAGAGTCCAAATCTAGTAATTTCTTTTGGAAAATCGATGTTTTGAATTAAATGCCAAAAATAGACTGCTTTGCCAGATATCAAAGTCGTCATCTAAATATTTATTTTGGAAAATTTAGGAAACCTGTGGCTTATACCAAAGGCCATTAGTCCGTCGTTAAAGTGTCTTGGTTCGGGAACTTAGGTATGAGAGGGGAAGGTCATTAATTGAGCACCCCACTCACCCGATCAAAGATCGGCTTCTACTAATCATGATGTGATTCTTATGTACAGTATATGTTCTTATTTTATTTTTAACATACAAGTATAGACTAATTTCATTAGAAGTTGGAACGTTTGATTTCATGTTTATTTTGAAAAAGTGTTTTGAATATGTACCACTTGAAAAAGTGATCTCACATCAATCAAAGTATCCCAATTTCAGTGAATAGCCTTCATCCATAGGCATTCAAACAGGTATATCAAGTAAGTAGTTAACCTCATGGTAGTATGTTTAATATGACAGCAATCACACTCATGCAATACGCTAAAGCCAAAATGCTTACCTTATGTCCGAAGGCGAGTTAAAAAAAAGCAAATAGTTAGAAAAAATGCATGATCCTAATTAATGCAACATGACTAATGCAACACATACAACGTGCAAGTAATAAGCTCAACTACTAGCATGTCATGCGAGTTAATTCAAGGCATGTGATAGCACACGTATTCAAGTAAAGAGTTTGAACTTGACATTTGAATAATATGATGAGCCGAACTTTTATACATGCAAAACGAATGGATGCAAGTCATGGAAATGCTAATTTGGAAATATGATGTCCCTATGCTAACCATCATAAGTAGATAAATAAAAGGGAGAAAGAATGGGGGTTGGAAGACATACAACTTATTACATATTTGTCCTCACGAAGGAGGTTTGAATGTCCAAGCATTTGAATAAATAATTATTACAAATCCGAATGAATAATAATGAAAAGGGGCTGTCTAATTTATTACAACAAATATGCAATGATTGCGCGATGCTCCTCAGGAATTACTCTGTCTGCCTTGTTGGGAACTGTTTTGTTTCACCCTATCATTGCTTTCAACCAAAAGTGTATTGTTTGCAATTTATTGGAGCCTTGCCAACCCAAAATATGACTCAGTCGAGCCCCAAATAAATCCAATCATACCTTGTTTTCTTGCAGAAATCTGTTTTTGTGCCTGAGGTGAAATAGTGCAGACAGGGTATTCTTAGCCATGTTTGTCTCTTCTACCCTTCTCTATCATAGAAAATACTCAAGAGCTGAGCGAACTCGGTTCCCAAACCATCTATGGTTGCAAGTTAATTTGCAAGATGATTTTGAATGCGATAAGACAAAGATCAATAAATGCAATGCATAACAACCATCCCTCCCTCCTATCATGAAGTGAATTCAAGAAGGGAAGTAGAGACGATTTAAGGTTCATCAAAATATCATGAATTGATGTAAGACAAGCCTTGACACAATAGACTCCGGCATAACGTCTGGCCGTAAAGACGCTTCAAGATTCATCAAAACATCATGAATTGATGTAAGAAAAGCCTTGACACAATAGACTCGGTATAACGTCCGACCGAATCTAATATTAGTTCTTTATGTTGGTTGTAATCCAATTAATCAATTTTATTAGCCTTTTTTATTACCTTTCCATTCTTTATCTTTTCTCCTTTTTGTTCAAAAGTGATATTTACGTTCACTAAGTCCAAAACATAATAAAGAGAAACAAGCATCAACTTAACTCAAGAAAATAAACCTTATTTTCTTCGGGGAAATTACAAAGGAAGAGTCAAACTCATTTACAAGCGATAAGGGATTTCAAGTCAAACCAAGATGTGCAACAAGGATTAGTCAAACTCAAAAGAGTGATAATGACTTAGGAAAAACTCAAAATGAGCGATAATGACTTGAAATCCAAACTTGATAATAAGCTATAATGACACTTTTCTTGGTGATTTCCAAGGGTTTAACTAGAAAGTTAGTCCCTTAAAACTAAACACACCGATGATAAAAAAGAAATAAAAAATAAAAGATTGGCTTTAGTATAAGAAATTCTTATGCCGTTGGTAATGAACCTCCAAAAAAGATTAAACCATTAAGCATGGAAAAATTTCTTTCTTATACTTGAATAACAATCTCAAATGTTCACAATTTTTTAATCGAAATAAGCAAAGAATGGAGGGAGGTTGTAGAGATGATTATGTGAAATTGATTAATTGGTAAATACAACACAAACATAATATTAAAATAAAAATTATTGACATAAATTAAACAGCCCCTAATAGCATAATTTAAGCTAGAAAAGGTGAATAAATTCAAGCTAGTAAACAAATTTAAGGAAGGGTGGCTAACCCCCCCACTTTTATAACTTCAAATCACATATTTTAGATGTTGAAAAATAGTCCCAAATCAGCCCCAAAATAGTGGCAAAAATTAGAGAAAACAAGTGGGAAACACAAGAATAAAAGCTTGGAATAAGGTTCAAGCAAGGGTGATTAACCCGTCCACCTTTGGGTAGCTTTTAATCACAAGTTTCAGCCAGTCCAAAATAGTATGAACACACAAGAATAAGATGAACAAAGATTGAAATAAAACAAAGGAAGCTTTACCTCTTGTAGAGAAGGTGTTCTTCTTGTAAACCAAACTTGATTCCAAAGCACCCTCAAGTTTAAGTTATGATTTTCAAGTCTCAAATCAATTTCCAAGTTCAAGCTCTTGTATGGTATGTATGGATGATATGAGAGCTTCAAGGCTATGGAAGAACAAAGATGAACTCAAGTTTTGTATAATTCTCACCTCTCTTTGATATTTCTCTTGGATATTTCTATACTTGATATTGTTTCTCCCTTTCTCACCACCCTTAACACAGCAAGATGAGCCCCATATTTATAGGACTTGAGCTGTTGCTCAAAATATCTGCAGAATTGGGCAGCTGGCAGATTGCTGTACAAACTGCTTGAATAGGTCCGACCGGACCTTGGTCTCCAGCTGGAGGTCACTGATGTACGACCGGAGGTCAATGTATGGCCACTATTCCTCACTTTCAGGTTCAATACAGGTACAAAACTGACTTTCTAGGGTAGAAATACAGTGGGTATGACAAGTTAGAATTGTTTAGAGCTCGAACTTGGATTCTTTTATTGAGAATTAAAATCACTTACACAATGTAATCATCATCGAGTGCTCGGAATAAAGCGCCTAAGTCTTACGAGCGATCAAAATTGGGGTGTCTACACCCACTAATAGGCATGACTGGCCAGCAGATGGATCGGTCGGCCAATTATTTGTACGACCGACTGATGATCTGTTTCGGGGGCAACATCGGGTTTTTACAACCGTGGCTCATTTAAACACGGTTTAAGCGCTAGTTTCTCACACCTTTACATCCGAAAACTCTCTCTCTCTCTCTCTCTCTCTCTCTCTCTGTAGGCTCTCTTTCTCTCTCTAGATTTTCACTCTACTTGTGTTACCCAACGATCCACACAATCTTTTCTCGCGAAACCCTCTCGGCTCTCTACATTTTGAACTTATTAAATTTTGATTTGGTTGAGTTTTTTTGCTTTCTCATTGTTTTTGGGCTCATTCTCACGTGTTTTCTTGGTATTTGTGCACTTACCCTCGAGTTTTCACTTTTTCCCTCACTTTCTCTCTTCTAGGGTTTGGGTTTTTTTGGTTTTCTGCCTATTTCCCTCATTTTCCTTATTTTTCTCTCACCACCCACACTACAACAAATCACACCTTTGTTGACCACTTTTGGCAACTAAACGATTTTTAGTAGCCGAAAGTAAATTTTTTGGCGACTAAAAATTAAGTTTGTCGGCTTTGGTTCAAGATATAGCTACTAAAATATTTTAGTCGATAAATTTTACTTATTGGCGACTAAATTTAAATTTAGTGGGTAAAAACTCCACTTTCAGCGACTAAAAAAAGATATTGGTCGCCGTTAGTGCACATTTTAGGCCCCAAAAAAATCAAATTAATCGACAATATTGTTTTGGCCGACTAAAATTAAAATTAGTCGCCAAATAGGACTTTTGGCGACTAAGATTTTCGTCCTTGTTCAGTCACCGTTTGGGTACAAAAGGATTTAGTTGGCATATATATTCCTTTGCCGACAAATAGAAAAATTAGTCGCTAAAGGTTGAATTTTCAACGCGGTAATTCCTTTATTTCCGTGCGTTCCCCTCTCTCTGTTATACAACACAACTTCACACTTTCTATCACACACACATACCGTCCTTCACCAAACCTCACAAAAAGCATCCCTCTCACCGTAGCCTACCGTATGAAGGACATTGCGACGGCCACTGCCACCGGCACAAATCACCACCGTCACAAATCACCATCGTCATAGGCACACATCACAAGTTCTTTCTTGGAGGACATTGCGACAACCACTGCCACTGGCAACAAATCACCACCATCACAAATCACCACTGTCATAGCCGTACATCGCAGGTTCTCTCTCTCTCTCTCTCGCGCCGCGCGCGTCACGGTCTGTCTGTGCGTGTCTCTCTCTGTTACTTGAGCTCTCTCACACAGTCTCTCTCTCTCTATCTCTCTCTGTCTCTCTGTCTCTCCTTTACTCTGCTTCCCCCTATTCTGACATTGTTGTTTAGGGTTTATTCAAGCTTGAATGCATGTGCCTGTAATTTATTAAAAATTTCAAAGATGATGTCTAATATATGTGTGTGTGTATATAATGCTTTGTACACATATTGCAGGCGTCTCTCTCTCTCTCTCTCTCTCTCTCTCTCTCTTCTTGCTCGAGCTCTCTCACTCATAGTCCTCTCTCTGTCTCTGTCTCTATCTGTCTGTCTGTCTCTGTCTCGCCCCTTGCTCTGTTTCCTCATTTTCTCACATTGTTTCTTTAGGGTTTATTCAAAATTTAATGTATGTGGCTGTAATTTATGAAAAATTTCAAAGATGATGTGTAATATATGCAGGTGAATGTGTGTATATATAATGCTCTGTGTGTATATATGTAGATGATATATGCAGATGTATTAATACATGGATTCAATGAGATTCCAAGCTGACCATAGTAGTGCAATAGTAAAGTAGCCAACTTTTGTGAATCCAGTGTTTTAGTTTAAGTGATTTTGTGTAGTTTTGGGCATTGGGAAATTGTTAGATTTAATTATTTAGGCTTGATTTGGTTACAAATTTTTAAAATGCAAACAAATATTATACTTTTGATTTGGGCTATGAGAATTCTGTTAAGTTAAAGATCCAGATCTGCCTGCAATTTTTAAGTCCATTGATCTATAAGCATTCATGAAAGTTATCGAGGTATTGGCTTCTAATAAGACTCCAATGGATGTTAAACAAAGCCCTGTTAATTGTTCATGATCAACAATGGCAATTTCTCAATAAGCCTTTAACCACGGTATGAATTGCAGTAATATCCAATAGATTGTTGATATTAATGACTGAAGAAAACTACTATCGTGGATTGGATGTGGATTCAATTAAACCTTAAAGTTGTATCAGTTTATGCATCCCAAAATATGCAATTTGAGTAATTTTTAGCATACCTATGTGTTTAGTAGGGATTGGATCTTTTGTCTCCAAATGGTTTTGTCCCTCGGTCTCAATACACTTTTAGCTATTGGAATATGTATCAAAGAATTTGTAACTCGAATTTTCACATGATCCGAGGAATTGAAGTAATTAAGACTGTGTGGTTGAGTAAGTATCAAATCTTCTATTTGCAAACTCTTTTGTCCATCTGTCTCAATGCACTCTTAACTATTGGATGATGTATCAAAGATTTTGTAACTCTAGATTTTTACATGATCTTAGGAGTGAAAGTACATTAAGATGGGTAGACAGAGATTTAGAAATAGAAAATCTTTAGTTTGTGCAATGACATGTTATTTGTCTACTTCAGATGCCCATTACTTATTATTGAAATCATGAGTTCAAATCTCCTCAAATTGACGCATGTTGTCACAAATATACAGTGTTTGTTAGCCTTTGGTTAATACGATACTATTAATAATCATGTCAGGTAATCTTTGCTTCACTTGTAGGGTTCAAAAGATGGACAAGAGTTGGATGATGATAAAAGATAGGTTGAAAAGTAAGGAGTAGCAACAAGGTGTTAAGTCATTTATTGACTTTGCTACGAAGGATTTAGGCCCACACGATGACATTTGTTGTCCGTGTGTCGATTGCTTGAATGACACAAAACATAGTCGACAAGTTGTATGGCTGCACTTGATTCGAAGAGGAATCGTGTGTTCTTATAGAACTTGGGTGCACCATAGGGAACATGTTCCATTGTGTCATGATTAGCCTAGTGTGTCAAACGATGATGGTGAAAGAGATGGAGCTGCAAAGTTTGACATTGACGATAATTTGGGTGAATTGCCTATTATGTTGGAAGAGATTTACATGAGTGGCCTCATGGATGATCATATCAACGAAAAACCTAATAGCTCAGAGAGAGAAAATTTAGTGAAGTTCATTAGGTTGTTTGATGATGCTCGATGCAAAGTGTACCCGGAGTGTGAAAAGTTCTCCGTGTTGTCCTTCGTTATTAAGATGCTTCATATTATGGTGTACAATAAATGGAGCAACAAATCTTTCAATATGGTTATGTAAGTTTTCAAAGACATCCTCCCGAAGTGTGATAAAACTATTCCCATGGACCTTTTATGCAGTAAAAAATTTCTTACGTGAATTGGGTTTGGGATACGAGGCCATTTATGCATGTAAGAATGATTATATTTTGTTTTGGAAGGACAACGCAAAATGGAGAATTGCTCTACATGTAAGGAGTCTAGATGACAATGAGAGTGTTAAAAAGATTCCTCACAAAATATTGAGGTACTTCCCTTTGACACTGAGGTTGAAGAGATTATACGTATCGAAAAAATCGCCGCAGATATGAGATGGCACAAAGAGAAGCGTGTAGGCATCCAGTCGATGGTCAGGCATGGAAGGACTTTGATATGTAGCATCCTAAGTTTTTTGTGGAACCCCGGAATGTAAGGTTAGGGCTTGCCACAGATGGTTTCAATCCATTTGGAAATATGAGCACATCGTACAACATGTGGCCTGTACTCTTAATGCCTTACAATCTTCCCTCGTGGAAGTGTATGAAAGAGCCATTTTTGATGATGTCAATGCTTATTCCCGATCCATTCTCCCCTGGAAGAGACATTGATGTTTACTTACAACCATTAATGGAGGAGTTAATGAGTTTGTGGGAGCATGGTGTGCAAACATATGATACCTCAAACGGTCAAATATTTAAAATGCATGCAATAGTCATGTGGACCATCAATGGCTTCCCCACATATAGAACCATGTCTAGTTGGACTACAAAAGGTTACTTGGCTTGCCCTAATTGTAACATGGATGCATCATCTTAGCGTCTGTGAAGTAAGATAGGTTATATGGGTACCCGCCGCCACTTTCCCGCCAACCATATTTGGCAAAGAAGTAAGCTCTTTCAATGGTCAAAATGAGCATTGGTCCAAACCTGTGGAGTTATCGGAAGAACAAATACTACAGTAAATTGATTCGGGGACATACAAGCCGTATGGAAAGCATCCAAACAACCGCAAAAGACAATGAAATGAAAATCCACCTTCAAATTGGACAAAAAGAAGCATTATGTTTGACCTACCCTATTGGAAAACGTTGTAGCTTCGACACAACCTTAATGTCATGCACACAGAGAAGAATATAATGTAACAATCTGGTTGGGACATTACTGAGCATTGATGGCAAGAACAAGGACATGGATAAAGCACGCTTGGATCTAGAAGACATGCGAATACGAAAGAAGTTACACTTAAAGAGGAGTTCCAATGGCTCATTCGAGAAGCCTCCGACATCGTACACATTGCCCTCGGTAGAGAGACAAGGTTTTTGTGATTTCTTGAAATCGATTAAATACCTTGATGGCTTTGTAGCAACTATATCCAACTGTGTCACCGCTTATGGTGGAAAATCAGCTGGCCTCAAAACTCATGACTGTCATGTCCTTTTACAATGACTACTTCCAATTGGGATGCGTGGATACCTTTCGAAGGAGAATGGGACCACACTTTTTGAGTTGGGAAATTTTTTCGAACAGTTGTGCTCAAAGACATTGAGGGTGACTGATTTAGAGAAAATGGAGGAACAAATCATACTTATACTTTGTAAGCTTGAGAACATTTTTCCTCCTGCATTTTTTGATGTCATGGTCCACTTGGCAATTCATTTGCTTCACGAGGCTATGCTTGAGGGCCTGTGCAATATTGATGGATGTATCCCATTGAGAGGTAATACCATGAGTTCCCGAACATCCCTATTTAAATATAGTAGATAATGTAAACATTAACATTCAAATCATATGGCCATGTAGGATGCTCGGACTTCTGAAAGGATTTGTTTGCAATAAAGCTTAGCCAGAAGGTTCCATTGCGGAGGCTTACATTTCAAAAGAGTGTACGACGTTTTGTTCAATGTATTTAGACGACGTTGAAACGGTGTTTAATTGGGAAGAAATGAACCATGACGGGGGTGACAATGGCCCGGGGTTGGCGGTTTTCACTCAAAATGTTTGTCCGTTTAGTCTACTAACAACGGCAACTGATGTGTCTGTAGCCAACCGTGAAAGGGCTCATTGGTTTGTCCTACACAACAGCTTAGAAGTGGAAGAATATCTAGAGTACGACTTGAACCTGTGACATACTATATGTGACCTATATGCTTTTTTTTTTTTTTTTTTTTTTTATAGTAATCATTCTTCAAATTACTTATGAATTACATTGTCCTACGTAGGAACACAAGATGTTGTTGCAACAACAACATGGAAGTGCATGCGACATTGCCAAGATACAATGCAAAGAATTTCCTAAATGGTTCAAAGATCACGATGCTAAAATTCCTTATAGTGTAGTTTACACATGAAGTTAAGTTATGTCAAAAATAACATGACACTTTTTTTTTTATAATGTAAATGAAAACAATTGCGGCACAAAAAAGTCACCCGAAGCAACCGATGAGATGTGGTCACTGGCAAATGGTCCTAACAGCTTAGTGAACACATATTCAGGATGCATTTGTAATGGCGTCTGATTCCATGTTCGCGACCGTGACAACCGTCGTAAAACTTAAAATAGTGGATTGGTAGCGGAAGGGGAACCATGAAGGCCAATTTATAAAGTTCTACAGCTACATTTGCAAAGTTTGGGAATGACATATTTGTTTAGGCATTGTGTTGTTTTGTTCCAATGTGAATGGTATAACATCGGTAGTAATAGAACTTTGCGTGTCAAACCACATTTCACTACTATTGATGTAAGAAGTCGATGGTATAAAGATGACCTGTTTGTGTTACTAAGTCAAGTTTAACAAGTTTTCTACATGCATGATACGAAGTTAGGTGCCAATTGGAGAGTAGTAGAAAAGTTTCAAACATCGAAGAATTTGGGATGTGCCCGAGCTGGCTGTGCCCAACCTGATGATGTGTTCCAACAAGATGAAAACACTGATGTTGTACCGATTGAGCCTATGGATGACGATGTGGTTTTGCGTCGAGATGAATATTGACGATGAAATTATTCCAATGGAAGTTTTGTAGTCTGATAACTGTGTACAACCTAAGGTTGGTATGGATGATGACTTCATTTGTGATGATGAAGATGAACCAACAATGGAGGGTGACAATGAAGAAGAAGATGAGCTTGATAGTGATTTTGATACAGATATGGACATAGAGTGTTGACGTATGGTTCTAATTTGGATGTGTGATAGAGCCTTGATGTATGGGTTATAAATTTGGATGTGTGTTCTTGGTAGTCATTGTTTTGTCTTTTTGTTGATGTAATGGGGAAAAGGATGAAGGAGATTGTTGTTTGTTATGTGTTATGTAATTAGATGAGACTTTAGTCCTTTTGTTTATGTTCTTCATGTCATCATGCTGAGCTGTATTGTAAAATTTTTCGCAATGTTGAACCTTTTAAATTGATGAACCTCCTCATTTGTCATTTAAGCTTAACATTGGTTTATGTACAACACATTTCTTTGACAATCATTATCAATTATTTTCCTATTATTGTCTTGTTGTAATTTTGTGAGTACTTTAGCTTCTGTAAATAATCCATATTGGTCATAATATCGATGATGCATGTGATGTTTTTACTTAATATATCATGTTTGCAACTATATTGTAGCTACCATCGTGGTTCCTGGGACGAAGATAGGACGGCGTAAGAAAACAGCAACTGACCCCATAACATCACTCTCAGGAACATCTGCACATGTCATTGCCACTCGACTGACTTTATCCGATGAGACACAACTGCCGGATGACACACAAACAGTTGTGGAAGAGACACAGGCTCATGGCGTAGGTAAGACCATTGTACTTTTTTGTTGCATCTTGAGGGTTGAGTGATTGAGGACTACAATGTTTATTCTTCTTCTGGGTAGTTTTGTGGGTGTGTTTCGGCCCCAAAAGAGATCAATTTATTTAACTTAAGTAAATGATTTTTCTTTACCTAGAAAGAAAATTTCTTGAATGTACAAAAAAATTACTTTCAAGTTCAAATAAAAAAATTATAAACCCCAAGAAATTTGCTGATAAAATTTAAAATTTAATAGTAATTTTTTTTGACACAAAAGGTAGTTGGGGAGCATTTCAATCACTTTAGAAATAACTTATATCAAGCATATTACCTATGATCATTCTTGTTATAAACTTCAAAAATGGGATTTTAAAAATTTTTTTTTGGGACCTTTGGGTTGATATAATCTGGATTTAATATAGGGAATTGGATCTAATCTCATCACATTAGGATACCAAGTATTCTCTTATTGTCTCGCAACCTTCACCAAAGATGTATGAACTTGTTTTGGATTGAATTGTGGTTTTTTATTATTATTTTTTAATTATCAATATTCAGTCTATTAGATCGATTAATCTGAAAATCAATTTCACTGTCTTGTTGGGTTCTTTTTTTTTGGAAAATAAATTTGTGTTCGCTGAGCTTACTGACTTGTTTATTGTTGCTGCTGTCTTGTTGTTTTGCTGGCTATGGCATATGCTGAGTTGCATAGCGTAAGCTCCATTAGATGCAATAGTGGCTGTATTGATCTTGCTCTGGCCTGGGTTTTTTGTTTCTCATTTGGTATATTAGGTGTTGACTTTGTAGCAAATTGTTGTCTTGATGACAGGTGCATGCTTATGTGTTGTCTGCCATTGCTGTTCTTGTTTTTTTGATGTTTTATGCTGCCCATATATATGTTGCACTGTTGCCTGCTACCTGCTGCTGTTTTGCCCATAGAGGGTGACTGACCTGTTTTTAAGGCAATGCTAGCAGTGATTTTTTCTTTGTGTGTACTTGTCCTCTAATTCCTTTTGGTTTGGGACTGTGTTGGATAGTGTTTAGCCCACGACTAGCAAGTTTTTTTTGTATTGTTTCTTGCTTTGTAGATAGCTTTGTAGTGCCTGAGGGATGCCTCTTCTAAGCTTTTGTAAATATTTTATCGTTTTAAATTATAACTTACGTAAAAAAAAAAAAACCATTGTAAGTAATTATTGTCGATTATACGTTTGGGACACTATTTACAATTTGAAGGCCTAACACTTGTTGCCCCTTCTTGACCAAGGAAAAGTACATCAACTCGAGTATGCAGACCTACACTTGGAAAAGGAGTGCAAAAAAAAACTTGCGAGCAAAAAAGGGGAGAAACTATATGTTTATGTCAATCGCATGTTGAATGCACTCAGTGGCGGGAATGCCACCCCTGCAACAAATGAGTTGCGATTGTAAGGGAGTGAAGTCATGGAAGAAAATCGATCAGAGTATCAAAGATGCTGTTGTACAAGTTGGTACAAGTTGTGCTAGTAATTTATGACCTTAAACTAAATGTCTTCTTTACGTAAATTTCCAATTGCTGCATTTAATTTGTGTAATACGTCACACACTTATGCTTGCAAGACAAGTTTGAAATTGATGAGGATTTTCATACTAATGAACAAGCTCAAGAGATCGTTGATACAAAGGCGTATCTCTTGTACAAGGATTGGAGGTACAACCTAAAGCAACACTTTGAAAAACTTGAAGAAGAAGGTGTTGATGAGCCATATAGTCATCTGCCTACAGGAGTTTGCTTGGACGATTGGAAACATATGATTGATGTGGCTTGGAAGGGTGAATCTCATTTGGTAGCAAACAAATATAAACGACTCTATTGCTCTAGTTGTGTATTATGCATTGATATGTACTAACTCTTGAATAATTCCTTTTTTTTAGAAATGCTCAAAAGCTGGTAAAGCAAATAGGAGTTTGCTACCATACAATCATACAAGTGGATCTCGATCCTTTCCAATAGCAATGTCGCTCATGGTGAGCTAGATGCATTTGGAAAATATTTCTCATCACTTATATATGTAACCAAAAGTCATGGTTACTACTGTGACAAATTAATTTTGTTATTCGAAAGTAACAGGTAGATGAGAATGGAAAGTTGGATTTTTCAGAATTTTATTCGAAATCACACAAATCGAAAAAAACAAACACAAGGATTCATCCCAAATGTGGTGAGCTACATGTAAGGATTAAACTCTTTTTCCAAATGTATTTAATATTAATTAGTATCTTAGCACAAAATTGCATGTCATTCTTTATGCCTTTGTTGAATAGTCTACTTTTTTTGGTAATGACAGGATGTGATGGTGAATCTACAAGCGTTAGCCACGGATGCGGGAATCCTATTGACACAGGAGGAACTCTCACAGCAAGTGCTTGGACAGAGAAAGAATTACTTGCTTGGATTAGGGATTGGCCCACGACCCCATTCGTCATCTAATAGTGTAGCACGATCTCGTGACAAACAAATAGAGGCAATGAGATTTGAGATGGAGCTTCTTTATGAAGATTTGGTAAAGGAGAAAGAAGAGCGCCAGAGAGATCGTGAAGAGATGATGAGAGAGAGAGAGAGAGAGAGAGAGAGAGAGAAGAGCTAATGAAAGAAGTAGAAAAAGGAAAAAAAAACAAGTTACAACAAGAACAACTTAATCATCTCAACTCCGTGGTTTTACGACTCACAACTCTGTTGGAGGGTTTAGAGGGTCATCATCGTATTTGGTAAGAATAATTTTATTCATATGATACTAAAACTTATACAAAAATACTTCACATATTGACATTATTATTTTGGACCACTTGGAATTGTTTTGACATTATGCAAATAAGAGGAGAAAAGAAAGAACAAATTAATTTGTTAACTAATTAATTAATTATGTAAAAAAAGAAGAGGAGCAGCGAGAATATTACATGATGCAAATTTCCCATGTTATAGCAACAATGGAATTTCATTAAATGATAAACTTAAAAAAAAAAAAAAAAACCACATAGGACCTTGACAAAATAGTCCTCAAACCACTGTTTGACTCTCACGGATAACTTCCCCTTAACAAATAGGAGTTGTGACAACTGACGGAATGTAATTAGGACTCGTAGTTTGGGAGTTAGAGCCGAATGCGCCTTGAACTTAGTCGAAAAAGGACGTTCCGGGGGAAAAAATTCAAAACATTCCCCGAACCACCATGTGGCTCTCACGGATAGCTTCCCATTGACAAATAGGAATTGTGACAACTAACGAAATGTAATTCGGACCCATAGTTTGAAAGTTAGAGCCGAATACGACTTGAACTTAGTCGAAAAATGGCATTCCGGGGGCGAAAATTCAAAATAGCCCCCGAAGCACCATGTGGCTCTCACGGATAGCTTTTCCTTGACAAATAGGACTTGTGACAACTGACGAAATGTAATTTGGATCCATAGTTTTGGAGTTAGAGCCGAATACGCCTTGAACTTAGTCGAAAAATGACGTTATGATGGCGAAAGTTCAAAACAACCCCTGAGCCACCGTGTAGCTCTCACAGATGGCTTCCCCATGACAATTATGACCTGGGATAACAAACGGAATGTAATTAGGACTCGTAGGCTTGGAGTTTGAGCCGAAAACGCCTTAAAATTTGTCAAAAAAGGGCGTTCCAGGGTGAAAATTCAAAATAGCCCTCGAACCACCACGTGGCTCTCACAGATAGCTTCCCCTTGATAAATAAGACTTGTGACAACCGATGGAATGTAATTCAGAGCCATAGTTTGGGAGTTAGAGCCGAATATGCCTTAAACTTAGTTGCAAAAGGGCGTTCCAGGGCTGAAAATTCAAAACAGCCCTTGAACCACGATGTGACTCTCACAGACAGCTTCCCTTTAACAAATAAGACTCGTGACAACTAACTGAATGTAATTCGGACCCGTAGGTTGGGAGTTAGAGCCGAATACGCCTTGAACTTAATCGAAAAAGGGCATTCCGGGGGCAAAAATTCAAAACAGCACCCGAACCACTGTGTGGCTCTCACGGACAGCTTCCCCTTGACAAATAGGACTTGTGACAACTGTCGGAATGTAATTTGGACCCGTAGTTTGGGAGTTAGAGCCGAATACACCTTGTATTTAGTTGAAAAATGAGTTCTAGGGGCGAAAATTCAAAATAGCCCTTGAACCACCATGTGGCTCAAATAGATAGCTTTCCTAAGACAATTACGACTTGTGACAAAAGCCGGAATATAAGTAGGATGCGTAGGTTGGAGTTTGAGCCGAAAACACCTTAAATTTAATAAAAAAAGAGCATTTTGGGGGCGAAAATTCAAAACAGCCCCCAAACCACTATGTGGCTCTCACGAACAGCTTCTCCTTAACAAATAGGACTTGCGACAACTGACAGAATGCAATTTGGACTTGTAGTTTAGGAGTTAGAGCTGAATACGCCTTAAACTTAGTCACAAAAGGGCGTTCCAGGGCCGACAATTCAAAATAGCCCCCGAACAACCATGTGACTCTCACGGACAGCTTCCCCTTGACAAATAGGACTTGTGACAACTAACGGAATGTAATTTAGATCCATAGGTTGGGAGTTAGACCTGAATACGAATTGAACTTAGTCGAAAAAGGGCGTTCTAGGGTGAAAATTCAAAACAACCCCTGAACCACTGTGTGGTTCTCACGGATAGCTTCCCTTTGACAAACTAGACTTTTGACAATTGACAGAATGTAATTCGGACCCGCAGTTTGGGAGTTAGAGCCAAATACGCCTTGAACTTAGTCGAAAAATTGCGTTTTGGGGGCAAAAATTCAAAACGGCCCCCGAACCACCGTGTGGCTCTAACGGACAACTTCCCCATGACAATATATGAAATGTAATTAGGACCTGTATGCTTGGAGTTTGAGCCGAAAACGCCTTAAACTTAGTCGAAAAAGGTCGTTCTCGAGGCAAAAATTCAAAACAGCCCCCGAACCACCGTGTCGTTCTCACGAACAGCTTCCCCTTGACAAATAGGACTTGTGACAACTGACAGAATGCAATTCGGACCTGTAGTTTGGGAGTTAGAGCCGAATACGCCTTAAACTTAGTTGCAAAAGGGCGTTCTGCTGCCAACAATTCAAAACAGCCCCCGAACCACCATGTGACTCTCACGGACAGCTTCCCCTTGACAAATAGGACTTGTGACAAATGACGGAATGTAATTCGGACCCGTAGATGGAGAGTTAGAGATGAATACAACTTGAACTTAGTCGAAAAAGGGCATTCCGGGGGCAAAAATTCAAAACATCCCCCAAACACCTGTGTAGCTCTCATGGACAGCTTCCCGATGACAATTATGACCTGTGACAATAGACAGAATGTAATTAGGACCCGTAGGCTTGGAGTTTGAGCCAAAAACACCTTAAACTTAGTCAAAAAATGGCGTTCTTATGGCAAAAATGAAAACAGCCTGTGAACCACACTGTGGCTCTCACGGACAGCTTCCTGATGACAATTATGACCTGTGACAACAGACGGATTGTAATTAGGACCCGTAGGCTTGGAGTTTGAGCCGAAAACGCCTTAAACTTAGTTGAAAAAGGGCGTTCCAGGGGCAAAAATTCAAAACAGCCCCCGAACCACCATGTGGCTCTCATGTATAGCTTCCTTCTGACAATTACAACCTATGACAATAGACGGAATGTAATTAGGACCCCTAGGCTTGGAGTTTGAGCCGAAAATGCCTTAAACTTAGTTGAAAATGGGCGTTCTAGGGGCGAAAATTCAAAACAGCCCCCGTACCACCATATGGCTCTCACGGACAGCTTCCCCTTGACAAATAGAACTCGTGACAACTGATGGAATGTAATTTGAACCTGTAGTTTGGGACTTAGACCCGAATACGCTTTAAACTTTGTTGCAAAAGGGCGTTTCAGGGCTGAGTATTCAAAAAAGCCCCTGAACCATCGTGTGACTCTTACGGACATCTTTCCCTTGACAAATAGGACTTGTGACAACTGACGGAATGTAATTCATACCCGTAGGTTGGGGGTTAGAGCCGAATACAACTTGAACTTAGTCGAAAAAGGGCGTTCCGGGGGTGAAAATTCAAAACAACCCCCAAACCACCATGTGGCTCTCATGGACAGCTTCCCCATAAAAATTACGGCCTGTGACAACAGACGGAATGTAATTAGGACTCGTAGGCTTGGAGTTTGAGCCAAAAATGCCTTAAACTTTGTCGAAAAATGGCATTCTTATGGCAAAAATTCAAAACAGCCTGGGAACCACCCTATGGCTTTGGACAGCTTCCTTATGACAACTACGACAAGTGACAACAGATAGAATGCAATTAGGACCCGTAGGTTTGGAGTTTGAGCCGAAAACACCTTAAACTTAGTCGAAAAAGGGCGTTTTAGGGGCAAAAATTCAAAACAGCCCCTGAACCACCATGTGGCTCTCACAGATAGCTTTCCCTTGACAAATAGAACTTGTGACAACAGACGGAATGTAGTTCAGACTCGTAGTTTGGGAGTTAGAGCGAATACGCCTTAAACTTAGTCGCAAAAGGGTGTTCCAGGGCTGACAATTCAAAATAGCCCTCGAACTACCATGTGAGTCTCACGGACAGCTTTCCCTTGACAAATAGGACTTGTGACAACAGACGGAATGTAATTCGGATCTGTAGGTTGGGAGTTAGAGCCGAATACAACTTGAACTTAGTTGAAAAAGGGCGTTCCGGGGGCAAAAATTTAAAACAGCCCCCGAACCACCATGTGGCTCTCACAAACAGCTTCCCCTTGACAAATAGGACTTGTAACAACTGATGGAATGTAATTCAGACCTGTAGTTTGGGAGTTAGAGCTGAATAAGGCTTGAACTTAGTCGAAAAATGGCGTTCTGGGGGGTGAAAATTCAAAATAGCCCCCGAACCACTATGTGGCTCTCACGAATAGCTTTCCCTTGATAAATTATTGGACTTGTGACAACTGACGAAATGTAATTCAGACTCGTAGTTTGGGAGTGAGAGCCTAATACGGTTTAAACTTAGTCGCAAAAGGGCGTTCTAGGGCCAAAAATTCAAAACTACCCCTGAACCACCATGTGACTCTCACGGACAGCTTCCTCTTGACAAATAAGACTTGTGACAACAGATGTAATGCAGTTCGGACTCATAGGTTGGGAGTTAGAGCCGAATATGCCTTGAACTTAGTCAAAAAATGGTGTTCCTAGGGCGAAATTTCAAAACAGCTGTCGAACCACCGTGTGGCTCTCATGGATAGCTTCCCCATGACAATTACAACTTGTAGCAACAGACGAGATGTAATTAGGACCTGTAGGCTTGGAGTTTGACCCGAAAATACCTTAAACTTAGTCGAAAAAGGGCATTCTTATGGAAAAAATTCAAAATACCCCGCAAACCACCCTGTGGCTCTCACGAACAGCTTCTCCATAACAATTACGACCTGTGACAGCAAACGAAATGTAATTAGGACCTGTGGGCTTGGAGTTTGTGCTGAAAACGCCTTAAACTTAGTCGAAAAAGGGCGTTCCTGGGGAAAAAATTCAAAACAGCCCTCGAACCACCGTATGGTTCTCACAGACAGCTTCCCCATGACAATTACGACTTGTGACAATAGACAGAATGTAATTAGGACCGGTAGGCTTGGACTTTGACCTAAAAACGCCTTAAACTTAGTTGAAAAAGGGCATTCCAGGGGCGAAAATTGAAAACAGTTGTGAACCACCGTGTGGCTCTCACGAACAACTTCCCCTTGACAAATAGGACTTGTGACAATTGAAGGAATGTAATTCAGACCCACAGGTTGGGAGTTAGAGTCGAATCCAACTTGAACTTAGTCGAAAAAAGGCGTTCCAGGGGCGAAAATTCGAAACAGCCCCCAAACCACAGTGTGGCTCTCATGGACAGCTTTCCCTTGACAATTATGACCTGTGACAACAGGCGGAATGTAATTAGGACCTGTAGGCTTGCAGTTTGAGCCAAAAACGCCTTAAACTTAGTCAAAAATTGAAAACAGCCCCCAAACCACAGTATGACTGTCATGGACAGCTTCCCCGTGACAAATAGAACCTATGATAATAGACAAATTTTTTTTTCAGACCTGTAGATTGGGAGTTAGAGCCGAAAATGCCTTACAGTTAGTCGAAAAACATGTAACACTTAGTTTAAAGAGCCACAAATTTATGAAAACAACATCCACATATTCTAATAATTGCCTTTGTATATTTATAGGACGAAGCAATTACATATTAGATTGTTTGTGCAGTTGGTTTGAATAAATATTGCATGATACATTTATATATGCTTTTATTTTCAAGAAGACATTTGTAGATTGTTCTACCTTAAATGCATGTTAGAACATGTTCCCTATGGCTGACTGAATTGATATTTTTTTGTTTGTTTGTTTTGTAGATGGTTTTATTGCATAGACTTGTGGATAATCCATTTTGGTGTATGGAGTAGAAATTTCACTTTTGTACAGAACTAATATAATACTTTTGTTGTCCTCAACTTTTGTGTAGTTCACTATTACTGATACAGAAAACTTTTGGCAACTAACAAATAATGACTGGTGTGGTACGTAGATCACCTTCTGTTGTGGAACATATATGACCATTTGTCGGTGTACATTTATGACCTTTTGTCATGGTCTATAGAAAAAATTTTGTCGTGGTACATACATCACCTTTTGTCGTGGTACAGATTACGATGGTAATTTGTACCATGCCAAATGGTCATTTCGCATGGTGGTAAATGTATTTTTTGTATATGGAGGGTTTTGATTTTTGTATGATTCTATATTTTGTATGGAATTATTATTTTAGTTTGGACAATAGTTGGTTTGTATGGACTTTGAAATTTAAAGTTATTTATTTTTTGTATATGGATGCAGATTGTGGAATGATTGATAGTATATATATCATTTTGGTTTATATACATATTACAGGTTAAATGGGATATAAACAGGTTGTGGAGAAATTATAATTTTGCGATAAAACATAATATCATGTTTTTGGTGACTAAACAATTAGTAGCTAAAAAAAAATTGGGAAAATAGTTTGGGCAACTAAAAGTTTTGTAGCAAAAAAAAAAAAAAAATCAAACATTTAGCAACTAAAAGTTTTGTAACCAAAAGAAAAGCAAAGATTTGGCGACTAAAAGTTTTGCAGCCAAAAGAAAATCAAACATTTGGTGACTAAAATATTTCGTAGCTAAAAACAAAAGCTGAAGAACAAAAACACTTTTGCTGAGCCAAAAATGGGAGTTTAGGCGACCAAATGTTTAGTAGCCAAAACAATAACTATTTGCCGACTAAAATTTTAGTAGCAAAAAATGTGGGACTTTAGGCGACTAAATCTTTAGTAGCCGAAAACATTTGACTTTAGGCGACTAAAATGTTAGTAGCCAAAACACAAGTATTTACTTTAGGCAACTAATATATTTAGTAGCTAAATTTTTTTCCCAACTAAATGTTTAGTCATTAACAATAACTGAAGCTTTTGGCGACAAAAAAAATTGGTCACCGAAAATGTACTAATTTAATTTTATGTCCAACCTTTTGGCGACCAAAAATTTAGTCGCCAATTACCTTTCTCGACAATGCTTCCATGACTAATGCCGTGACAAAATAATTTAGTCGCTGAAACCCTTCGGCAACTAAAACTTAACTTTTGGCGACTAAAAATTTAGTTGTCAAAAGTAAAAATTCTTGTAGTGCCACTATATTCGCCATGGCTGACGGTATCCCACATGATGGTGCTCTTCTTGAGATGTCGGTTTTTCCACCCACTGAAGGTATGGAGGAACCGATGATAGACGAGGCTGATAGGGCAGCAGAGGACATTGCCGCCGATATTGCTTCGGAGGAGATCTACCCTCCAGAGCCTGAGCTTGAGCTACCGTCGTTGAGGGTGAGGCCATTCGACCGAGCCACTTACCACCCACGTACACACGCGATGGCCCCCGGCAGCATGTTGCGGTTTGAGGATTTTTCCCGGGATATGGCTGAGGATTTCCTTATGCAAGAGCGCACCTTGCACCTCTCGCATGACGCTTCTGAGGTAAGAACTTTTGCTCCTTTATATACACTTTGCTTGCTTTGACTTTCATTACAAACTTTCATCTGTCATAAATGTAACGAATTCTTCTTTCAATACAGGGTGGTGCTCTTGCTTGGAGAGGCTATGGAGTGGTGACAGTGAGGGACTGGTACCAGGAGCTCCTCGCTCGAGTCCGAGAGTTAGTTGATGAGGCAGACTTCGGCCTATTCTGCTTTGGGATTTCACGGTTGCAAGCGAGTTGGCCCTTGCTCGGTGCCCTAGTGGAGAGGTGGTGGGACACCACCAACCGGGGAGATGACGATGACCCCCTATGACTTCTCCATGATCACGGGGCTACGAGTAGGGGGTGATCCAATCCCTTTTGATCTTGACATAGACCAATGGCAGGCCGCTTGGGTCCATCTTCTTGGTACACGCCCTCCCTTGGATAGGCCATCCATGGTGCGCTACAGCTAGTTCTACGACCACTTCCATAGGAGCCATTCGGAGACTCAGGAGCAGAATGAGCAGTACACCAAGGGTTTCCTGATCTACCTTCTTGGCACCACCTTGTTCGCGAATAGGTGGAACACCGCGGGTCTGTATTTTCTAAGTGCCCTGGTGGTCCTGTCATGGGTACACTTCTATGATTGGGGTGGTGCTGGCCTCGCCACCCTGTATGGATATATGAGCTCCGGTTCCCGCAAGAAGGGGAACATGGTCGGCGGCTACTGGAGAGCCTGAGAGGTATGTCCTGCACTTCCATTTCAATTTTTGCTTGTACTTTATGCTTTCTGCTTTGCATTTTCTGCCTTTATTTCTGTTTATAACTTGTTGACTCACAAACTATTCTCTTCTTGCAGCTCTGGGTCTATGCTTACTTCCCTACCCTTGCTCTAGTGCCAAGAGATGAAGTAGAGACATCTGTGCCTCACTCGAGGCGATATAACGACAGGTGCTACCCTTGGCGCCGCAGTGTCACCACTTTTGCCTACTACCGCCGATTCTTTGATACAGTGGTGGCACGTGAGGCAATCTGAAACCCATACCCATTCCAGTCCATCTATACTGCTTTCATTCCATAATCTAACAACTAATACAACTAACAACTGTAAATTCTCTATTTGCAGGTTACATGGCAACTATGGATGGTTATGCCAGCCGGGATGAGGGACGAGTACGTCGGGTCATGGGATACCTCTAGGTTATGGATCTTGCTAGATGGTTCTTTTTGTCGGACCTGGTATCTGGGGGAGATGTTCGTACACTAGACCCTAGGCTTACCAGACCCATCGTTCTTGCTCCCCCTCCGCCAGTCTATAAGGATCGTCGATAGTCTTCTTGTCGTGGCTATTGTGCAGTTCATGACGGGGTAGGACACTGATCTTTTCCATAGGGTTGGGGACTACACCAATTTCATCTGGACCCATCTCATGCCACCTCTAGCTAGAGCTCACGAGGGAGGTGCTGCAGATGCACTTATTGCTAGAGGTGCCACTCGTATGGCTGAGCCTCATATTGAGGGGCTCCTCCCCCCGTTCACATAGCCGATCTGCCTGCAATCCCAACTACAATCTCATATTGGAGACTAAGTGAGACGGCCTACTAGATTCTGATTGAGCACTCGGAGGAGGAGAACGAGTATGTTAGGGACCCCGATGTGTAGCAGGTATGCACTTTGTCTCACAGTTTGTATTTCATATTCCCTTTTTTGTATACTGATGTTCAAACTCATTTGCAGGTGCCAGTGGGTTACAGGGACGACCTCCTTTAGTTGGTCGGCTCCTTGATCCACATCGTGCGGAGGAGGGAGGCATTACTTGCTCTCCATGTTCATCAGGTATCTTATTTTTCACATCTGACATGCATTGATTTCCTTTTACCACACTCATACTGTTCCTATACCAAACTGTACTGATGCTCTGTTTCTTGCAAACGCTTTTCAGCCTCCACCTGTACTAACGGTACCTGTGGCACCCCCTCCAACTGTGGGGAGGGAAGATAGACGAGCTCCCCTGCGTGGCCAGAGTGAAGTTAGAGGTAGAGGTAAGGGTAGAGATGCCCGGTGTAGGAGTTGGAGTTAGAGCGGAGATAGCGAGTCCAAAGTATAGGGAGCTTCTTTATTTGCTGAGAGAACCTTTACTGACGAGGACACTGAGACCAGAGACATCAGGAGATCGTGAGCAAGCAATCTGAGTCTGAGGATGGAGACGATGATTCTAGCTTGGAGTCATAGTCTTCCGGAGATAGCGGTGCTGATGGCGACAGTGATCTTGAATCTCGTCCTCGAAGGCGGACAAATAGGGCTTCCCGATGCACTTGACCTGACGGATGCTGATTTTGGATTTCTCTTTTTCCTTTTTGTTTTGGTAGTTCAAAACTTTGTATAGCTTCATATAGGTTTTTTTTACTCTTTGTTGTTGAAAACTTGTATTTTCTCTTTTGTAAAAACTATGATCGGGGTCGTACCTTACAGTTTTATAAAAGAAGGAACTTTTACTTCGCACAGTATCTTGAGAATGGCACAACACTTGCATAAAAATGATTGCATTTATGAATTTGAAACTAATAATGATCACAATCGAATGAGTTCTCAACCAGATATTGAGCCTACAACTGACCAAAATGCAAAATACAACTCAATAAAGGAAATACAAAGTAAAAATAACCTAAACACACCTATTTATACTTACCAGAAACAAAAGACTCAAAACAAGACGAAAAAATGAAGAGGGCAAACATAACACTGCTGCTAAACTGTTTGGTCGGCATACTTGGCCGGCCAACCAATGAAATGTATAGCTGGCTGGATAAGTGGCCGGTCGACTAAGACTTGCGGTTGGACAGCTGGCAACAGCTATCGACCACTCACACAACCTTATCTTCTATAAAGGTCTTCTCTTGATGTTTCTTCGACAGAACCTCATCTTTTTTGTTGTTTACTCTAAAAATGGAGATGTTCGCTATGGAGAAGCTCGAAAATTGAACGGCCACTTTGGATGGCACAGAAAAGGTGAATTTCAATGGTTTCAGCATAAATGCTCTTTTTACTCTGAGCCGCACTCCGTTTTTTCTGTTCCTCCATGCTGTTGCCTGCTGTTGGGACCCGATTACCCATGTGTTTCACTTTGGATTGCAAGAGATATGTCCTACTCTTGGAGAGTTTCAAGCACTAATGGAGTCCCGGTGTGACGAGAAAATTATGCCTCAACCTCTTTTTGGCCATGCACAGGCTCTTTAACAAATGTGTGGCCTCTCTGTCAGGGAGGCTAATCTTTGGCTCATGATGGAGAGTTAGACATTCGTTGCCTGATTCGCTGTTTCTCCGACATCGGGAATAGGCGTGATCTGTTTTGGTGAGGTTATCGCCAACATGCCCTTTGCATATGCTTGCTCACCTATTATCTTCTTGCCCCTAGTGGTAGCAGAGTTTGCATCCGACTGATTGAAGTGGCTCAACGCCTTAAGGAGGGCCAAAGGTGTATAGGCTTGGCATTGGCTAAAACCATAATAGGTTTAGATGCCTTCCATCGGCGAGAGACTTTTCGATTTGCGGGGAGTCCACTACTTCTTCAGGTATTGTTTCCCACAATTTCTCATTTATGATTTCTCCCATCACTTTGGCACTCAGTCTCTATTTTCTCTCAAAGCCCTTTTCTTACTTTTTCTCTCAACGCATATCTCTTTATTCTTTAATCTCTCTTATTTTTTATCCCTTCCCATGTGTGGTTGATGGATAAGTTGAAGGTCGTGGACCCGTGCCCCGAGAATGTGGCCAAATCCTACTTCTTTCGGTCGTAGCTAATGAACTTCCCCACAGAGGGGTTGTGGTGTGAATGATTGTGCAACAGATCCGCGATTGATATTGCTTGCGATGCCCTTGGCTTAACTTGTCTGAGATGAGCTACAACATGTCTCGCTAGCCTGGCATACAGTTGATTGGCCTCATACACTGTGTGTTCTACTTCCCATTTCAGTTCAGACGCCAGTTTGGGCATGATCAGACTCGTTCGGATGGGAGGGTGGAGTATCCAGCTTCATTTCCAGTTCGCACATCGCACTTGGCTTGATACCTCGCTGCTTGGAGGATGAGAGAGCTTTTGCCCCCCACTACCAGCTTCAGTTGTGCCCTTTCTGGTGAGTGTTTGGCTTGGCTTGAGGATGAGACACAGGTCGAGCCATCCTTGGCGGCAGAGACTTCTGCGAGTGCGGGCAAGAGGCAGAAGATTATCATCATCTGTGCCCTAGTTTATTGCTTTGACTTCTTTTCAAGTTTTCAATGTAAAAGCAACTTTCATTTAACCCGAGAGTTGGGGGGTGTACTTGTGTTAAAATCATGTAATTAAAGTCATGAGTACTGAAAAGTTTCCTTTTCGGTCCAAATAATGGTTTGTGTTGTAAAAAGTGAAATTTTGAGAAAATCAGCTTCATTAAAAATTTTCAAAACAATTTTCACAAACAGTCACTACTTGACACACATGGAATCAATCCTTAAGACGCATAACCTTGAATCAAAAAGATCATAAACGCCCATAACAATTCACCTTCACTACCTGGTACTGCCCCTTGGAATTGACCTTTCTGCTAAGTGGTGGTAAAATAATCGAGCCAATAGATGATGAAATGGACCGATCAAACATGGATAGGACAGTTGAGTTGACAATGGTTAGAGCCAAACTTCGAGATGAAGTTGCCTACGTATCCTAAAGATGAGAATCAGGCCTTACCTAGTTCATGGTTAAGGTTTACTCGAGTATTAACTCTCTTCTTTTGCGCTCTAACTTTTACCAAAGCCATCCCTTCAGGTTTTTAACCTTGCGAGCTATATTTTTCTTTATTTCCAATTTTTTTTTATGCTTTAACTTTTGCCTAGGTCACTTTTACAGGTTTTCAGCCTAGCGAGTCTCTCAAGGATAGTATTTCTTCAACTTGTCCATATTGATCAGTTGTGAGAACTCCAAGCCATCTAAATCCTTGAGGATGATTGCTCTTCCTGAGCAAATAGATTTGATGATGTAAAGACCAATCCAATTGGGTCTGAACTTGCCCCTAGGGTCATGGATAGGGGCTCGGTTGTCTTTAAGCACCATATCTCTTTCTTTGACGTTTCTGGATTTGACTTTCTTGTTAAAGGCCCTGGCGATTCTGTGCTGATATCCTTGGACATAATACAACGCCTTTAACCTCCTATCATCAAACAACATCAATTCTTTGAATCTGCTCTGCTGCCAATCCACCTCTGCTATCTGACACTCGGCCATGATTCTCAGTGATGGTACTTCAATCTTGATCGGCAGAACAACTTCCATCCCATATACCAGAGAATAGGGGGTTGCCCTTGTAGATGTTCGAATTGACGTTCTATATCCCCAGAGTGCAAAAGGCAGTTTATTTGGCCAATCCTTGTAGGTTTCCACCATCTTTTGTAGGATGTTCTGGACATTCTTGTTGGTGGCTTCAATGGCTCCGTTGGTTTGTGGTCTATATGTTGATGACTTATGAAAAGCTACATTGTATTTCTTGAGCAAATCTACCACCCCTTTCTTGAAGTGTGAGCCATTATCTGGTATGATCTCATTTGGCACCCCATGCCTGCAGATGATGTTATTCCTGATGAACTTGGCTACATGCAATGCTTTCAACACTGAATATGACTGTGCCTCTACCCACTTGGTAAAATAGTCAATCGCCACCAAAATTAACTTATGTCTATTCAAACCCTTTGGCGAGACTGCTTTGATGACGTCAATTCCCCAGACTGAGAAAGGCCACAGTGAAGTTATGTTGTAGAGCTTCGATGGCGGGATATTCATGCGATTAGCATGGATTTGACATTTGTGGCATGGCCGAACAAAGTTGATACAATCCTCCTTCATGGTTGACCAATAATATCCTTGCTTGAGGATCTTCCTGGCCAGCATCACACCATTCATGTGTGCTCCACACTCTCCTCCATAGATGGCCTCCATGAGATGTTTTGACTCATGTTCTTTGACGCAGAGCTTGTGCATTCCCAGATGGCCTCTCTTGTATAACTTATGTCCATGTATGATGAACTGAACGGCAAACACTGTATTCCCTGTTTATCCTTGGCATTTGCCCCTTGTGGGCATATGTCCTTTTTCAGGAAGTTCCAAATGTCATGATACCAGGGGTTCTTGTCTTGAACTTTGTCTATTGCGGCTATTGTCTCATAAGCAGGTGTATACTTTTGTTCAATGATAATCAGACACATCTTAACCTCGACCGGTATTTCTACCATAGAGCATAGAGTTGCCAGCGCATCAGCAAACCGGTTGTTCTCTCTTAGCATATGTGTGAAGGTTAGTTTTTCAAACCTTGGACCCTTGGAATCAGAATGTCCAAGGTTTGATGATAAACTTTCATTTTCTCTTCTTTGACCTTCCAGTCTCTATTGGCTTGAGAAACAACCAGGTTTGAGTCTCCGATAACGTCCAACCTTATTGCCCCTAGTTTTCTAGGGCGGCTTCTAGTCTAGCAATACACGCCTCGTACTCTGTTTCATTGTTAGATACTTTGAATCGGAGTTTGAATGCTATGGGTATATGGGAATCATCGGGTGCTATAAGCAACGCGCCTATCCTATAACTATATTGATTAGTCGCTCTATCAAAGTACATTGTTCATGTCTCTTCCTCTACTTGCAGAATGTCCTCATCTGGGAACAGGTACTCTATTGCTTCATCTCCTTCCACTGGGTGGTCTACCAAAAATTCCGCTACTGTTCCCCCTTTGACGGACTTGTGAGTGATGTACCTGAGGTCAAACTCGGAAAGAAGAAGCAACCAACAAGCTAGCCTACCCGTAAGCACCGGTTTCTCAAAGAGATATTTGATGTGATCTAATCTCGAAACCAGAATTTTAGAATAAGCTAATAGGTAGTGTCTTAACTTCCTAGTGGCCCAAACCAAAGGTAAGCAAACCTTCTCCAAAGGAGTGTAACAGGTCTCGTAATCCAACATCTTCTTGCTCAAGTAGTAAATGGCCTTTTCTACCTTAGCTTTTGATTCTTGTGCTAGCATGCACCACATGGTTGACTTTGTCACTAAAAAGTATATTATCAGTGGCTTCCCCGGCTCTAGTGGCGACAATACAAGCGGGTTCTGAAGGTACTGCTTAATTTGTTCGAAGGCGAACTAACATCAATCGTCCCATCGAAACTTCTTTCCCTTTTTCAAGAGACCAAATAGTGGTTCATAAATCAAGGTTAATTTTGAGATAAATCGTCTTATGAATTGCACTTTCCCTAGAAAGCCACGCACCTCCTTTTCAGTCCTTGGTGGTGGCATTTCTAAGATGGCCTTGATCTTGGATAGATCTACTTCAATTCTTCTCTGTGTAATCAGAAAACCCAACATCTTCCCTACAGTTACCCCAAAAGTGCACTTCTGCGGATTCAACCTCAGTCTGTATTCCCTGATCCGTTGAAGAATTTTTTCAGCGTGATGTAGAGGCCTTCTTTTTCTTTGGATTTTACAATCATGTCATCCACATACACCTCAACTTCCTTATGGATCATGTCGACTAGAATTGTGGTTGTAGCCCTCTGATATGTAGCCCTAGCATTTTTTAACCTAAAAGGCATGACCTTGTAGTAGTAGGTACCCTATGGTGTGGTGAACGTAGTCTTCTCTCTGTCCGCAAGTGCCAACAAGATCTGGTTATACCCCGAAAACCCATCCATGAATGATAACAAGGCATGGCCGGTGGTGAAGTCTTCCAACTCATTGATGTGTGGTAGTGGAAAGTCGTCCTTAGGACTAGCCTTATTCAAATCCCGAAATTCAACGCAAACTCTAATTCTGTTGTCATTCTTCGGAACTGGAATGATGTTGGCCAATCGAGTCGGATATTCAGATACCATTAAGAATCTTGCATTAATCTGCTTGGTGAATTCCATTTTAATCTTCAGTGCCCAGTCTAGACAGATTCTGTGGAGTTTTTGCTTCACTGGTTGGGCTTTAGGACTACACATAAACATCTTTGAAATCTTTTAATAAAGTGATTACACACTTGCACTCCTTCGAAGACAACATGGACTTGATCTGGACTAAGCATGGATCTTTCTCAGTACCCACGTTAATTGCAATGATTTCGTCTATGCAAGGCTTAGCATGCCTTTCCTCTTCTTGGGCAATCAAATTTTTCAAAGCCCGAGGAATTTCTTCCTTTTCGTTTAAGTCAAAATTTTGAAAATCAATATCAGTGTAGCAAACTAAAGGCACAAAGATGTAAGTGAAGTCTACTGCATTCCCATTGATAAAGTCCGGGTCCTCTATTACAGTTGACTCAAAAAAAAATCTAAAAGAGGACCTTGACAGGACGTTGGCATATGGGTTACCACCCCAGAAGTGCCAAACTCAAACTCCTTAGATTGACTCGAATTTGACTTCGACTCAACAGACCCGGTGGAATCAGACTTAGACTCATCATCCGATTCAGAACTAGAAATAAAGCCCTTCTCCAACTGCCAAGTGGGGCCTGGCGCTCTCGACGTATCCATAATACAACTAGTAGAGTCCACAACCGGTCCCTCTCCGATCATAGAAATAGTAGAGGTATCCCTCAAGTCCTCCGTACTAGTCTTAGGATCTGTCAAGAGATTGGCCAGTGCTGCCCCTACTCCAACCTCACTGTTGTTTGAATCGTCATCTTTACTCTGGCTGGCGTTGATACTTGGATTAGCCCCCTCTTTACCACTACCTTAGAGTTGGTGGTCGAAAAAGATTTCGAATCTGGGGAAACACTTTTTTGTTAAGGAATCCACCCAGGGCTCAGGGAAGCCGCAAAAGAGGAAATCTTGTCCTTCTCTGACAAAGCACCCATTCAATGTTCCCCAGATTGGCCTATGAACCAACTCATAGTGTTGCCCAACTCTCTTGGCCTTGGCCCTTTCTCTCATTTCTTCTCACTTCTTTCTCCATTCTTCTTTGGTGGGCACATAGCCCAACCCAAAGGCATGTGGATTATGTGGCACCTTAGCTAGCACCATAACACCTTTCCTTTCACTTCTTCCATGCCCCATCTCGGGAATGTGCCATAATTTGTTCATGAAATAAATTGACTAAGCACTGACATACATGCCTTCATCCTCGGCTAGGATTGTCTGTACCACTTGGGCTTTTGCCAAAGTGAAACCCGAAAGAAACACGTCCTCATCACAGTGATTGATTTCTAGCAAAGGTGTTGTGACCTCTGGTGATGGATGAATAGATGAGTTCCCAAAAACAGTAGCGACTCCTCCCTCATGAGGGTATTTTGGAATTTGATGGAAGGTGGAGGATACAACCTTCATGTAATGTAGCCAGGGCATCCCTAGAAGTAGGTTGAAGGTAACCGGCACATCGAACACACTGTGATTGTCTTAACAACATTCCCCTTAAAGGCCTTGTTTGAAAGGGCGAATCTTTCTGGGCAAATATTAAAATGGGCCATGGAGTTAGGATAGTTCGACATCAGGTTCCAACCAAGAGCTGCAATAAAGGCCCAAGCTTTGGCAGACTTCGCGGTTGAGTTTACTCCAGGAAGTCATTATGTTTGCCTGGTCGACTTGACTGAGGCAACTGAGCAATGAGGGAAAAGTGCCGCAACTGAGCAATGTGGGAAAAGTGCCGCAGGAATAGCGCAGCCCCCGCAACAAGTCGCTCAATTGCGCAGCGAACCACTTAGCTTTATAGTGAATGTGTTGTCCACTAGTGCCAACAGCCCATCACTGGGGGGAAGGAACAAACCGCACAACTACAAGCAAGGACGCGCCTGAAAGTGAAATGCTAAGGCAGTCAGGTAGTGAGGATCAAATCCTAGCGACAGCCAAAAACTTAGAAAAATGCATTGTCAACATCCCTGACCCTAAAGCGTCCTCAGATGCCTCCAGTTGCTAGAAGCTATTTGTGGGAGAGATGTGGAAGCTCTTTGTGGATGGAGCGTCCAACAAATACGGGGCAAGACTTGGGATAGTCCTCATCTTGCCAGATGGCTTGACCATTGAACATGCAATCAACCTCAAATTTCTAGCATCTAATAACGAGGTAGAGTACGTAGCATTGTTAGCCGATTTGAAGTCAGCCTACAGAATGAAGGCCACCGAGCTAATGGTGTATAGCGACTCTCAGCTAGTAGTAAACCAGATATCTGACGAGTACGAAGCAAATGATGACATAATGGCCAAGTATCAGGAGCCGGTCAGGAACAAAATCATGAAATTCGACGTCATGAGGATAGAACAAATCAATCGAGAAGAAAATAGCAAGGCAGATGAACTGGCCGATTTTGCATTGATGGCAGACACATCTATTCCATACCCATTGCTAGTTGACTTCCTGCCAAGATCGAGTATTAAGAAATTTGAAGTGGCCAAGGTATACTGCGCTGAGCTAGGTCCCTTATAAATAGACCCCATCGTGGTGTTCTTAAAAGATTGCATTTTGCCAGAAGACAAGAAGGAGGCTAATAAGATTAGGGCGAAGTCACAACAATTTTGGCTTTCCCCATCTCTAGCACTGTACAAAAAGTCCTTCACGGGACCATACTTGAAATGTGTCCATACTAACAAGGTCGAGGCATTCTTGTCCAAAATTCACGAGGGCATTTGTGGAAACCACCAATGGGGGGAGATCTTTGGCCTACCGAGCTATAACACAAGGGTATTGGTGGTCGTACATGCAAGCAGACGCAGAAAAGTATATCAAGAAATGCGAGAAATGTCAAAAATTAGCACATCATCCATCAACCAGTTAGAGAACTCCTACCTCTAACCAGCCCTTGGCCTTTTGTAATGTGGGGCTTAGACATAGTGGGACCACTCCCAACAGCACCGGGCAAAAGAAAGGTCTTCATTGCTGTGATAGACTACTTCACAAAATGGGTAGAGGCAGAGGTATTTGCATCCATCAAGGAAAAAGATGTCAAGAAGTTTGTCTAGAAGAACATCATCACCCGGTATGGAATTCCCAAGGCCTTGATATCAGACAACGACGCCCAATTTTCTAGAAGAATCTTTAAGGTTTTTGCGAAGAGCATAAGATCAAGTTCTACAACTCTACACTAGTGTACCCTCAGGCTAACGGCTAGGCCGAAAACCTCTAACAAAGTAGTCTTAGATGGTCTGAAGAAGAGGCTAGAAAAAGTGAAAGGGACATGGGCTGAAAAACTTCCCCACGTCTTATAGGCGTATCAAACTACACCTAGGCAATTGACCGGTGAAACGCCTTATGCCTTGGCCTATATCATGGAAGCGGTAATCCCTCTGGAAATTGGCCTCCCCACCATTAGAAGCAAAAATTTTGAACTGGATTTGAATGGAGAGGCCATAGCTTTGGAGCTTGATCTAGCTGAAGAAATGAGAGAAAGGGCATTGGTCAACGTGGCCTCATATCAGCAGGAACTGTCTAGAAAATGCAACAAGGCAGTGCATCCAAGGCAATTCAAGATTGGAGATTGAGTGCTACGCAGAGTAATAAGAAATACTTTGGTACCTAAGGACGGAAAATTAGGACCCAACTGGGAAGGGCCGAACAAAGTGGTGGGATTAGCAGGAAAAGGAGCTTACCACTTAGAAGATATAGACAGCCGAGCTATCTTGAGGCCATGGAACACAGCCAACCTCAAGATATTCTATTTTTAGTTCTTTGCACTTGTAATTTTCTTTAAACATTCAATAAAATAAGTAGTCATTTTTTTGGGTAAATTTTTCAATACTTGTATTTATTTTGGTCTATATGTATATCTTTGCCCAATTGGGGGCAATGAGGGTTAGCAGGTTTGACTAACAAAATTTTTGCACTCTTTGACCGAGATGGTTATCTCGGGCAATAAAGGTTGGTAGGTTTGACCAAATTTTTTTTTGCACTCTTTGACTAAGATGGTTATATCGACTAGTGAAGGTTGGCAGGTTTGGCCAACAAAATTTTTGCACTCTTTGCCCAACTGGGAGAAATGAAGGTTGGCAAGTTTGATCAACAAAGGTTTTGCACTCTTTGACCGAGATGGTTTTCTTAGCCAATGAAGGTTGGCAGGTTTGACCAACAAAATTTTTGAACTCTTTGGACGAGATAGTTATCTCGACAAAAGGAAGTTGGCAGGTTTGACCAACAAAATTTGTTACCCTCCTTAACCGAGATGGTTATCTCAGCCAATGAAGGTTGGCAGGTTTGAACAAATTTTTGAACTCTTTAGTCGAGATGATTATCTAAGCTAATAAAGGTTGGCAAGTTTGACCAACAAAATTTTTGCACTCTTTGATCGAGATGGTTATCTTGGCTAAAGAAGGTTGGCAGGTTTGACTAACGCATTTTTGGACTCTTTAGCTGAGAAGATTATCTAGGCTAAAGAAGGTTGGCAGGTTTGACCAATACATTTTTGTACTCTTTAGCCGAGATGATTATCTAAGCTAAAGGAGGTTGGCAGGTTTGACGAACAAAATTTTTGAACTCTTTGGGCGAGATGGTTATCTCGACCAACGAAGGTTGGCAGGACCAAACTAGTAGGCTTGGCGAAGCATACACAAGGTTTTGTGACATTTGAAGAGAGACTTAGAAATCGTGCAAAAAGATGTTCTTCATTGATAGGTAAAGAAAATTACACGAGGAGGGGCATATAGCCCCGTTATGTCGCAAAGTAAAGAAAAAAATACAGCAAAAACAAAAAATACAAAGTTTTGTCCCGGACAGGCAAACAGGTCATCTAGCTTAGCGTCGGCATCAACACTGACTTCACCGCTTGCTAGGTCAACTCCAAAACCACCCTCTGTGGTCAGGTCGGTGATGCCTTCTTCGACGACCAGACTTGGTGCAATCTAGTCAGGAACCTTCGACTGAATAGGAAGATCCCTTGGAGCATTGTTTGGCGTTGGGCTCTCCTTCTCACCTTCCAAGAATTTTTGTTGCACGGCGTTAGCATACTCCGTCATAGAGCTTGGTATACCACTAAATCATGTGCCTCGCCAAGCTTTTCCACCGCCACCTTTTAGGCGCACTTAAAAAAGATATTCTTGGCTGCCTCGCATTGCAGAACGTAAGTTTCTTCACCCTCCTTGAAACCTCAGTCCTCGGCGCCCTCAATCTTTTTCTTTAGCTCCCGTATTTCGGCGTTCTTCTTTTTCTCTAACTTGGCCAGCTTACGGAGGTAACGATCTTTTTTCTCGGTGAGGGCCTTTTGTTTATCCTCCTCAGTTGTGCGAACTTGGTTCGCCAGCTGGTCTCGATCTGAAATCAGCTCGGCCAACTTGGCCTTCACCTCTGTTAGTTTGGCCACCTTAGCGTCAGCACCAGCAATGGTCGACCGCGCTATTTTTCGTAGTTCTAGCACACGTTGATGAGTAATGTGGATTTTTTGCACGGCCTGTAATAAACGTTAAAGTTGTTAAAGTAACCGAGTGAAAAGTTGCACGAAAGATGGAAATGGATAAGCAAATGGGTGACTTACAAGAACCATTAACTTGGTAGCTGACCAAATTGCTTTGAGCTCAGTCAAGTGGTCGTGATGTTCCATGTCGGCCGGCAAGCACAGGCTTTTGGACAGGTTGAAAGCCAACATATGGTCCTTTTTCGTGGTCACTTAATTAGTGGTGGACATAGTACGACCCTTATAGGTCACGAATGGCGCCCACATTGGAGGGGTTGTAGGGTTAGCATGGTCAGAACGGCGGCTCCCTTGGGGTTAGTCAGCCTCGAACAGCCCGGCTCCCAACCGCTCGGTCTCTTCTTCGGCAACCAGATGTTGTGGTTCAGTAGAAAAAGTGCGTAGCCTTTTGCTTGGTTGAGATGAGGTAGCTTTGGTAGATGGAAGGGCAACGATGATCTCGTGTGGCTGATCGGTTGGAGGTAGCTCGATCTGCACCTCAGCGTTCGAAGCAGAAGTCTTCTTGGTGATGAGGGCTCGGATAGCTCACCTTTTTGACATCTCTTGTTCTTTAGTAAGAGGAATAAGGTTGATTTGGGAGAGGTTGGGATCAGGCACAAGAGAAGACTCAAGTAAAAAGTCTGTGACCTTACTCCTCCTTCTGCTGAAGTAACGGTAGGTCGGTTCAACTCCCAATAGCTCAGTCCAATCTCGATGCCGGTACCATTGCATCACTTGCAGTATGGCTTGGTCGGCATGGGCATAGTTTGCCTTCAATTGGTTCAAATCTGCAAAGAGAACAAAGCTTAGTGCGGCTGGAGAAGTTAAACAAGGAACAAAAAGAGGAATTAAGCTAAACTTACCTGTCGTTCCTTTATTCCAGTTTATGTTGTAGCCGGGTATTTGGGCCTCTTGGTCTTCAAAATTGCCAAATACCCAGAGAAAATCGTTATCATTCAAGTCTTTGTCAGGTGTACGCTTGACAATTTTCTCTCAACCTTTTCTAATTATAAGGTAGTAGACCTAACTATCATTATTTTGGTTGAGTGAATACTGGTGGAATATCTTGGATAATCCGAGGTTGAGACCAAGACGGCAAATTTAGTTCGGCTATGTCGTTAATTATGCTATAGGAGTTGGTGGAAAGTTGAGTGGGGCAGAGCCTTGTCTGCCTAAGAAATTTGCAGATGAGAGGTTGAACGGGGATCCGGAGCTCGCCCTCGACTATGGATAGCACAGAGAAAGGGACGAAACCAGACTTTCCCCAAGGTATGGTGTCTAGCTTGGCTAAAGACAGGTGGACGTCATCTAGGATGTTGTATTCCCTTTGGAATTTGGCCATGGCACCTGGTGAGCTTACCATAAATCAGTACTTGCTTATGGTCTTAAATTTAATGTGTGAAAAAGGTTTGCACGGCAGCTTAGCACGGCGCTGATAGAGACGATGGTTGGCTCGGTTGAGCAATGCCGCCAAGAGGCAAAGTGAATGGTGTGCCTGGACAACCTAGTCAAGTTTGCAGAGTGGACAAATAAAAGTGTGTTATGCTCATGTGATGGCTGCGCTAAAACAAGCGTAGACCAAGTCAATAGAGTGTTTTCTCGGTCAAAGACGAGTGTGTAGAGTTTGCCTAGCTTAGTCGTTGAGCAAGTTCGGTCCATTGCCAATGTGGCCATAGCTTGATCGTGGAGAGGGGCAAGGTTTTAGGCCGCGTAGGAGAATGGTGATACTCCTAGTTCAGTTAAGTTTGTATGTCAGGATGCAAACAAGCTTTTAGCTCAGTTGTGGCATGGGTTCGGATTAAAATTGCCAGTTTGGATTGGTTTTGGTGCCAGTCATATAAAATCCATGGTGTAGTGAGGTGCCAAAGGTCTAAGGAGATACATATGTAATTTCATGATCGTTTTACACATTTCAGTATTAAAGCATCATGTAGGGACATGGGTACTGATTCAATAAGAATGGAAGAGGCAAGAACAGGTGTAAAAAAGTATGAATGTAAAAATGCAAGTGTACTAGAGAGAGAAAAACTTACGAATTTGAGAGCAAAATCAGCTTCCAATCTGTAAAAGAAACCCCAACAACAGTGGCGAGTTCGATGTGGTAATAAAGAGGACGACACCAGGGCTTGGATACAAAAAAGTAGAGGTTTAGAGTTTTGGTTGCAAGGGCTTTAGCGCTAGAAGATAAACAGTAAAGACGACTGTTCAAGAGATATAAGCATTATATATGTAATGGAGGTAAAAGAGTGGGACTTTTCGAATTTTCAAGTAGTGTGTGACGATTGTCACAATGAGAGGGGGTAATCGATGGGTGCCACGTGTCCCAGTAAGGACACGATGTCAGGAACGTGGGAAGATGGGCTGTACGACTGACGCAACATCTGGAAAAGTAAGCGAATCTTAGCTCTATTGGCCTGAGTATTTCGGCTCGATTGGCCTGAGTATTTCAGTTCAGTTAGTTTGAATATTTCGGTTCAGATGGTTTGAATATTTTAGCATGGCTGGAAGGCAATAATCCCAATCATGCTTCGCAAATGGAATTAAGGCTAAATTAGAGGGTAATTTATGTGAATAAATTGGGCCGAGCTAAGTCTATCATTCTGAGACATTGGGTCAAGCTATGGACCAAGGTGAGAGCTCTGATAGCCTAGTCTTGGGCCAAGCAGACACCAAGCCGGTTAGAGATGTGTCACTAGGGCCTAGACCTAGCTATCTAAAGGAAGTCTTGTAGCAGACCGAGAATTTACCAAGGAAGAGGGCCGAGCTAAGTGTAGCTCGGCAGGGTGCCATCCTGTAGTTAGGGTTACCTTGGTTCTGCCAAGAGTAGCGCAGAGTCGAGTTAGCTCGGTTGACCACAACGACAGCTGAGGTAAGGGGTTTATACCATCTCACCTGGTTGGTAGTGAGAAGGGTGTTAGAAGATAGGCATTATCCCTTAGCAGTGCGATTCCTAAGAGGACTCTGCTAAAGAAAGTTAAAGTCCTACTAGGATTGTGCCAAGTGGAATCTATAAAAGCTCATGATAAAACCTATGGACAGGTATTGCAATTCTTACTCTCAAATACACAGAGCTTATTGTCTATTGTCTACTTGCTGATTTAGGCATCGAAGGGGTTTCTGGCATATACTCTCTAGCTAGCTCACGTGTGTTTTCAGGTAGCAAAGTGATGATGTTTGAAGGAGTGCAAACTTGGTCAACAGGATTATACGAGAAGATTATTTCGTGCTCATACAATTAATATGTAATTATTTTTTTAAAAGTCCATTGGGGTGTAGTTGCCCCTAGTTTTTAGCGCTATTACTAGTAAGACCCATTTTTTTTTTTTTTTTTTAAATTTTTTAAGGACAAAGTTATTACTAAAAAATTGATGTGTTGGTTAAATGTTAAAATGTTACTTTTTATTAATGGAAAGGTTGAGTAGGTCATTTGTTTATTGTTGGCTTTTCTAGCCAACAAAGTTATTTTTTAAAAAAACTTAAATTAGCCAAAAAGTGGCTAAAAGAGCTAAAACCTATCAGAGTTATATGTCACAATAAAAAATCAAGCTATTTGAGCTTATTCAATTCAAGTTTGTTTAAGATTGATTTAAAAGATAAACAAATTAAATTGAATAAAACTTATGAAGTTTTCAAATTAATTTAAAACAACCTATCATTTGGCTAATTTCCAATCCTAACAAAAATCTTTGACCCTTTTAGACAATCACTACTATATTTAAAGAAGAAAATATATATATATATATATATTGGTGGTAAATATAAGAACAACATTCTATTCCATTAAAAAATAAAAAATAAAAAAAAAATAAAAAAAAAAATAAAAAAAAAATAAAAAAAAAAATAAAAAATAAAAATAAATAAATAAGTTGGTACAAAGATTAAGAGAAGTACAAAAAAATAATAAAAGGAAACACATCTGAGAAAAGGCTAAACTCCTAAAATCCAACAATCTAGAACAACCTAAAACTAACTTAAAGACTAAACATAGACTCCAAGGATAGCATAATTAACAAGATAATTAGGTCCATAGCCAGTCAGTCACCATAAGAAAGAAGAGAAGGCTTGAAAGCAAAAGTTGCCCACCACCAGAGCCAACTCTGAGTTCTGTATTTTGTTCTACTTCCATTTCATGACACACTTGTTGGACCCATTTTATAATAACAATATGGTATCAGAACTCGAACTCTGGTTCCAGATCTCGTCTCTCTCGTCTCTCTCTGTATGTGTGTGTGTGTGCACTAAATCTGTTCTCTTCCCTTGTGAAATGGAGACACAGTTAAGGGGAAATGTTAAGTTGATATATATTTTTGGATTAATGTCCTAATAATTTAAACTTTTGTGACAATGATGATCTAAAATAAAGTGGTGTTTGGGAAGCCGTGGGGTAAGTTGTTTTAGCCCATTTGTCAAAAAAAGCAAAGTAGCCTCACTGTAGCTGAGGCTGCAGTAAGGCTGTCCAACTGAATGCCACTAGCAAGTAAAAAGACTATTTCACCCTTGGTTTACACATACTGTAGACACCCCATTTTGACTGCCCTTAAGACTTGGGCGCCTCACGTTGAACGCTTGATGATGAAATGTTACGTTGTACAATCGTTCGATTTCTTCAACAAAAGGCTTCGGTTTCAAGCTTCAGAACCTAAACCTTGCACCTTCTTTAGACCAAAACCTAATTTTTTCCTAGCCTGACCACTCAAAGACCTACTGGCTAGCAAGTGGCTAGCAAGCCATTTTTGGTTGGCCGACCGTCCCCCTTCATGGCAGGTCGGCCATGTTTCTTGAGAAATAGATATTTTCAACTACCAGCTGTCCCTATGTGCATGTCTTGCACCAGCTATCTCATTACAGATATTTCTGACTTGAGGACCTATTTTTTTATAAATACATGACCTCCCCACTTGAGGACCTATTTTTTTATAAATACATGACCTCCCCTCATGGTTTGGGGTTTGAAAAATTCTTCAAGTGCTTATAGCTTGCTCAACATACTACCTCTCTCTCTTGCAATATACATACATTATACATAAGCTTCCTAAGCCTAAACTTGAGGCCTCTTGTTGAGATTCTTGCAGACAAATTTTAGCTCTTGAGAGTGTTCAACTTATGGTTTGTGAATTAGAAGAGCATCCTCTCTTTAAAAGGTAATCTTTGAGCTTTTGTATCACCTTTTTCTATCTCTTTTCTTTGCTTTTTCACTCTATCTTTCAGTTTTTTTTAAGCTTAAAAATGTGATTTTAAGTCACAAAAAAAAGGAGGGGCTAGCCACCATTCTTTGGCTTGCTTACTAGGCTTATTTCCTTCCATTTTTGTTTAAGTTTTCTACCCTTTTCAAAATGATTGTTAGCACTGTTTTGTGCTATTTAGGGGCTGTTTAGTGTGTTTATTTAGTTTATGCTTTGAATACTATGCTTATGTTGTTGTAAGTTCTCATGGATTTGGGTGGTTAGGCCATAGCCACCAATCTATTTAAGTTGATAGCTTTCTTTACATAGTTTTCATGTAAATATTCACACTTGCAATAATCACTTTTGCATAATCATCTTTGCAATCTCCCTCCTTTTTTTTTTATTTCTTTGATTAAGAGTTCTATCAAATAAAGGATTGTTGCTCAAGGCATAAGAAAGAGAACTTCTATGCTTAATGGTTTGATCTCTTCGGAGGTTCATTACCAAGGTATTACATCTCTCTTATACTAAGCACAACCTCTTGTTTGACATTTCTTTTTATCATTGGTACATTTACTTCTAAGGGACTAACTTGGAAATCATAAAGGAAGGTTTCATTATAGCTTGTTATCGGGTTTGGATTTAGGGTCATTATTGCCCCTTTCGGGTTTGATTCCGAATTCATTATCACTCTTAAATGAGTTTGATTCTTCCTTTATAATTTCTCCCGTAGAAAAGGGCTTGAAAAGTTCATTTCTCGAGTTAAGTCAATGCTTGATCCTCTTTATTGCCTTTTGGACTTAGTGGACGTAATTATCATTTTTGGACAAAAAAGGAAGAAAAGATAAGAATTGGAAAGGTAATGTAAAAATAGGCTAATAAAATTGGAGTAAAAAAGGTAAAAAGGTAATAAAATTGCGTCGAGTTCAATCGGACGTTATATTGAACCCATTGGGTTGTGGACTATTGCATACTTTTTAGTGATGTTCAATGACTTATGAAGCAATGTCCATCCCTTTCCTTGAGGTAAATCCATGATAGGGAGCAAGCTTTTGTCCTATCGGTTTGTAGTTCATCACACAACAAATTTGTGACAATTGATGATTTGTGAATCGAATCTACTCCTCCATTGATCATCTTCATGATAGGAAATGGTAGAGAAGATAAATATCTCTTGGAAACACTCTGTTTTTGCTTTGTTTAAACTTTGTGGTAGCAGGGCATTTCCCAAAAAGCAGTGGCCGGCCGGCTATCATTCTGTCTGGCCTACCACTTGTCAAGGCCGGCCAGCCACCTATTTTGTACAGGTAGTGGCATTTTCACAACAGAACAGAGCAAAATCTAAGGCCAAAATAGAATAATTTTCTGACCCCAAACAGAGCAAATTTTGGCAGCAAATAAAGAGGTTTTCGGGAGGATGTTCTTCGTTGTGCGCATGTGGTTTCTCGCCACCCGTTTGATTAAATTAGTGCTTTAATATTTAGTATGTGTAATTAATTAGTTGGCTTCATTTGAATTTGTAATAGCTAGTTAATGTAGTTAATTCAATTGTGTTGTAATAATTAGTTAATTAGGTGTAGACTCGACTTTCTTCGTGCGCCTCCTTTCGGAGAGGGTCGAATTGGTCTTATAGTTCGGACTCCTGTCACGGTTCTGAATCTAATCTCACAAAGTGCAATGTGAGACTGATAAACACCAAAGAGTCCAATCCGGCAAATCATTTTGGAAAATCAGATTTTGAATCAAATAATGCCAAAATTGGACTGCTTTGCCAGATTACAGAGTCGCCACCTAAATATTTTATTTTTGGAAAATTTAGGAAATTCTGACTTGTGCCAAAGGCCATGTGTCCGTCATCACCAAAGTTGCCACGACTCGAGAACTTGGGTACGAGAGGGGAAGGTCATAAAATGAGCACCCCCGCTCGCCCGATCAAAGGATCGGCCTCTACTAAGCATGATATGTTATTTTTATAAACCTCATGTGTTCTTATCCAGTTATTAGCTAACTTTACTATGTGACGTGTACGCAAGCAAGTATAGACTAAAATCGCAAGAATTGGAACAAAACAACTCATGTTTGTTTTCGAAAATGGTTTGAAGATGCCACCCTCAAGTGGGCTAAAATGCAGATTTGTCACCCTCAAGTGGGCTTAAAACATGATTTGCCATTTCACAAAGTGGGCTTAAAACTGACAATCATTGAATTGTTCCAATTCAAACAACCAAGATTTCATCCACAGGCATTCATGCAATTAATCACTTAAGCAAATAGCCTCATGGCAAGCATGCTATCATGGCAACACTCACACTCATGCAAGCATGCTAGAGCGTAAAAGCTTACCGAGTACTCCAAGCTATGAAAACAAAGTTAGAAAAATATGTATGATCCTAACTATATAAAATAACTAATGCAACACATGCAATATGCTATATAATAGGCTCGGCTACTAATATGGCATATGATACAATAATTTGATACACGTATTCAAATAAGTATTGAAATTGACAATGTAGTTTGAATGATGCGCCGAGCCTCGGTGCATGCAAGACAAATGAATGATGCAAACATGTAAGCATAAGGTATGCTAGGTGAAAATGATCCCTATCTAACCATTGAAAGCAGATAAATAAAAGGAAGAAAGACATAGGGTTGGAAGACATGCACACATGCACGCACGCTTATTACAATATTGCGCCCTCTCGAAGGAGGGTCCGAATAAATAAGCTAAGCTACACTGAGCTAAGCTAACTAACTAATCTAATTAAACTAATTAGACTAATTATTACAAATCAAAATAAAGAAATAGCTAAACTAAGCTACTTAATTATTACAATACTTAACTAATTAGCAACTAGTTAATTAAATTACAAAACCAATGTACACTAAACATGTAAAGCATTAAACTACACTGCCTTAGCTCTGCTTTAGAACATGGAAGATGCATGCATTCGGTTTTTGCCCCCGAAAAGCCCACCGGTTTGCTCTTGAGAGGCTCTGTTTGCAGGGTTACTCCAAGAATTTTCTGCTCCACCTTACTAAATCAATGCTGAGGATTGCACCAGTGGCCTGCCGGCCATGAGTGATTGCTCGCAGCCATCTGCCGGCCAAGAGTGTGCTATGTCGGCCGAGGACGAAGCACTACCGGCCATCAGTGAGCCACTGCCAGTTACTGGTGTGCTGAATTACCACACTGCAACAGAGTATAGACATAGGAAAATTGAGGGTTTTCCAAGGATATGTTTGTACTATGCCCCTCCTTATCATCTCAAAACATCAAAGGAGTGGCACTTTTGGATCCAAAACCACCAATCAAGCATTTTCAATGCATGATGGCCAAAGATCCAAGTTACACTTTCAATAAATGCACAAAACAAGACTCAAAGGACCACCACCCTATCATGCATGATCAAGGGTGATGGAGACAAAGGAGATTGGCTCATTTCATCACTTTGAGTATGAAACGGACCAATTTACCTTGTGTTCAATATAACGTCCGATTGAACACATGCAATGCAAACACAACATGCTTATCTTAGTCATGTTTTACTTGTTCAATTTTGTTTACACATTTTAGCATTACCAACTCATTCTTTAACCAGTTAAGTCCAATGTGAAAGTCCTCTAATTGGAAAGATGGCCTAAGCCACAAGAGCCTTGAGCATGAAAGAGGCATCATGCTGTTGGTTAGGAGGAACCCTCAAGAGAGGGTTAAAACCATTAGGCATGAGAGCCTCAAGTTCACACTCAAGCCAACAAGGGGCTCAAGACCACTTTCAAAGTAAATTAAAAAGTGAAGAATAAAGGGAGGTTGCAAACTTTTCAGTGCTGAAATGGCATGAAAAATGGCACTAAATCATGCAAGTAACACATGCAAGACATGTTCAAAAGCCAAAAGCATTAAACTAGTGAAGAGCACTACACTAGAGGCATGTAATATCAAGCTCAAATGACCAAACTAGCTCAAAACAGAGCTTAAACACGCCAAAACAGTGGCTAAAACATACTGAGATTGAAACATAGAAGGCAAGAAAAACATGCTCACATGTTAGCCCGCAAGCAAGGCTCAAGGCACAACTCTCAAAAGCAATGAAAGAGTGAAATAAGTGAGAGTGTGACAAAGCTACATACACTAAAATCACATGTAAAATGATGCTACAACATGCAATCAACACATGCATAACATGTTAGAGGCCTTAAAACACTAAGCTAGTGAAGGCATATGCACTACAACTATGCAAAACAAGGCTCATATGATCAAAGAAGCTCAAAATAGAGCTAAAGTGGGCCAAATCAGAGCCTAAAACATGCTGAGATTAAGTCACAAAAAGGTAGAAAAACATTCTTACATGTTAGGCTATCTACACTTGCAAACAAGACACAAGGAGGGGAGGCCACCCCCTCCTATTTTGGACCTCAAAACCAAGTTTTTACCACTGAAATTCCCATGGAATTTAGTGGTTAAAAGGCCAAAAAAAGTTGTTTTAAAACTTTGAAAAAAAGGCACAACACTTAGCAAGCAAGCTACAAGAAGGGTGAACCACCCCTAACTTCAAAACAAACCTCAATCCACCATTTTAAATCATAAAACAGAGATTTTAGAGGTAAAAAAAAAATAGCCTCAAAACAGCATGCAAAGATGGCCAAACAAGTATTTAAATTAAGCTAAAAATACAAGTATTCTACCTCTTTGAAGACAAGATGCTATATAGGCAACAAAGACAAGTCAAACCAAGAAAAAATCCTCTTCTAGGGGTCAAGTAGGACCTCAAGAAACCTCAACACAAAGATGATCAAGTTTGATCAAGGGCTCACAAGCAAAAGTGTAGAGAATTTAGGCTTTAAGGCAAAATATTTGGAGAGAGAGGGTTCTAGAGAGAGAGAGAGAGAAATTTTTTGTCTTCAAAAATTTCCAACCCCTTGCATGCAAGAGGAAGACTTCTATATATAGAAGATACAAAATCCTCTCAACAAGATCCAACCATCCACGTGCAAGTAGATGCTCCAATCTGTGCAAACAGCTGGCACAAAATATCAGAAAATATCTACTGATGCACTGGTGGCCGGCCAGCCATCAGTGATAGCCGGCAGGGGCTCATTGATGGCCGGCAGGGCACATCAATGGCCGGTAGGCCAAAATCCATAGCCGGCAGTGCCTTGTCATGGCCAACAGTGCATCAAGAAAAACATACTGGAAGGACCAAAACATGGTCCAAAAATGAGATAGAATTGATGCAGGGTTTGGAAAGCTCAAACCTGTGGCGTTCCGCCACAGAATTCGAGCGCTCGACGAGCAATCAAACTTGTCACTGGATGTACCTACAAGAACATCCAAGTCTTGAGGACGGTAAAAAATGGGGTGTCTACATTAAGTTATTCATTCGGACCCACTTGTGCAAGGGCAAATTTGTAACACTTGTAAAATTTTTGTATGTCTTCCAACCCCCATTCATTCTCCCTTTTATTTACTTGTTTACTATGGTTGCATGTAGTATCATATTTTTGGTTTCATATCATTACCATGACTTGCACCCATTTTTGCATACATTAGGATTTGGCTCATCATACTTGATAAACATCGATTATTTCTTACTTGAATACATGCACTACCATATGCCTTGAATTGATCCATATGTCATGTTAAGAAGCCAAATTCGATAGTTGCATTTTGTATATGTTGCATTAGTCACTTTGCATATTAGAGCATGTATTTTTCTAATTATTTACTTTCCTTTGGCTTGCCTAGATTGAGTACTAGGTGAGCATTTTCACCTTAGCATATCGCATGTGTGTTTGTGTTGCCATATCAAGCATATTACCATGAGGCTAAGTACTTATCTGATATATCTCTTTGAATGCCGGTGGATGAAGGCTATTTCGCTTAGTGTGGGATGATTTCGATGCATGTACATATGAGCTTGCTTTTTCAAGTAGCACATATTCAAAATTCTTTTCAAATAAACATAAAATCAAAGCATTCCAAAGTGGGTGAAATAGTCTATACATGTGTGCCTCACATAGTAAGTTAGCATAATAATCAGAACAAAAACATATAATGTACATAAAAATCACATCATGATTAGTAGAGGTTGATCTTTGATCGAGTGAGGGGGGTGCTCAATTCATGACCTTCTTCCCCTCGCATACCTAAGTTCCCAAGCCAAGACACTTTGGTTATGACGGACAAGTGGCCTTTGGCACGAGTCATGGGTTTCCTAAATTTTTCAAAAATATTTAGGTGGCGACTCTAAAATCTAGCAATGCAGTTCATTTTTGGCATCTCTGATGATAAATCGATTTTCTAAAGATTTTCCAGATTTGGACTCTCATTTGAGTTTTCTATTTTACATTGCACTTGTGAAACTAGATTCAGAACCATGGGAGTCCGTACTGTAGGGCTATCGTATCTGAGGAGACTAAACTCCTCTGAGGAGCATGAAAAACTAGCTACAGTTTGTGGCGACTTTGCTGGGGATTTAGAGAACTTCACTTAGACTTCATGATGCGAAATTTTATCTACCTATATATGTTCTTTGCATTGCATTTGCATTGGTGCTCTTAAGTCACTGTGTTTTCCATCTGCTATTCCTGGATGGCTTGCTGGAGGCTTGCCTAAAAAGCTTGCCAAAAGGCCGGTCGGTTGTGGGCTCTGCCATGTTGGAAACACAACCCTTGGATCTGGATTACTGTCATATCGTATGATCCTCTTTTGACTTCTCGGTGTTAGGTGTGAGAGGTATATTAGGTAAACTTGTCAAGGTACTCCTTTTGACCAGCCTAGTTACTTATAGTAAAGCCATAGTGACTGTTCCAACATAGGACAAGATGCTCACCCGTATGCAGAATTTTGTAAAATTGCTTGCTTGAAGTAGTAAAACCCTAGATCATGTCAAATTTAAGACAGGGTAACCCGACCCCCTCATAGGAGTGTTTTGGCTCTGTTTACCTGGTATGTGCTTTACGGTGAAACTGTACAGGGATGCTTTATATTAGTGGTATAGTTGGTATCAGTTTGTGGGGCAGAATTTAGTGAGGAGTATAGTCTTACAGCTTTGATCAGATCTGTTCTGATGGAATCTTAGCTGAGGTGCTGCCCGATTTTTAATTGTTGCTTTTTCTTTATTTCTTTTGCTAGGTAGTCTAAAACCATAGCTTCAGAAAGTCCTGATATCCCCCAAGTACTCTAGACTCATGTTGGAAGACTTTGTAAGGTTGGAGATCTTGTTCGGGGACAACCAATGTTTGCCTCGCTGTCACTAGTTGCAAGGCAAAGAAGGGTCAGACAAAGTTCACCAATTCAGTTATTTCAATAATCACCCCTCAGCTCACCTACACTGAGTTCACCTCAAGCACAGCCACCTATTCCTAGAATGGCTCAGTATCCCTCATCAGATTTGGAAGACTTATTAATCTGTCTGCAACAGTCAGTCGAATCTCTCTAGCACGACGTGGCCGATCAAACTAAGGTCACGAATAGGTTGCAACAACAACTACAACAACAACAACCAGTTACGGCTTCTGCTTCGTATGCACCTAACGTGACTATCCCCATACCTAATACCACCGCCATTGCTACTACCGCTCAGAATCCACAAGCCGAGGGTGTCCCGGCTTTTCCTATCCAGGCAGACCTAATTCCAGCGCAGATGTCTAGAGCCCGAGTTTATCAGATTAAGGCACCTTTTGAATTCGAGGTTGACCCAACCGTGTTTAAAGTAAACAAACTAGAAAAACTGTTCAAGAAGGCACATGGGGTTAACTCCATTCTAGATATAGAGGATGGCTATGCTGAATCTACAGTTACTTTGCCGAAGTGGTTCAAAATGCCACATATTGACCACTTCGATGGCGCTAGGGACCCAGTGGTACATCTATGTCTATTTTGTGATATCCGGCGACCAATGGGTTTGACCATACTACAGAAGTTGTCGCTCTTCGACTGAACCATGTCGACTATAGCTGTCATCTGGTATTCTAAGCTGGAGAACTCTGTGAAACAGAGTTGGATGGAACTAGCTGAATCTTTCATTGCTCAATACTCCTATAACATGCAGATCAAGGTCACAACTCATGATCTTGAAGCAACGTGTCAGGAGCCAAAGGAGGGTTTCTTAGAGTTTGTAACTAGGTGGAGGGCTAAGGCATCAAGGATGACCACCCGACCCACAGAGAAAGACCAAATCTAGATGGTTGTCCGGAATCTTCATGGCAAGCTGCTGTAGAAAATGATTGTTCTCCCCTTATTTACCTTTAAGGAACTTCATGAAATGGGAGTTCAAATTGAAGAAACCATGAAATAGGGTATCATCACAGATGACAAAGAGCCAGCCAAGGGGCCTTTTATTCACAGTTCTAATGCTGTCGGGGGTAGCACAACTGCGAGGCCGTCAGAGGTTAGTGTTGTCACCACAACTAAAACTGCTGACCCCTTTGCCAACATGAGCCCACAAACTTCCAACCGTACCTAACCTTCGGGTAAGACTTTCAACCAGCTCTACATGACTCTATCTCGGGCTATGCAGGTGCTAATAAAAAAGGGGCATTTGAAAGCCCTAGAACCTTGACCACTTCCAGACCCTCTTTCACTCAAGCATGATCACACAAAATATTGTGTTTTTCATCAACAGCACGGCCATGAAATGGATCGGTGCTTCTGCCAATGTCATGAGGTTCAAGATCTCATCGACAATAAAGTGATAGCTCCACCCCAAAAGCCAAATGTGACCACCAACCCACTCCCTGTTCACAACCAAGTCCCCTACCTAGAAATATCCACCTCATCCATACACTACCACCCACCTTTGACCCAAGCGTCTATATCACCCCCTTCCACCTACCAAATCTGGTGTTGTTCATCACTGAAGGCATAGACTTGTGCATAATGAACACACCCAACCCATAACCTGAGCCTCACAAATCTGTGGTGACAACGCCTGAAGAAGAGGAGGTTTTGACCTCAGAGGGAGGTGCTGGTTTGTCGCTGGAAATTCCTAGGGAATTATCTAAGGAGGAGTATGACTCGAGCCACTACATTGTTCATGTTACTCAAACTAAGCCTGAGGTAGTGCTGCCAACCTCAGTGGACATTAGTGTAGTTAGGAAAGACGGCTCAAGCCAAGGGTTGGATGATCTTGTGGATCTTGAAGAAGATTTGGACAACCTCCAATTCTTCGAAGAACAGGACCAGGGCAATGTGCAGATCTGTTGGTTTAATCTGAGCCTAGCGACTGACAATGGGGGATGGCCGAATGATGAATTTGACAAAGAAGAGGAAACCAGAGTTAAACCGGAGGAAAAGAAAGTCATGGCAGTTGTGGTAGCTAGAGAAGTCAAAAAAAAAAAAAAAAAAGGAAAGTACCAAAGAGCAGTAGTACGGAAAAACAAACCTAATAGTTGGGTGTTGTTGAAATTGCAGACATTGAATGGGAAGCTGTATTGGGGCAGTTTGAATGGGAGAGGATCAAAGATAGCCGGAAGGCCGCAACATCTTGTCGCCCTAAGGGGGATACTTGTCCTATGGGAGTGATCCAAGTTAAGTTGGACAACTGTTTGTCGGCTGTTGAAGGTAAGTGGTGGGAAGATAGCGACTTGCATCTTGCCCATATAAATGAAGACTTGGGAGATCATATCACAGACAGTACTTAGTATTCAGAGGAAATAGACCACCTCACTAACAGTGGACAATATTTCAAACCTCTACATTTGGATCAAGCTGAACCCTCAGGAAAAGACTGGGAGGTTGAGAAGGAAAATGAGAAGAAGTTAGAGGAGGAGCTGGTTTTGAAATAACTCAAAAAGATCCAGGTCGACATTTCCATTTGGGGCCTCCATATGGCCTCGCGAGTACACCGACAAGCAGTGTTATTGGCAATCGATAAGGCCAAACTGTCTATCAACACCACGCCAGAGCAGCTCGTTGGCCTGATCTTCCTAAGTAGCACCAAGCCCATGCTTACCTTCTATGATAAAGAACTGTCATCGGAAGGATCGACTCACAACAAGCCACTGTACATATCTGTTGAGTGCAGAGGACAGTTGGTTCCAGTGGTTCTAGTAGACACTGGCTCTGCAAGCAATGTCTGTCCTTCTCGCACTGCTTATGCAATAGGCCTAAAGCCGACAGATTTCGTCCCCACAACCCAAGTGATCCGGGCATACGACAATACGAGAAGAGAAATTATGGGGACGGTGAAAGTACAGGTCTAAGTGAGCCCTTCCAAGCATGAGATTGGGTTCCAAGTACTTGACATGCTAGTTACCTTTAACCTACTTTTGGCAAGGCCTTGGTTGCATTACATAGATGTTGTGTCCTCTACCTTGCACCAAATGCTGAAATACCCTCATGAGAGAGGAGTGCAACCGTTTTGGAAAATTCGTCTATTCATCCACTGCCAGAGGTAACTACACCTTTGCTGGAAATCAATCATGGCGATAAGGATGTATTTCTTTCGGGATTCACTCTGGCAGAAGCCTAGGTGGTAAAGACAATCTTAGCTGAGGATGAAGGCATGTATGTTAGTGCTCAGTCCATTTATTTCATGAACAAATTACGGCATATTCCAGGAATGGGGCTTAGAAGGAGCAGGAGGAAAGGTGTTATAGTGCCAGCTGAGGTGCCACACAATCCCCACGCCTTTGGGTTAGGCTATGTGCCCACCAAAGAGGACTGGAAAAGGAAAAGAGAAGAACTAAGAGAAAGGGCCAAAGCCAAAAGAGCTAAGAAACAATACGAGCTGGTCCACAGGCTAATCTGGGGAATGTTGAATGAGCGCTTTGTTAGAGAAAGAAAGGATTTCCCCTTTTGCGGCTTTCTTGAGCCTTGGGTGGATTTTTCAACGAAAAAGCCTTTCGCGAGTTTTGAAATCTTTTTTGACCACCAACTTCAAGACAGTGATGAAGAGGAGACTAATCTAAGTATCGAAGCTGGCTAGAGCATAGAGGATGATTCAGATAATAATGAGATTGGAATAGAGGTAGCACTAGATGATCTCTTGACAGATCTTGAAACTAGTACGGAGAACTTGGGGGGATACCTTTACTGTCTCATTGATCGGAGAGGAAGCAGTTGCGGACTTCACCAGTTGCATTCTGGACAAGTCGAGGGCGCCACGCCTCACTTGGTAGTTGGAGAAGGGCTTTATTACCAGTTCTAAATCAGATAATGAGCCTAAATTTGATTCCACCGAGTCTGTTAAGCTGGAATCAAATTCGAGTCCGTCTGAGGAGTTTGAGTCTGGCACTTCCGGGGGTGGTAACTCGGGTGCCAAGGTCCTGTCTAGGTCCTCTTTTGCATTTTCTTTTGAGTTTGTTGTAACTGAGGAGCCAGAACTTCTGAATGAGAATACTGCAGATTTTGCTTACTTCTTTGTGCCATTAATTTATTTGCATTGACCAAGGTTTTCAAAATTTTAATAAAAATGAAGGGGAAGAAATTCCTTGGGCTTTGAAAAACTTGATTAACCAGGAGGAGGAGAGGCCTGCTAAGCCTTGCATAGATGAGATCATTGCAATTAATGTGGGTACTGAGAAGGATCCCCGCTTAGTCCAGATCGGGTCCACATTGTCTTTGGAGGAGTGTGAGCATTTAATCGCTTTATTAAAAGATTTCAAAGATGTTTTTTCGTGGTCCTACGAAGACATGCTAGAATCGATCCTAAGATTGTACAGCATCGGATCCCTCTTGGCCCCGAGGCTTGACCTATCAAGCAGAAACTCCGCAAGATTCATCCCTATTGGGTGTTGAAAATTAAAAAAGGAAGTCACCAAGAACATCGACGCTGGATTTTTGATGGTATCTGAATACTCGACTTGGTTGGCCAACATTGTTCCGGTTTCGAAGAAGGATGGTAGAATCAGAGTCTGCGTTGACTTTCGAGATCTGAATAAGCCTAGTCCAAAGGACGACTTCCCACTATCGCACATCGACGAATTGGTAGACTTTACTGCCGGCCATGCCTTGTTATCGTTCATGGATGGGTTTTCGGGTTATAACCAGATTATGATGGCGCCTAAGGACAGAAAGAAGACTGCATTCACCATGTCATGGGGTACCTACTACTACAGGGTTATGTCATTTGGGTTGAAGAACACCAGGGCTACATATCAGAGGGTTGCGACCACAATCCTACACGACATGATCCATAAGGAAGTCGAGGTGTATGTGGATGATATGATCGTAAAATCCAAAGAGCGAGAAGGCCACTACATCGCACGAGAAAAATTCTTCAAACGAATCAGGTAATATCGACTGAGGTTGGACCCACTAAAGTACACTTTTGGGGTGACTGCAAGGAAAATGTTGGGATTTCTGATTACGCAGAGGGGAATTGAAGTAGATCCATCCAAGATCAAGGCCATCTTAGAAATGCCACTACCAAGGACTGAAAAGGAGGTGCATGGCTTTCTGGGCAAAGTGCGATTCATAAGATGGTTTATCTCCAAATTAACCTTGACTTGTAAACCACTATTTGGTCTCTTGAAAAAGGGGAAGAAGTTTTGATGGGATGATTGTAGACAACCAATTTTTGACCGCTCTTACGACTTGGATGCCACCGCTTGCGTACCCAATGATGAATTTATATATGCTTGTCAAGTGCTCGAAGTCCTCAGTAGAATGCCACAGCTTTGAGCTTTCAAACCCCTTACACCTCTTGCCCAGTTTTGGACCAAAACCCTAGTTTTTCAAGCCTAAAAACCTTTGGACCTGCCGGCCACCACCATGGGCTGCCGGCCATCAATGAAGGTTGTCGACCACTTGTGTGGCCTGCCGGCCACAAGTGTATTTTTGCAGTTATTTTGCCAGCTAAGCCAGCTATTTTCACAGATACATGCACTTACCTACACGTGTATGTATTGATATTTCTGAGGGAGTTTCATTGTTTTCTATATATAGGAGACCTCTCCTTCCATTTTTGGGGGTTGAGTATTTTGAAGCAAAATTATCCCTCTCTTTACAATTCTCTTTCTCTCCCTTGCAAATTCCTAAGCTTTTGCAAGCTTTTGCCTAAACACTTTAAACCAAACCTTGTGGTATTTGAGCTAAGGTACTTTTGAGTCTACTTTGAGCTCTTGAGGATGTGTAAGTATTAGTTTAACACTTGGAAAGGGTTCTCCTCTTCAAGAGGTATAAGTCTTGGTTTATTGCTTTGCTTTAGTTTCTATTTTGCCTACTATTTTTAGACTATTTTTTGGGCTGTTTATCCTCTATATTTTTGGGTTGAAACTTGTGGTTTAAGGCCAATAGGGGTAGAGGAGTGGATCACCCTTCTTTGTACCTCATTTCTTAGGCCTTTGCCCTTGTGTTTCCCACCTCTTTGTCCACTTTTTTTGAGCTTTTAAGTACTGAATCTCAAAGCTTTTTCAGTGGCTAAAATCATGTTTTGAAGTCCAAAAATGGAGGGGGTAGCCTCCTCTCTTTATGCTTTGTTTACTAGCATACATAGCTCCATGTTATAACTTATCATTTTGGCTATTTTTGTTTTAATTCCAGCATGTTTTAGGACTAATTTAGCACTGTTTTAGGACTTTTTTTTTAGTTGTTCACTGCATTTGAGCTTTTTTATAGCATGCTGGTAGTGTAATAGTCCTCATAGGCTTGGTGGTTTAGGCCTTAGCCACCAACCTATTTGAGTTGATAGCGTTTGTTTTAAGCTTTCTATACTTGTGATCACCTCTAATCACCTCTGCAATCTCCCTCATTTCTTGGCTTTTCATTTGCTTTGAAAGTTGTTTCAAGCTAGTTGTTTGTTTTAAGCTTGAGATTGAGGTCTTGTGCTTATTGGTTTAATCCCTTTGGGGGTTCATTACCAACGGCATGATATCTCTCTCATGCCCAAAACAACTCTTGGTTTGATGCTTCTTTCCATTAGAGGACTTAATCTTCACTTTTGGACTTAATTGACTAAATAATGGTTGGTAAGTAAAATAGAGTAATAAAATTGGGACTAAAATGATGCAAGATAATAAGTTGGTTAGAGTTCAATCGGACGTTAATTGAACCCTTGAGTCTTGAATCGTTTCATACTTGTTTGTAATGAAAACGGTTCAAGAGTCATTGTCAACCACTTGTCTTGATCAATCCATGATAGGGAGGGGGTTTTCAGAGTCTTTTATGTTGCATTTATTGAAATTGTACCCTTTGGTTCATAGGCTATCATGCAATGAAATTGCATGGATTGGTGGTTTGTGAATCAAATTTACCACTCTTTTGAGCTATTTAATGATAAGGAGTGATAAGGAGGGGTAAGTTGTACAAACAACCCTTGAGAATACCCTACTTGTGCTCTGTTTGCTCTCTGTTGCAGCAAGAAGGACCAAGCTCCAGTGGCCGACAGGTCACTATTTTTGGACGGCAGGCTATCATTTGTGGCTGGCCGGCCACCACTTCTGGCCTGCCGGCCACCTTTGCAAAACCAAGTAGTGGCTTTTTGAAATAGAATAGAGCTGATTTTGAGGTGAAAAACAGTGCAAGTGTTCTAACTGTGCAACAGAGGCTTTCTAGCAGCAGAACAATGGCTTTTTTAGGTGGAAATTCGTGCGCATGCATGAGCACTCCTCACTTCCCGAGGCTGTTTAGTTTAATTACTTAGCTTAGTCATGTCTTTAAATTTTATAAAGTGTTGTAACTAATTAGTTGTAGCTAGTTAATTTTGTTTTTTAAATAATTAGTTAGTTTTGGGTCCTAATTATTTCTAGACTAGTTATTTAATTTGTTGTTGTAATAATTAATTCACTAGTTTAATTAAATTATTTCATTTGTTTTGTAATAGCTAGTTAATTAGCTTAGCTAGTTAGTTTATTCGGACCCTCCTGCGTGAGGGCGCAAACTTGTAACAATGTGTATGTCTTCTAACCCCACGTCTTTCTCCCTTTTATTTACTTGCTTATGATGGTTAGTTTTAGGGTATCATGTTTTGTTTAGCATCTCTCATGCCTTTTATCCACTTGTCTTGCATGCATTGAGCTCGGCACATCATTCTAACTTGCATTGTTAGTTAACACTTCTTTGAATACGTGCTTAGACTGCATGCTATCAAATTGATTCATATGCCATATTAGTAGTCGAGCTTAGTAATTGCATTTTGTATGTGATGCATTAAGTCATATTGCATAGTTAGGATCATGCATTTTTCTAACACTTTTATCTTTTTGGCTTGCCTTGGAGTACTAGTTGAGCTTTTCTTTGTTTTAGCATATTGTATTAAATGTTAATGTTGCCATGTCTAGCATGCTTGCCATGAGGCTAAGTGCTTAAATGATAAACTGTTTGAATGCCTGTGGATGAAGGCTAGTTGCTTGAATTGGGATAACTTGACATTTAAGTCCACTTTTTCGAGTGGCACATTCACAAACTCTTTTCAAAACAAACATGAAATCAAGTATTCCAATTTTTTCAAGTTAGTCTATACTTTTGTGTGTGCGCATCACATAGTAATGCTAGCCTAATAATCGGAACAAAAGCATATAATGTAAATAAGATTTACATTATGATATGTAGAGGCTCATCTTTGATCGGGCGAGCGAGGGTGCTCAATTCATGACCTTCCCCTCTCGTACCTAAGTTCTCGAGCTGAGACAATCTTGGTGATGACGAACACGTGGCCTTCGGCATGAGTCATGGGTTTTCTAAATTTCTCAAAAATATTTAGGTGGTAACTTTGTATCTAGCAAAGCAGTCCATTTTTGGCAATTTGATTCAAAATCAATTTTTCAAAAGATTTTCCGGATTTGGACTCTTTGGTGTTTATTTATTTCACATTGCACTTGTGAGATCAGATTCAGAACCGCAATAGTCCGATACTGTGGGGCTTATTCGTTTGCTGAAAAGAGCATGAAAGTTGAGCCACAGTTTCTGGCGACTTTGTTGAGGAAATTAGAGAACTTGACTTGAACTTCATGATGTGAAATTTTATCTACACTTATATGTCTCTTTGCATTGCATTCGCATTGGTGCATATAAGTCACTGTGTTTGCCATCTGCTATTCCTGGACGGTTTGCCGGAGGCTTGCCTAAAAGCCTGCCAAAAGGCTGACCGATCATGGGCTCTGCCATGATGGGAACACAACCCTTGGATCTAGACTACTGCTGTACCGTTTGATCATTCTTTCATTTCTCGGTGTTAGGTGTGAGAGGTATATTAGGTAGTCTTGCTGAGGTATCCTTTTTGACTATTCGGCCTAGTTGCATGTAGAAAAGCCATAGTGACTGATCCAAACTAGGACAGGATGCTCACCCAAAAATACAGGATTGCGTGCAACTACTTTGTTTGAATAGTGAACCTTAGTTCCTGACAAAACTGGGACAGGGTAACCCTACCCTTTCATAGGGGTGTTTGGGCTCTTGCTTAACTGATATATGCTTTACAGTGAAACTGTACAGGAATGTGCATAGCAGTTACAAGTTTAGTATCTGTTTTAGGGGCAAAATTCAGTATTGAGTGCAGTTCTACAGCCATGATCATGTCTGTGTTGATAGCGTCTTAGTTGAGGTGTAGTGCGGTTTCCGATAACTGTTTTGTTTTGCTTTATTTCTTTTTGCTAGGTAGTTTAACACCATAGCTTCCGAAAGTTCAGATATCCCCCAAGTACTCTAGACCCGAGTTAGAAGGCTTTGCAAAGCTGGGGATCTTGTTCGGGGACAAACCGTGTTTACCTCGCTCCCACCGGTTACAAGACGGAGAAGAATCAGGCAGAGTTCACCGGTTCAATTTTTATAGCAGTCACCCCTCAATTCACCTGTGTCCAGTTAGATTCAGGAATGGTCATCTACTTCTAGCCCAGCACGAGATTGATCTCCTATTCTAATAACACAATATCCCCTAGTCAGTATGGAAGAACTAATACATCATCTGCAGCAGACAATTGAAACCTTACAGTAAGATGTTGTTCGTCAGGCCGAGGTTATAACCAGACTACAACAACAGCAACCACAGCTGGCTACGACCTCTGCATCCCATGTACCTCTCACAGGTATTCTAGCACTCAGAGCCACCACTCATATTACCAATGTCCAAGAAAATCAGGGCAATCCAGCAGAGCCAATCCCAGCACAAGCCTTTAAAACCCCTGTTTATCAGACTAAGGCTTTGTTTGAGTTTGAGTTTGACTCAACTGTACTCAAGTACAATAAACTGGAAAAGTTATTCAAGAGAGCACAAGGGGTTAACTCTATCCCGGACATAGAGAATGGGTATACCGATTCTATAGTGACATTGCCAGATCAGTTTAAAATGCCGCACATTGACCGTTTTGACGGTTCCGAAGATCCGATTGTTCACCTTCGGCTATTTTCAGACATCTTGCGGCCAATGGGCTTAACGAGACTACAAAAGCTGTCTCTTTTTGGCCGTACCATGTCAGGTATAGCGGACATATGGTACGCTAAGTTAGAAGACTCTGTCAAGCAGAATTGGGAGGAGATGGCCGAGGCCTTCATTGCACAGTATTCATACAATACACAGATTGAGGTAACAACTCGTAATCTCGAGGCAACACTCCAAGATCCGAATGAGAGCTTCTCTAAATTCGTGACAAGGTGGAGGGCTAAAGCCTTGATGATGACCACAAGGCTGTTTGAGAAGGATCAGATCAGGATGGTTGTCCGGAATCTACACGGCAAGTTGTTGTAGAAGATGATTGTCCTACCTCTATTCACATTCACAGAACTCCATGAAATAAGAGTACAAATCAAAGATGCCATGAAACAGGGGCTTATCACAGATGAGAAGAAGTCGGCAACAAGGCCGTTTGTTCGCAGTTCCAATGCTGCCAGTGGTAGCACAGCTGCGAGGCCGTCAGATGTAAGCATTGTCACCACAACCAAGACGGTTGACCCCTTTGCCAACACAAGCTCACAAACACCGTCCAATCCCACCCGATCCCAGAGGGCTTTCAACCAACTCTACATGACTCTCTCTCAGGCCATGAAGGTGCTAGTCAAGAAAGGGCACCTTAAACCTTTAGAACCTCGCTCATTGTCTGATCCTCTTCCATCCAAACACAACCCCGCAAAATACTGCGCGTTTCACCAATAGCATGGTCATGACACCAGCCAGTGTTTTCGATTGTATCATGAGATTTAGGATCTCATTGACAACAAGGTGATCGCACCACCCCAGAAGCCAAACGTAACCACAAATCCACTCTCAACCCATAATCAAGTCCCTCCACCTCGAAATCTCAACTTGATCCATACACTGGCCACCCCCTATGACTCCAGCGTATATTACTCCCTCCCACCTACCAAAGTCGACGTCGTTCATTCCAGAAAGTGCAGGTCTGTGCATGATAGACACGTCCAACCCTCAACCCAATCCTGTGTTGATGCTTACAGTGGAAGAAGAGTCTACCTTGGAGGAAGGTACTAGTCCATTGTTGGAGTGCCCTGAGGAATTACCTGGTATGGTGTATGATCCAAGTTGTTACATTGTGCCAACTGATCAAATCAAGCCTGAATTGGTGCTGCCACCCTCGGTAGACATCAATGTCATCAGAGAGGATGGCCCAAGCCCTGGGTTGGATGATCTAGCAGAACTCGAGGAGGATTTGGAGAACCTGCAATTCTTTGACGAGCAGGATCAGGGGGACGTACAAATTGGCTGGTTTGACTGGAATGGATTAATTAACAACTTTGGATGGCTGAGTGATGAGCCAGACAAAGTGAAAGAAACTGGAATGAAACCAAGGAAAAAGGAAGTGGAATAGTTGTAGTAGCCGGAACGGCTGATGAGAAAGGAAAGCTACCAGAGAGCGCTGGTGTGGAAAATCCAACCCAGAAGGAGGCAATGTGAACACTATGGATACTGAATAGGAGGCTGCACTGAGGCAGTTCGAACAAGAAAGAATTGAGGATAGTCGGGAAGCTGTGAATTTATAACACCCTACGGGAGATACTTATGATGTAAAGGTGATACGAGCAGAGCCGGACAACTATTATCGGTTGCTGAGGGTACATGGTGGGACGATGATGATCTCCATCTAGCCCACACTGATGAAGATTGGGGCAATTCCCTTCCGGGCAACACATGGTATGCTGAAGAAATAGACTATATGACAAGAAGTGGGTGGTATTTTAAGCCACTGCACCTAGATCAAATAGAAGTGTTTGGAAACGACAGAGAGGCCGAGGCAATGTTGAAACAGCTTAAGAAAATCCAAGCTAACATCTCCATTTGGGGTCTTCTCATGGCCTCCTGGGTACACCGACAGGCAGTGTTGTCGGCAATGGACAAGGCTAAATTGTCCATTGACACCACACCCGAAAAGCTTGTGGGATTGGTCTTTCCAGGTGGTGCTAGGCCAACTCTGACCTTCTTTGACAAAGAACTATCGCTAGAGGGCTCGGCTCACAATAAACCATTGTATATATCCGTGGAGTGCAAGGAGAAATGGATGTCGGTGGTGTTGGTAGATACCGGTTTGGCCATCAATGTCTATCCTTCTCGCACCACCTATGCAATTGGCCTCAAACCAGCGGACTTTGTTCCCACAACCTAAGTAATATGGGCGTATGATAATATGAGTAGATTGGTCATGGGCACAGTACAAGTCAGAGTCTAGGTGGGCCCAGCTGAGCAAGACGTTGAGTTTCATGTCTTAGATGTGCTGGCTACCTTCAATTTGCTATTAGGGAGGCCCTGGTTGCACCATGTGAAGGTTGTCTCCTCCACTCTCCACCAGATGTTGAAGTACCCTCATGAGATATGAGTGGCAATTGTTTAGGATTCATCCATTCATTCACCACCAGAGGTAACTACACCGATGCTGGAGATCCATGGTAAGGACGATGTATTCCTCTCGGGATTCACTCTGGCTGAAGCTCGGGTAGTGTAGACCATTCTGGCCGCAGACGAAGGCATGTACGTCAACACCCAGTCTATCTATTTATGAACAAACTACAGCATGTTCCAGGAATGGGGCTTGAAAGAAGTGGTCGTAAAGGCGTTACTGCACTGACGGATGTGCCATACAACCCACATGCCTTTGCTCTGGGCTATGTGCCCACCAAAGAAGACTAGATCAGAAAGGGAGAATAGATGAAGAGCAGAGCAAAGGCCAAACAAGCTGGGAAATGTTATGAACTCATCTACAGGCCTATCTAGGGGACACTGAATGGCGGTTTGTTCAAGAAGGAGAGGATTTCCCTTTTTGTGGCTTTCCCGAGCCTTGGGTAAATTCCTCGAAGCAACGTGTTCCCGGGTTCGAGATCTTCTTTAATCTGCAGTTGTAGGACAATGATAATGAGGAAAGGGATGAAACAAGCATCAAAACTGAACAGAGCATGGAAACTGACTCAGATGGCAGTGAACTTGGAGTAGGGATAGCACTGGCTTGTCTCCTGTAGATCCTGCGGCCAACCTAGAGAACTTGGGGGACAACCTTACTATCTCTATAATCGGGGTAGAACCGAGTGTGAACCCAACTAGTGGCATTTTGGATACATCAGGGGCACCATCTCTTATCTGGCAGCTGGAGAAAGGCTATCTGTCCAGTTCTAAATCGGGTGATGAGCTAGAATCTGATTCCACTAAGTTTGTGGGATCGGGATCAGATTCAAGTTCCTCTGAGTCTGAGTCTGAGTCTGAGTTTGAGTCTGGTATTCCTGGGGGGTGGTAACCCAGATACCAAAGTCCTGTCTAGGTCTTCATTTAGCTTTTCTTTTGAGTCTGTAACTGAAGATCTAGACCTTTTGAATGAAAACTCTACAGATTCTTTGTACTTCTCTGTGCTGTTGGTTTATTGTATTGACCAAGATTTTCAAAATTTTAATGAAAACGAAGGGGAAGTGTAGACACCCCATTTTTGACTGACCTTAAGACTCAAATGTCATTGATTGAGCGCTCGATGATAGTGCATGTTGTGCTCGTTTCGAGGTTTCAGAGTTTTGGCTGAGAGCCTTGCCTTCGAGCCTCTGAACTCTTTGTGCTTCGGCTCGGTTTGTGGACCAGGCCTTGTTTTCCTTGCTTAAGGGAGGGAGAGGTTTTGTAGACCATCTCTTTGTGGTCGTAGACTAGTTTTTGCGGTTGTAGACCACTTTTCCCATTTGGTGACTAGTTTCCGGTTTTCGGAGCCTTCGGCCGCGCGCCTTATCTCGGGACCGCTTAACGTTCTCAGTTTGGTGTGGTTTTCGAACCACACCTTGTTTCTTTGGCCTAGAGGGCCACTGTGGTTTGAGAGACCACGTTTGTGGTCTTAAACCACTTTTGGTGCTTGTCAGCTAGTTTTCGAGGCTCCCGGCTACGCGCTTTGCCTCCCGAACTTTTGTCTTGCATCTGTTTTGGTTTGTTTTTGGTACAAACCTTATTTTCCTTATTTGGAAGGTGGTACAAGGGTGGGAGACCAATATTTCTCCTTGGAGACCACTTTTCTTTCCGCTAGCCAGTTTTCTGATCTGACAATTGGTTTCCTAGGTCTTTGGGCCCCCTTTTTTGGTCGGCCACCCCACCCCTGGCTTGTTTTCAGTGTGCTGATCATCTCCTACCATGGCCGACCAGTTGTCTTCTTGGGAGGCCGACCACTTCAAGTGGTCCGCTGCTTTTTGCCACCTTTTTGGAGATATTTTCCTCCAGCTGGCACAGCTGGAGGGCACTGAAGCTATCCTCCATACACGTGTATGGAGGGATTGCCTTGAACCTTAGCTTCCTCAAGAAGCTTTGCTTTTGGTTCTCTATAAGAGAGAACCATCTCCTCCCTCTTCTAGGTTCAGAAATTAGAGGTGGGAGTGATACATATAGCTTTGTATCTATATCTCCTTATTTGATCTCATTTTGTGCATAAAAGTGTCATTTTGTCTCACTTTAACACACAGACACACACTTAAACACCTTGCTTGTGTTATTGAGGCTTCTTGAAGTTGTTTTTAGTGTTCTTGGGCTGGTTTGAGCCCAAAGAGGTTGCTGGAGTTGCAGTAATAAAGGTCTTCAAGGGTGAGTCTTTAACCCTTAAATCCCCCATTCTTGCTTAAGCTTTTGTACCCTCTTGCATGCTGTTTTAAGCTTAACTTCCTACTGAAAAAAGTTCTGTTTTTGTGTGCTTTAGATCTTTGTTTAAGGTCACTTTTGTGTTTGGGGTTGATTACCCCCTCTTAGGCCTTGTTTGGCCTTGCTTTTGTGCCTTCTTTGTGAGCCTTTGGGACCACCTTGTTTTAGCCTTCTCACCACTAAAACTCAGAGGAATTTCAATGGTGGGAAGGGTGTTTTGAGGTCCCAAATAGGAGAGGGTCATCCCTCTCCTTGTGTCTTCAATACTTGTCTTGAATGCCTCATGTGTGAGCATGTTTGTTAAGCTTATGTTGGCCATATCTTAGCTTGTATTTGTGGTTATTTTGTTGTGGCATGCCACTATTTTTTCTTGGTTTTGTCACTCCATTTATGCCTAATACACTTGTAATGTAAATCACACAAACTAGTCTTATATGCTTCATGAAGTAGCATGTCATTCTAGCTTGTTTTCTTTCCATTTCAGCATGTTTTTGGTGATGTCTTGCCATGTCATACCTCTGTTAGGGTTTGGTTTGGTTAGCCTTTGCATGCTCCTTGCACTTGTAGTGCATTTCCATGAAATAGCCTAACATGCATCATGCTTTGACATGTTATTCTAGCATGCTTTTGGCTTAACTTCAAGAAGCTTTTGTCCATGTTTTAACATGCTTTAGCTCTAATTTTGGTTGTTTTGGCCATGCATGACTTGCTTTGTATAGCCATGGTTCAATCTAGCTTGCTAGCTTTGTGCATCAAGTCTACTAGCATGCATTACTTGGACTATTTGAATGATTTGGCATCATTTATAATGTGATTTCAGTCCATGTTTCATGGTCTTGCACTTGCATTTTTGTGCTCTTTCAATGTGTTGGAGGGTTGGCCCCTTTATGCCTTAACATGAGTCATTGCATATGCCTTCATGCCTAAGCTTGCGAGCCATCATTTCAGTGTGTTTTTGGGGGTTATTATGCCATGATATAACTCTGATTTTTTCCGGTTAAGTCATCCCATGTTTGGTCTTAATAGGTGTAGTGTAATCCACCTTATTTACCTTGTATGCATCATGTCTTATGCCCCTCATGCTAGCATGTTTTGGCTTCCTTCCATGCATGTTTTAGACTCATTTTGACATGTTCTAGGACTGTTTTGGGTTGCCTTAGCCATATGCTTCATGTTTTGTATAGCTATAGTACAAGTGCTCTTGCTTGCTTCAAGCTTTGAGCATCATAGCATGCTTTATTTGTGTTGTATACATGATTTGGCATCACTTAACATGACATTTCAGAGCATTTAGGACTACCATGTTCCCACTTCTTTCATGCTTTGAATGCCTTTGAGTATTGTGCATTGTTGCCTTACTTGTAGCCTAGCTTGTATGCTTGCATGCCTAGGTCTTTGAGCCTCCATCTTAGCATGTTTTGGTCCATGTTTTGACCTATTTCAGCTCTGTCCATGGTTGGTTCATGCATTTGTGCCATGTATTGCATGTCCCTAGAGTAATCCCCTTTGTTAGCTTTCATGCTTTAGGATTCTTGCATGCTTCACTTGCTTTGTTTGAATGGTTTGGCATCATTTCTTACCTAATTTTAGTGCATTTAGTGTTGCTACACTTCCACTTTTGTAATTCTTTGAGCACTCTTGAGAGTTGTGCTCTTTAGCCTAATTGGTGAGCCAATTGGCATGCATGCTTATATATGCCTTTGGTGCCTTTGCTTTTGTGTTATGGCCACTGATTTGGGCATGACTGAGGTCTACCCCTTTTGGTTTAAGTCCATTTAGCATGTTCACTTGCATGTTGCTTGCATGCTTATCTTACTTCGCATTGTGTATGCTATGTAGTCCTTTGCAATGTGCATGCCAAGTTGTTCCTTGCATTGAGTATGCATGTTCCTAACATTGCTAGGTTACCCTTGTTGCATTGCATCGTGCATGCATGCTTTACATTGTGTTTAGAACCTTATGATTGCCTTGCATTGAGTATGCCATCTAGGTCCTAGCATTTAGCATTGTGTATGCCATGTCACCTTGCATTGAAAATGCTATCTTACATTAAACATTGAGCATGCCATATAGTTCATAGCATTGAGTATGCCATGATTGTTTGCATGTAGTTCATAGCATTGTGTATGCCATGTTTTTGCATGCTTAGGTTACATCGCATTGTGTATGCTATGTTGTCCATTTGCATTGTGAATGCTAGTTGTTACATGCATTAGCATTGTGCATGTCATTAGCCTTGTTAGGTTGTTCATGTTGCATTGCACACTTGCATGCTTGAGTCGCATTGTGTATGCCCTGTTTTGCATTGTTGTTTGGATTAAGTGTTAATCCGAGCACGGGAAAAGAGGGACGTTTCATACTTAAAGTGATGAAACGTGCCTCAATTCCCGGTCGCCGACGCTCTTGATCATACATGATAGAGTTTTTAGGCTTTATGTGTTTACTTGTGCATTCATTTTATATTGAATTGTGCAACTTCGTCTCTCGGCCATCATGCATTGAAATGCGCTATTGGTGGCCCGAGGATCGAGAACCACACTCCCTTGAGCTCATGACATGATAGGGAGGGTGGTTGTGCACACATATCTTGTAAATACATTGCCATGCCCTTTCTTACTCTTTGTTGTAGCAAACTAGAATTCAGCAGCAACAACTGGTCGGTCGACTAGTATTACTAGCTGGCCGACCACTTTTTCTGGTTTTCAGCACAGAAAGTGGTCGGCAGGTGGTCTCCTTCCTCAACAACTGGCCGGCAGCCCTCCCACAGGTTCCCATGATGGAGTTTCAGCTTTCTGGAGCTTGGTGCAAGGTTTTGAGGACAATTGCAAACAGAGGCAAATTGGGGCATCGCGACGGATTTCCGAACGAGGCGACCGAGCATGCATCCAGTCTTCTTCCCTCTGAGGGCACCTCTATTTACTGCTTCACTTAGCTAATGTGATTAGCTAGTTTATGCTTTGGCTTGTAATTTGAGTAGTTAATGCGTTTAGCTGCTTAATTGTTTTGTAATAGTTAGTTAACTAGGGTTAGTTAATTAGCTTCGTTGTGATGTAATAAGTAGTTTAATTAGCTTAGATTAGCTAGTTAGCTCTTTATACGGACTCTCCCTCGAGAGGGCCAACTGTTGTAATAAGCGTGCGTGTGTGTGATGCATGTCTTCCAACCTCCATTTCTTTCTCCATTTTACTTAACCGCTTACGATGGTTAGTTTTAGGGCATATTTCAAATTAGCATACCTTATGCTTGCATGCGTGCATTCATTCATCTGTTTTGCATGCACCGAGCTCGGCACATCATACTAACTGCATTGTATTTCAATACATTTACTTGAATATGTGTTCAAAGGCATGTTACCAACTTGCATTTCACATGACATCTTAGAATAGCCAAGCCTATCTGAGTTGCATTTTTGCATGTGCTGCATTAGCCATCTTAACATGAACTAGGATCATGCATGATTTCTAACTAGTTCTTTGTTTTGGCTGGGAGTACACTGTGAGTGTTTACACTTTAGCATACTGCATGTGTGTTATTGAGTGCCATGAAAGCATGCTTGCCATGAGGCTAACTGCTTATTTGATATAACTGCCTGAATGCCTGCGGGTGAAGGTTGGATTACTTGAATTGGAACAATTCATTAAAATCCCTGATTTAGCCTACTTACGAGTAGCAAATTCCAAACCATTTTCAAACGAATATGCAATGTTTTGTTCCAAATCAGGCGATCTAGTCTATACTTGTATGCTGTGCGCATCACGTAGTAAGATTAGCTAATTAACTGGAATAAGAGCACATGTGTTTTCAAAAACAAAATATCATGCTTAGTACAGTCCGATCTTTGATTGGGCGAGCGGGGGTGCTCATTGCATGACCTTCCCCTCTCGTACCCAAGTTCCTGAGTCGAGGCAACTTTGGTGATGACGAACACGTGGCCTTAGGCACGAGTTAGGGTTTCCTAAATTCTCCGAAAATAAAATATTTAGGCGGCGACTCTGTATCTGGCAAAGCAGTCCATGTTTGGCACTTCTTTATAAAAAATCAGTTTTCCAAAACGATTTGCCGGATTTGGACTCTTTGGTGATTTATCAATCTTACATTGCACTTTGTAAGATCAGATTAAGAATCGTGACATTGAGTCCAAATTGTAGTAGCTCAGAACAAAACGAGATTTCGCGCCCTCGCAGCGCGGATATCGGAGAGTTCCCGGGAGCGCGTCTATAGGAAGAAAATTCCTTGGCTTTGAAAATTTTGATAATCAAGAGGAGGAGAGGTTTGCTAAACCCCGTGCTGATGAAATCATTGCTATTAACGTGGGTACTGAGAAGGATGTGCGCTTGGTCCAGATCGGGTCCACGTTGTCTTTGGAGGAGCGCGAACATTTAATCGCTTTGTTAAAAGATTTCAAAGATGTTTTCATGTGGTCCTACGAAGACATGCCTGGAATCGATCCTGAGATTGTACAGCATCGGATCCCTCTTGACCCTGAGGCCTGACCAATTAAGCAGAAGCTACGTAGAATCCATTCGGATTGGGCATTGAAAATCAAGGAAGAGGTCACCAAGCATCGAGGCAGGTTTCTTGTTATTATCTGAGTATCCGACTTGGTTGGCCAACATTGTCCCAGTGCCAAAGAAGGATGGCAGAATCTGAGTGTGTGTAGACTTCTAGGACTTGAATAGAGTCAATTCGAAGGATGACTTTCCTCTGCCGCACATTAATGAGTTAGTGGACTTCACTGCGGGCCATACATTGCTATCTTTTATGGATGGATTTTCTAGGTACAACCAGATTCTGATGGTGCCCGAGGACAAAGAGAAGACCACATTCACTATGCCGTGGGGAACCAACTGCTACTGGGTTATGCCGTTTGGTTTGAAAAATGCTAGAGCTACCTATCAGAGGGTTGTGACCACCATATTGCATGACATGATCCACAAGGAGGTCGAGGTGTACGTAGATGACATGATTGTCAAGTCCAAAGAACGAGAGGACCACTACACTGCCTTGAAGAAATTCTTTCAACGGATCAGGGAATAGAGATTGAGGTTAAACCTGTAGAAGTGCACCTTCAGCGTAACTGCAGGAAAAATGTTGGGCTTTCTGATCACACAAAGGGGCATTGAAGTAGATCCTTCCAAAATTAAGGCCATCCTAGAAATGCCACCACCGAGGACTAAAAAGGAGGTGCGAGGCTTTCTGGGTAAAGTGCAATTCATAAGACGGTTTATTTCCAAATTAACCTTGACTTGTAAACCACTATTTGTTCTCCTGAAGAAGGGGAAGAAATTCCGATGGGATGATCGATGTCGATTTGCCTTTGAGCAGGTTAAGCAGTATCTCCAGAATTCGTCTGTGTTGTCACCATCAGAGCCGGGGAAGCCTTTGATTTTGTACTTGTTAGTAACTGACATGACCATGGGATGCATGCTTGCTTAGGAATCTGAAGATAGGGTGGAGAAAACCATCTACTACTTGAGCAAGAAAATGCCAGATTACGAGACCTGCTATACTCCGTTGGAGAAAGCTTGCCTAGCCTTGGTATGGGCTACGAGGAAGTTGAGGCACTACTTGTTAGCTCACTCTGTAATCCTGGTTTCGAGATTGGTTTAGCCTTCTAACTCTGGTTCAAGGTGTCTAACAACGAAGCAGAATATGAAGCATGTATTGCTGGTTTAGAAGCCGCCTTGGAACTAAGGGCAATAAGGTTGGATGTCATCAGGGACTCGAACCTAGTTGTTTCTCAAGCAAATGGAGACTGGAAAGTCAAAGAAGAGAAGATGAAGGTTTACTATCAGACCCTAGATGTTCTGATTCCTAGGTTTGAAATTGACATTCACGTATCTACTAAGAGAGAACAATAGGTTCGCTAATGCTTTAGAAACTTTATCTTCTATGATAGACATCCCACTTGGAGTCTGGATGCGTCTGATTATCATCGAGCAAAAATACACACCGGCTTATGAAACTATTGGCGACCCCTAGTATTACGATATTTAGATCTTTTTGGAAAATGAGATCTATTCACTAAGGGCAAATGCCAAGGACAAATGGGGAATACAGTGAATGGCCATCCAATTTATCATCTGCAAGGGTAAGCTGTATAAAAGGGGTCATCTGGGAATGCATAAGTTGTGTGTAGTGGAAGAGGAATCGAAGCGCCTTATGGAGGCTATCCATGGCGGAGAATGCGGGGCGCATATGAATGGTGTGATGTTAGCCCGAAAGATTCTCAGGCAAGGTTATTACTGGTCCACCATGGATGAGGTTTGTATTGGTTTTGTTCGGCGCTGCCACAAATGTCAAATTCATGCCAATCGCATGAATATTCCGTCGTCAAAGCCTTACAACATGACTTCGCCATGGCCTTTCTTAGTCTGGGGAATCGATGTTATCGGTACTATCTTGCCAAAAGGGTCAAATGGGCATGAATACATATTGGTGGCGATTGATTACTTTACAAAGTGGGTGGAAGCTCAGTCCTATGTAGTGTTGAAAGCATCGCATGTGGCCAAATTTATCAGAAATAACATCATCTGCTGGTACAGAGTTCCGAATGAGATCATATCAGATAACGGCTCCCACTTCAAGAAAGAGGTGATAGACTTGCTGGAGAAATATAATGTGGCTTTTCATAAATCATCTACATACAGGCCATAAACCAATGGAGTTATTGAAGCCACCACTAAGAATATCAAGAACATCTTGCAGAAGATGGTTGAAACCTACAGGGACTGGCTAGATGAATTGCCATTCGTACTCTAGGGGTACAAAACTTCAATCCAGACATCCATAGGGGCAACCCCATATTCTTTCGTCTACCAGATGGAAGCTGTTTTGCCAATTGAAATTGAAGTCTCGTCCCTGCGAGTTATGACTGAGTGTCGGATAGAGGAGGTAGACTGGCAATAGAGCAGATTTGAGGGGTTAATGTTATTTGATGAGAGGAGGCTAAAGGCATTGTATCATGTTTAGGGATACCATTGTAGAATCGCCAGGGCTTTCAACAAGAAAGTTAAGTCCTGGAATCTTAAGGAGGGAGACATGGTGTTGAAAGACAACCGAGCTCCCATCCATGACCCTAGAGGCAAGTTTAGACCCAATTAGATTGGTCCTTACGTCATCAAAGCTATCTGGTTAGGAGGGGCAGTTATTCTCATGGACTTAGATGGCCTGGAATTTTCGCAGTCGATTAACATGGACAAGTTGAAGAAATACTACCCCTGAGAGGCTCGCTAGGCCGAAAATCCCGAAAGGGCGACCCAGGCAAAAGTTAGAGCATGAAAAATTAGAAATAAATAAAAAAACTGAGCTCGCAAGGTTGAAAACTCTAAAGGGCGACTTTGGCAAAAGTTAGAGCGCAAAAGGAGAGAGTTAATACTCGAGTGAACCTAAACCAAACTACGTAAGGCCTGATTCCCATTTTTGGGATACAAAGGCAACTTCATCTTGAAGTTCGGCCATAACTACCTCCAAACTCAACTGTCATGTCTGTCTCTTTGATCGGGTCATCTTTGTTCATCATCTGAGAGTTCGGTTATGATGTTTATTATGGGAAAAAGAGCTGATTATAATGCCAAGCAGTAGTGGTGTTCAATCAGGGGCAGTTATGATTTTTTGATTTGGGATTGTACATCTTAAGGATCGATTATGTGCGTGTCAGGTGGTGATCACTTTTGAAAATGGTTTTGGAAAGTTTTAATAAAAGTTGATTTTGTTCAAAATTTTACCTTATACAACTTAGACCATTTTGGACCAAAAGGAAAATTTTTAATGCTCACAACTTTAATTCCATTGATTTCAACATAAAGTTCTCCAACTCTCTGATACAAATCAAAGTTGTTTATTACATCATAAAACTTGAAAAGAAAGGTCAAAGCAATAAACTAGGGGCATAGGTGAGTTAGGTGCTCCTGCATCCCCTGCTCATTCTTGAAGAAGTTTTTGAAGCCAAAGTGGGCCCGGTTTGTGCCTCATCCTCGAACCAAGCCAAACATTTGTTAGAAAGGGCATAACTAAAACTAGGGGTAGGAGCTAAAAGTTCTCTCGTCCTCCAGGCAGTGAGGTACCTAGCCAAGTGTGAAGCACGAATCGAGAATGAAGCCGGGTATTTTACCCCTTCCTCTGGGTAGGTCTGATCATGTCCAAACTGGCGTCTAAACTGGAAGGGAAAGTAGAACACGCAATGCGTGAGGCCAATCAACTGTATGCCAGCCTGCTGAGTCATGCTGTAACTCATCTCAACCAAATGAAGCCAAGGGCAACGCCAAACTATGTCGGCTGCAGATTTGCTGCACATCCAGTTGCACCACCATCCTTCGTTGGGAAAATTCACTAGTCGTTGGTGGAAGAAATAAGCTCGAGCAGAATACTCGCGGCAAGAGTCCACCACCTTTAGCTTATCCATAAGCCATACCTGGGAAGGGATAAAAAATAAGAGAGATTAAAGAATAGGGAGATGTGCATAGAGAGAAAAGTAAAGAAAGGGCTTTGAGAGAAAATAGAGCATGAGTGCCGAGTGATATGTGAGGCATATATCAGGAAGGGTCGGAAACAATACCTGAAGAAGTGGTGGACTCCTCGCAAATCTGGTGGTCTCTCACCGATGAAAAGCGTCTAAGCCCATTAGGGTCTCGGCCAGTGCCAAACCGATATAACTCTTACCTTTTTTCGGACATTGGGCCACTTCGATCAACCGAATGCTGGTTCCGCCAGAACTAGGGGCAAGAAAGTAGTGTGCAAGCATACATAAATAGAGGGCATGTTGCCGAAAATCTCACCAAAGAAGGTCTCCTCTGTCACCTATGTTAGAATATCGATGAATCAAGATGGGAATATCTAGCTCTTCGTCGGGGGCCAAAGATCGAGCTTCGTGAAAAGTGAGTCCACACATTCGTTCCAAAGCTTGGGTGTGGCCAAAACGGGCTGAGGTAGGATTTTCTCATCGCGCCGGGTTTCCATCAATGCCCGAAATTCTTCAAGAGTCGGGCACATTTCCTATGTTCCGAAGCGAAATACATGCGTAATCGGGTCCCAACATCGGGGCACAGCATGGAGGAACGGAAAGTAAAGTGGAGTATGACTCAAAGGAAAAAGTGCATTTATGCCGAGACCCCAAAAATTTACCTTTTCTGTGCTGTCTAAAGTGGCTATCCAATCCGTGAGCTTCTTGGCAAGGAATATCTTTATTTGTGGAAGAAACAGCAGCTAAAATGAGGTTTTGAAGAAGAAATCACGAAGGAGGACCCTTTACAAAAGATAAGACTGTGAGTGAAGACTAGCTGTTAGTAATCTGGTGATCCTTGCATTAGTGGCCGGCCACTAATGCAAGCCACTAATAGCCACTAATGCAAGGCCGGCCACTAATGCAAGGATCACCAGATTACTGACAGCCACTAATGCAAGGCCGGCCACTAATTATGGCAGGCCGTCTACCTTTTTGGCCTGCCATCCACCAGTGGTGGCCGGCCGTCCACTTGTGTGCCAGGCAGTTTTGGAAGCCTGGTTTTGTCTTGATCTTTGTGTCTTAAGGTCTTGTTTTGAGTCTTTTGGTTTTAGCAAGTGTGTATGTCTGTGTTTCAGTTATTTTTGCTTTGCTTATTGAGTTGTATTTTGTATTTTGGTCATTGGTTGTCTCATTACCCGATTAAGAACATCGTGCCAATACAAGTTTTCATTTTCAATTTCAAACTCGATTCCAGTTTCATTTCATGCAAGTATGTTGCTTATGATGCAGAAACAAAAACACTTTTCATAAAACTGCGAGGTTTCATTCCGATCATGGTTTTTACAAAAGGGAGTACAAGTTTCAAAACCAAAAGTAAAACCTATCTAAAGCTATACATGTGTTAAGCTACCAAACAAGAAGAAACTAAGCAAAAATACAAAAATCGGTGCCAATCATCTCAAGCTCGAGAGGCCCTCTTCGTCCTTTTCCTCAGAGGAGACTCAATGGCACTATCTCTATCAGCACCGCTGTTAGAATCAGACTCTGAGCCAGAGCCGGTCTCAGTATCTTTACTCCCTGCCTTAGAGCCAGCCTCGGCATCATCTCTGCTCCCGGATCCCGGGCAAGCATCATTACCTCCGCTCTCAGACAACTCAGAATGCCGACTCGTTGCCTCCTTAGAGTCGCTAGTCTCGGCATCATCATCACTCAAAACAGGCTCCGAGGGACTGCTCCGGCCTTAGTTATCCCTATCGCTGCCTCGATCGCGGCGCACATCTCGACCATGAGCTGGGGCCTATATCTCTTTCCTCCCTGCTGCTAGAGGAGGTGTTGCTGGTGCTGGTGCTGGTGCTGGTGCTGGTGCTGCTGCCCTCTGAATCTAGAAATACAGTTGTCAACATATCAGATGCGATGTGTGTATTGTCGCAAGATGTAGCATGTAAAATGAGCGTCATGCAAAAACTGAGTACAATGTATGAGTACAGTGAATCAGTGCAGTAAGGAGTGGTGTGAATATTACAATATGCATGTCAGTGTGCTAGTGGGAATGTGACAATGTGGTGCACAACAGAGTTAGTAGTGAGATGTATGCTAAAATAGAGGAAACTACCTAAATACCGTGGAGACCAAACAGCGTCTCTCTCATCTGCACCATGCCAATCAGAGAAGTGACTAGCTCGAGGAGGCTCTCTGTGTACTCCGTAGGTGCTTGCAAGTGCATTTGACTGATCAATATCTAGAATAAATATATCTAAAATGAAAATGTGGGCAAATGATAAAGTGTGGTCCATACCTAAGGTGTGCCTTGAGCTCTGACATACTCGTGCCCTACCTCTGCCAGCTCGATCGAAATCTGGTAGGCTATCCCAGTCGGCCGCCAACATGTAAGCATAGTGAGAATCTCTAGCCAACTGGTAATCTGCCCAGTGGAAGGGGCCCCTTTAGTATCGGTCCTGGTCGCCCGAGTTGCCTCACCCTCCACAAAAGCTCCTACTGCCTCGCCTACATGAACGCCCGTCAGAGGGGGCATGAGATGAGTCTAGATGAACGTTGCATAATCGTCCTCTACTCTGAAGAAGTCAGCATCTAGGCCCACAATGAGTTAGATGATCATCTCAATAGGCAAGTTGTCTGCTATCCTCATGGACGCTGGAGGTGGCATGGGAATGACTGGATCAGGCGAGCCTACGGTCTAGCATATAAATCGCTCACTCAGAAACCAGGCCCTGTAGACTAGGCCCTCCAGCAGAATCTAAAATAGAGATGTCGCCTAGGCCTCGACGTACTAGTCTCTCACACCTGTCGGCATCGTCGCCCAAGGCTGCCATGTGATCGGCAAACAGAGGATGTATAGATTGTTAGTTGCCGTCAGTTATTGAAGTATGAATCAGAACAGTAGTAGAGTAAAAATGACTTTGAGTTTTGGATTACCTCATCAATAGCCATCGTGTCGAAGTATCGACGGTAGAAGGCGAAGGTCATGTCGTTGCGGCTCTGACGTCAACACTGGTCGTCATACCGTCGTGAGTACGGCACTACAAGGGGGCCTCATCTATAGGCTCTGGAGCCAGAGCCAGGAAGTAGGCATAAACCCATAGCTGCAAGGAAAGGGCAACATTGTTATCAACAATGCATGAACAGAAATAAAGCAGAAAGCATAATGCATGAACATATATAAAGCAGAAAGTGCAAAGCGAAAAGCACAATACATGAACAGATATAAATCAGAAAGTGCAAAGCAGAAAGTAGAATGCATGAACAGATATGGAAACAGAAAGTGTAGAGTAGAAAGTACAAGTTGTGAACAGATCAGAAAGCAGAAAGTGCAAAAGTAGAAAGGTGTGGTGCATACCTCCCAGGCTCTCCAGTACCCACCGACCCGTTCTCTCCTCATACGGGAAGTGGAGCTCATGTAGCCATAGAGGGTGACGAGGCCAGCTCCCCCCCAGTCGTAAAATCGGGGCAGGGTCACCAGGGTGCTCAGCAAATATAAGCCTATGGTGTTCTACCTATTCGAAAACAAGGTGGTGCCGTGGAGAAACATCAAGAAGCCTTGAGCATATTGCTCCACCTTCTCCAGTGTCTTGGGCTCGCTCCAACGAAACTGCTCGGCGAACCAACTATATCTCACCATCGCTGACCTATATAGAAGCGGATATGCTCGCAGCAGGTGGATCCATGCTGCCTTCCACTCGCCCATGTCCGTGTCGAAAGGGATCGGATCACCCCCTACTCGTAAGCCTGTGAGCATGGCTAAGTCATAGGGAGTCATCGTCATCTCCCCTGCGGAAGAGAGGTGGAAAGAGTTGGTGGTGTCCTACCACCTCTCCACAAAGGCCTCGAGAAGAGTCCTGCTCGCTATGTGGCGTGAGAGCCTGGAGCAAAATAGACCGAAGCCGGCGTTGTCAATAATGTTGCGAACCCCGGCGGGGAGCTCATAGTACCAGTCTCTCGCTGTTGTTGCTCCATACCCCCTGTAAGCACAAGAGTCCCCATGTAGCAGACAAAAGGTGAAACAGATGAAACAAAGTGATAAAAGAGCGTTCAGATAAAAGGCAATGCAAGAAATATAGTTAAAGAAAAGGCAAGAATGCATGAAAATAGAGTTCATACCTCGGTAGCGCTGGAGGAAAGGAAAGAGTCCGTCTCCCTTAGTAGAAGGTGCTCTGGCACGCCACGAACGAAATCGCTGAGGCGCCTGATACCTCCAAGCGGCAGTATGTGTGTGCGAGAATGATACGTCATTGGATCAAAGGGGCGCACCCTCAGTGGTAATGGCTCAAGCTCGAGCTCTGGAGCGAACTCTGCCTCAAGATCAACTACGATGTCCTCCGCCGCCTCACCATCCTCGACAACCACCGGCTCCTCAAGCTCAGCAGGGGTGATAATGGAGGTGGAACCTCGAGGGGAGCCCCGTCATGTGGAATATCATCCGCCATCTGAACATGGGCGGAAAATGGGTGAAAAATGAAGAAAAATGGAGAAAATAGGGTAAACTTGAAAAAAATCAACCCTAGGAGAGAGAAAATGGGAGAAAAAGTCAAAACCCGAGAAAGTTCACAAAACCCAAGAGAAACTCGAGGAGAACAAGTCTAAAGTGGTGAAAACTCAAGAAAAATGACGAAATCAAAATTTGATCAGTTCAAAGTGTAGAGAATCAAGAGGGTTTTACGAAAAAAAAGTTTGCGTGGGGCGTTGGAAAACGCGTATAAAGTGCAAATCCAGAGAGAGAAAACACCTAGAGAGAAAGGGAAAGGATTTTTGGACTTGGGTGTGTATGCAAATGAAGTGTGGATGTGTATATTTAAAGACCCGAGGCAAAAAGACTTTTCTGCCCCCAAAATGGCACGAGTGGCTGGTAGGCCACTATTTGTGGCTGGCAGGCCACATTAGTGGCCAGCAAACTGAATTGGTGGCTGGCCGACGGCTTTCCCTTGTGGCCGGCAGGTGGTCGATGATCCTCATTTGTGGCCTGGTTCTGTTTTATGCCTCTGCTCCCCAAGAAGTGTATAGGAGGTTCTCTTTTGGGTTTAGATTGATTCTTAGAGAGCTTGAAACTGCATTCCGATGCGTGAATGTGCCCTACTTGCCAATATGAATAAGGTGTATCCTTTTTGGTATCGTTTTTTAACATGTTGCATAGTCTCTGAGAGGTAAATTGGAGGTTGTCACTGAATATCGTTTTTATTCGTTTTGTCAAATTATATGTTTGTCCTCTTCTATTGCATAGAATGTGTGTTTTTATATATACTTATGTTGCACATCCCACATCATTTATGATTCGTGCATAGAATATGCTTTTAGTTTCACATAGAATATGCTCTTGTTTCTTGCATAGACCATGCTTTTAATTAACATCATAAATGCGTTGTCACTGTATTGATTTGTAATCTTGTTCACGTTGTGCATCTATTGCACTTGTTCACTCTATGCATCTATCGCACTTGTTCACCTCATGCATCTATCGCACACTGTCACTGCACTGTGTATTTATTGCATGGTCTCGTACCTTTGCTTTTATCTCAGGACACGTGAAGTGCGGCCTTGGATGGGTTTTATCTCGGGACGCGTGAAGCGTGACCCTGAGCGGTTTATTCTCCTCTTCTCATGGTTTCAACGTGATTAGAGTATCTCAGGGCACGTGAGACGCGGCCTTTATCTTAGGACACGTGAAGTGTAGCCCTAGGCGGGTTTTATCTCAAGAGGCGTGAAACGCGACCCTAAGTGGTTTTTCTCTTATCTCAGGACGTGTGAGACGCGGCCCTAAGCGACTTTTATCTTAGGACGCGTGAAACATAGCCCTGGGCCAGTTTTATCTCGGGACACGTGAAACGCAACCCCAAAACGGTTTTTCTCCTATCTCAGGACTAGTGAAACGCAACCCTAAGTGGTTATGTTTTTATCTTAGGATGCGTGGAACGTGACTTTGAGCAGTTTTTCATCCCGGGACGTGTGAAATGTGACCCCGAGCGGTTTTTGTTTCTTGGTTTCTTAGGACGCATGAAACACGACCCTGAGCGGTGCTTTCTTTCCTCGTCTTGCGTTTTGGCTTGCTTAGAATGTGTTTTAGATCATTTGCATGGAACCTGTGTTGGTTTTAAGCTTGTAGCTGCTCATTCATATGTTGTTATCTTGTTATTGCTTATTGCATCTATTATTGCTTATTGTATCATCTTGCATGATCATGAGTTTTCAAAATAGCCGGCTTTGCGAAGCGTGTGAGTCTAGCTTCAAAGTATCTTTGTGCATATCATTTACATCCTGCCCCAGAACTACGTTGGTTTGATTCCTTGCAAAGGGATATGTAGGCAGCTTACGAGCCCAACTATTTAATTTATGTCTTGATTGTTTGCCCAAGTCTTACGGCTTTGTCAAAATGGGTGTTCTTCGGGCTTTAACATTCACTCGCGTCATTTCATGACTTCGAGATCTATCAAAGAGGGGCAACTGTAGACACCCCATTTTTTACTGCCTTTACGACTTGGACGCCACCACTTGCGCACCCAATGATGAATTTATATATGCTTGTCAAGTGCTCGAAATCCTCAGCATAATGCCACATCTTTGAGCCTTCAAACCCTTTACATCTCTTGCCCTGTTTTGGACTAAAACCCTAGTTTTTCAAGCCTAAAAACCTTGGGACCTGCCGGCCACCATTATGGGCTGTCGGCCATAAGTGTATTTTTGCAGTTATTTTGGCCAGCTGTGCCAGCTGTTTTCACAGATGCATACACCTACCTACATGTGTATGTATTGATATTTCTGAGGGAGTTTCATTGTCTTCTATATATAGGGGACCTCCCCTTCAATTTTTGGGGGTTGAATATTTTAAAGCAAAATTATCTCTCTCTCTACAATTCTCTCTCTGTCTTTTACAAATTCCTAAGCTTTTGCAAGCTTTTTCCTATACACTATAAACCAAACCATGTGGTATTTGAGCTGAGGTACTTTTGAGCCTACTTTGAGCTCTTGAGTGTGTGTAAGTGTTGGTTTAACACTTGGAAAGGATCCTCCTCTTCAAGAGGTATAAGTCTTGGTTTATTGCTTTGCTTTAGTTGCTATTTTGCCTCTTATTTTTAGACTATTTTTGGGCTGTTTATCCTCTGTATTTTTGGGCTGAAACTTGTGGTTTAAGGCCAATAGGGGTGGAGGGGTGGATCATCCTTCTTTGTACCTCATTTCTTAGGCCTTTGCCCTTGTGTTTCCCACCTTTTTGTCCACTTTTTTTGAGCTTTTAAATACTGAATCTCAAAGCTTTTTCAGTGGCTAAAACCATGTTTTGATGTCCAAAAATAGAGGGGGTGCTCTCCCCTTCTTATGCTTTGTTTACTAGCTTACATAGTTCCATGTTGTATCTTATCATTTTGGCTATTTTTGTCTTAATTACAGCACGTTTTAGGACTGATTTGGCACTGTTTTAGGACTTCTTTTAGTTGGTCATTGCATTTGAGCTTTGTATAGCATGCTTGTAGTGTAATAGTCCTCATAGGCTTGGTGGTTTAGGCCTTAGCCACCAACCTATTTGAGTTGATAGTGTTTGTTTCAAGCTTTCCATACTTGTGATCACCTTTAATCATCTATGCAACCTCCCTCATTTCTTGGCTTTTCATTTGCTTTGAAAGTTGTTTCAAGCTAGTTGTTTGTTTTAAGCTTGAGATTGAGGTCTTGTGCTTATTGGTTTAATCCCTTTGGGGGTTCATTACCAATGGCATGATATTTCTCTCATGCCGAAAACAACTTTTGGTTTGATGCTTCTTTCCATTAGAGGACTTAATCTTCACTTTTGGACTTAATTGACTAAAGAATGGTTGGTAAGTAAAATAGAGTAATAAAATTGGGACTAAAATGAGGCATAAGTTGGTTAGGGTTCAGTCGGACTTTAATTGAACCCTTGAGTCTTGAATCGTTTCATACTTGTTCGTGATGAAAATGGTTCAAGAGTCATTGTCAACCACTTCCCTTGATCAATCCATGATAGGGAGGGGGTTTTGAGAGTCTTTTATGTTGCATTTATTGAAATTGTACCCTTTGGTTCATAGGCCATCATGCAATGGAATTGCATGGATTGGTGGTTTGTGAATCAAATTTACCACTCCTTTGAGCTGTTTAACGATAAGGAGGGGTAAGTTGTACAAACAACCCTTGAGAATACCCTATTTGTGCTCTGTTTGCTCTCTGTTACAGCAGAAAGGACCAGAGTCTGGTGGCCGACAGGCCACTATTTTTGGGAGGCAGGCTATCATTTGTGGTCGGTTGCCCACCACTTCTGGCCTACCGGCCACCTTTGCAAAACCAAGCAGCGGCTTTTTGAAACATAACAAAGTTGATTTTGAGATGAAAAACAGTACAAGTGTTCTAACTGCGCAACAAAGGCTTTCTGGCAGCAGAACTGTGGCTTTTTGGGGTGGAAATCGTGCGCATACATGAGCATTCCTCGCTTCCCGGGGCTGTTTAGTTTAATTACTTAGTTTAGTCACGTCTTTAAATTTTATAAAGTGTTGTAATTAATTAGTTATAGCTAGTTAATTTTGTTTTGTAAATAATTAGCTAGTTTTGGGTTCTAATTTTTTCTAGACTAGTTATTTAATTTGTTGTTGTAATAATTAATTCTCTAGTTTAGTTAAATTATTTCATTCGTTTTGTAATAGCTAGTTAATTAGCTTAGCTAGTTAGTTTATTCGGACCCTCCTGCGTGAGGGTGCAAACTTGTAACAATGTGTATATATTCCAACCCCACGTCTTTCTCCCTTTTATTTACTTGCTTATGATGGCTAGTTTTAGGGCATCATGTTTTGTTTAGCATCTCTCATGCCTTGCATCCACTTGTCTTACATGCATTGAGCTCGGCGCATCATTCTAACTTGCATTGTTAGTTAACACTACTTTGAATACGTACTTAGACCACATGCTATCAAATTGATTCATATGCCATATTAGTAGCCGAGCTTAGTAATTGCATATTGCATGTGATGCATTAAGTCATATTGTATAGTTAGGATCATGCATTTTTCTAACACTTTTATCTTTTTGGCTTGCCTAGGAGTACTAGGTGAGCTTTTCTTTGTTTTAGCATAGTGCATTATATGTTAATGTTGCCATGTCCAGCATGCTTGCCATGAGGCTAAGTGCTTAAATGATAAACTGTTTGAATGCCTGTGGATGAAGGCTAGTTGCTTGAATTGGGATAACTTGACATTTAAGCCCACTTTTTCGAGTGGCACATTCACAACTCTTTTCAAAACAAACATGAAATCAAGTGTTCTAATTTTTGCAAGTTAGTATATACTTTTGTGTGTGCGCATCACATTGTAATGCTAGCCTAATAATTGCAACAAGAGCATATAATGTAAATAAAATTCACATCATGATTAGTAGAGGTCGATTTTTGATCGGGCGAGCAGGGGTGCTCAATTCATGACCTTCTCCTCTCGTACCTAAGTTTCCAAGCCAAGACAATCTTGGTGATGATGGATACGTGGCCTTCGGCACGAGTCATGGGTTTCTTAAATTTCCCAAAAATATTTAGGTGGCAACTTTGTATCTAGCAAAGTAGTCCATTTTTGGCAATTTGATTCAAAATCGATTTTCTAAAAGATTTGCCGGATTTGGACTCTTTGGTATTTATCTATTTCACATTGCACTTGTGAGATCAGATTCAGAACCGCGGGAGTCCGATACTGTAGGGCTTATTTGTCTGCCAAAAGGAGCACGAAAAGTCGAGCCACAATGATCGATGCCAATTCACTTTCGAACAAATTAAGTAGTATCTTCAAAACCCACCTGTATTGTCGCCACCAGAACCAGGGAAGCCACTAATCATGTATGTGTCCGTAACAGAGTCAACCATGGGATGCATGTTAGCGCAAGAATCAAAAGCTAAGGTGGAAAAGGCCATTTATTACTTGAGCAAGGAGATGCTGGATTATGAGACCCGCTACACTCCTCTAGAGAAAGCTTGCTTAGCTTTGGTTTGGGCCACTAGGAAGTTGAGACACTACCGGTTAGTTTACTCTGTAATTCTGGTTTCGAGATTGTATCCCATCAAATATCTCTTTGAGAAACCGGCACTTATGAGTAGGCTAGCTCATTGGTTGCTTATTCTCTCTGAGTTTGACCTCAAGTACGTCATTCGCAAGTCCGTCAAAGGGAGAGCAATAGCGAAATTTCTAGCAAACCACCCAGTGGAAGGAGATGAAGTGGTAGAATATTTGTTCCCAAATGAAGACATTCTGCAAGTTAAAGAGGAAACATGGACAATGTACTTTAACGGAGCGGCTAATCAATACGGTTATGGGATAGGTGTGTTGTTTATAGCACCCGATGATTCCCATATACCCCTAGATTTCAAACTCCAGTTCAAAGTATCTAACAATGAAGCAAAATACGAGGCGTGTATCGCTAGATTGGAAGCTATCCTAGAACCAGGGGCCATAAGGTTGGACGTCATCGGAGACTCGAACTTGGTTGTTTCTCAAGCCAATGGAGACTGGAAGGTCAAAGAAGAGAAAATGAAGGTTTATCACTAAGCCCTAGACATTCTAATTCCAAGGTTTGAAAAACTGACATTTACACATCTGCTAAGAGAGAACAACCAGTTTGCTGATGCACTGGCAACTTTATCTTCCATGGTAGACATACCGCTCGGGGTTAAGATGCGTCCAATTATCATTGAACAGAAATATACGCCTACTTACGAGACAATAGCCACAATAGATGAAATTCAAGACAAGAACCCCCGATACTACGACATTTGGAACTTCCTGGAAAAGGACATGTACCCACAAGGGGCAAATGCCAAGGATAAATGGGGAATACAACATCTGGTCGTTCAGTTCATCATATGTGAGAATAAGTTGTATAAAAAAGGCCACCTAGGAATGCACAAGCTCTGCGTTAAAGAAGAGGAATTGAAGTGTCTCATGGAGGCCATCTACATAGAGTGCGGAGCACACGTGAATGGTGTGATGCCGGCTAGGAAGATCCTCATGCAGGGATATTATTGGTCAACCATGGATGAGGATTGTACCAACTTTGTTCGACGATGTCACAAATGTCAAATTCATGCCAATCGCATGAATATCCCACCGTCAAAGCTCTACAACATGACTTCGCCATGGCCTTTCTCAGTATAGGGAATTGATGTCATCAGAGCAATCTCGCCAAAGGGCTCAAATGGACATGAATTCATCTTGGTGTCGATCGACTATTTTACCAAGTGGGTGGAAGTGCAGTCTTATTCTGTGTTAAAGGCATCGCATGTGGCCAAGTTATCAGGAATAACATCATCTGCAGGTATGGGATACTGAATGAGATCATATCAGACAATGGCTCATACTTCAAGAAAGAGGTGGTAGATTTGCTTGAGAAATACAACATAGCTTCTCACAAGTCATCAACATATAGACCACAGACCAATGGAGCCACTGAAGCTGCAAACAAGAATGTCAAGAACATCCTGCGAAAAATGGTAGAGACCTATAAAGATTGGCCAGATAAATTGTCTTTTGCACTCTGGGGATATAGAATGTCAATTCGAACATCTACGGGGGCGACCCCTTATTCTCTGGTGTATGGGGTGGAAGCTATTTTGCTGATTCAAACCGAAGTACCATTACTGAGAATCATGGCCGAGTGTCAGATAATAGAGGCAGATTGGCAGCCGAACAGGTTCGAAGAATTGATGTTGTTTGACGAAAGAAGGTTGAAAGAGTTGTTTCACATCCAATGATACCAGTGCAGAATTGCCAGGGCCTTCAATAAGAAAGTTAAATCCAAAAACCTCAAAGAAGGAGATATGGTGCTGAAAGACAACCGAGTCCCCATCCATGACCCAAGGGGCAAGTTCAAACCCAACTGGACTGGTCCTTACATCATCAAATCTATCTAGTCAAAAGGAGCAATCATCTTCATAGATTTAGATGGCTTGGAGTTCTCGTAACCGATCAATATGGACAAGTTGAAGAAATACTATCCTTGAGGGGTTCGCTAGGCTGAAAACCCAAAAGGACGACCTAGGCAAAAGTTAGAGCATGAAAAATTAGAAATAAAGAAAAGTAGAGCTCGCACGGTTGAAAACTTGAAAGGGCGACTTTGGCAAAAGTTAGAGCGCAAAAAGAGAGAGTTAATACTCGAGTGAACTCGAACCGAACTACGTTAGACCTGATTTCCATCCTTGGGACACGTAGGCAACTTTATCTCGAAGTTCGGCCATAACCATGTTCCACTCAAATGTCATGTCCATTTGTTTGATCGGTCCATCTTTTTTTGTCATCTGTTAGCTTGGTTGTGTTACCTCCATTTGGCAAAAGGGCTAGTTGCGAGATAGAGCAGTGGTGGTGAATGCAGTTGTGGGCAGTTATGATCTTTTGATTCGGGGACGTATGTCTTGAGAATTGATTCCATGTGTGTCAAGTAATGATAGTTTGCGGAAATTGTTTTGAAAAGTTTTAATGAAGTTGATTTTCTCAAATTTCACTTTTTGCAACACAGACCATTCTTTGGACCCAAAAGGAAAATTTCAATGCTCACAATTGTAATTAAATGATTTCAATACAAGTACATCCTCCAACTCTCAGGTTAAATTAAAGTTGCTTTTACATCATAAAAACTTAGAAAGAAAAGTCAAAGCAATAAACTAGGGGCACAAATAAGTCAGGGGATCGTCCTCTGCCTCTTGCTCACACTCTCGGAAGTCTCTGCAGCCAAGGATGGCCCAACCAGTGTCTCATCCTCGAGCTAAGCCAAGCACTCGCCGGAAAGGGCATAATTGAAGCTAGTAGCAGGGGCTAGAAGCTCTCTCGTCCTCCAAGAAGTGAGGTATTGAGCCAGGTGTGAAGCACGGATTGGAAATGGAGCAGGGTATTCAACCCCCTCATCTGGACAGGACTGATCACGTCCAAACTGGCTTCTGAACTGAAACGGGAAGTAGAAAACACAATGTGTAAGGCTGATCAACTATATACGCGGCTGGTGGGACATGCTATAACTCATCTTGGTCAAATTAAGCCAGGGGTAATGCCAAGTGATGTTAGCCGCAGATCTGCTGCATATCCAGTCACACCATAATCCCGTTGTAGAAGAGTCCACTAACTGTGGGCAAAAGAAATAGGATCTGGGTGAATACTTGGGGCAAGGGTCCATGACCTTCAGCTTATTTATCAGCCACACTTGGAAAGGGATAAAAGAAGAGAGATTAAAGAATAGAGAGATGTACGTTGAGATAGAAAGTAAGGAAAGGGCTTTGAGAGAAAATAGAGAATAAGTGCCATAGTGATGTGAGCAATCATAAACAAGAGAGGGTAGGAAACAACACCTGGAAAGGGATAAAAGAAGAGAGATTAAAGAATAGAGAGATGTACGTTGAGAGAGAAAGTAAGGAAAGGGCTTTGAGAGAAAATAGAGAATGAGTGCCATAGTGATGTGAGAAATCATAAATAAGAGAGGGTAGGAAATAACATCGGGAAAGGGATAAAAGAAGAGAGATTAAAGAATAAAGAGATGTATGTTGAGAGAGAAAGTAAGGAAAGGGCTTTGAGAGAAAATAGAGAATGATTGCCAAAGTGATATGAGAAATCATAAATAAGAGAGGGTAGGAAACAACACCTGGAGAAGCAGTGGACTCCCCGTAAACGGAGAAGTCTCATGTCGATGGAAGGAATCTAAACCCATTAAAGTTTTGGCCAATGCCAAACCTATGCAACTCTGACCCTCTTTGAAGTGTTGAGTCACTTCGATCAACCTAATGCTAGCTCTGTTGTAACTAGGGGCAAGTAGGAAGTGTCCGAGTAAACATAAGTAGAGGGCGTATTGACGATAACCTCTCCAGAGAAGGTCACCTCTGTCTCCAATGCCGAAAAACTGATGAATCAGGCCTGGTATATCCAATTTCCCATCATGAGCTAGCGACAGAGCCTCGTGTAAAGTACACCCACATATCCGTTCAAGAGCCTGTGCATGGCCAAAACGGGGTTGAGGCATAATCTCCTCATCGCGCCGGGACTCTATTAATACTTAAAACTCTTCAAGAGTAGGACACATCTCTTGTGCTTCAAAGCGAAACACATGAGTAACCAGGTTCCAACATCAGACAGTGGCATGAAGGAATGGAAAACAAAGCGGCGTGGGACTCAACAGAAAAAGAGCGTTTATGCCGAAATCGTTGAAATTTGCTTTTTTTGTACTGTCCAAAGTGGTCGTCCAATCCTTGAGCCTCTCAATAAGAAAAATCTCCATTTTCAGAGAAAACTGTAGAAAAGATGATGCTTTGTCGAATGAAAGAATAAGAGAAGACCTTTATAGAAGATAAGGTTATATGGGTGGGTGACAGCTATTGCCAGTTGTCCAGCCACCGGTCTTGGCTGGCCGGCCACCTTTCCTAGCCAGCCGTCCATTATGTTGGCTGGCCGACCAATAAAGCTGGCCAGACAGCTGGCAACAGTGTTATGTTAGTCCCTCTTTGTTTTTGAGTCTTGTTTTGAGTTTTTTTGTTTTTGGCAAATGTGAATATTTAGGTTGTTTTTACTTTGTTGTTCCTTTATTCAGTTGTATTTTGTATTTTGGTCAGTTGAAGGCTCAATATCCAGTTACGAACATCATTCAAATACAAGCATTTTCAATTTCGAATTTAGTTCCAATTTTATGCAAGTGTGGTGCCATTCTTGAGATGCTGTACAAAAATAAAGCTCCTTCTTTTATAAAATTGCAAGGTTTGACCCCAATCATAGTTTTTACAAAAGAGAAAATACATGTTTTCAAAGCAAAAAGTAACAGACCTATCTGAAGCTATACAAAGTTCTAAAACACCAAAACAAAAGAAAAAAGTAAAAATAAAGTGCAAAAATCAATATTAGTCGTATCAGGTGCGTCGAGAGGCCCTCTTCATCCTCTTCCGAGGAGGGGACTCAAGAGCACTGTCACCATCAGCATCGTTGTCATCAGAGGAGTGGCACTCGGAGTCGGTATCATCCTCTCTGCTCCCTGACCTAGAACCAACCTCATCATCCTCGCTCCCAGACTCGGAGCACCCACTCACTGTCTCCTAAGTGCCGCTGGTCTCAGCATTATCTCCGCTCAAAATCAACTCCGAGGATGAGGAAGTCTTCTACACTTGGGACTCTCTACTTTGACTCCAGGCACCCCTACTTCTGTCCCGACCTCTACCCTCGCTCTTACAACATACAGGAGCCTGTCTACCTCTCCTCCCTGCCGCTGGAGGAGGTGTCGCTGGCGCTGTCGGTGCCACAGATACAGGTAGAGGCTAAAAGCAAGAAGTAGAGTATCAGAACAGTATCAGTGTAGAATCAGCATGAGTATGGAAAATCAATACAATATCGATGTTGAATAGTATGAATATGGCAAAAAGAGAATCATAGCAGTCAGATGAATAAGAAAATAAGGGTACTTGATAACCATGAAAAGTGAGCAGGGCCTCCCTCTTCCGTACCATCTGTATTACAAAATCAACAAACTGGAGGAGCCCGTCCACATACTCCACCGGTACCTACCAGTCAGTTTGAATATTAGTATACAAAAAAAGAAATGTAAAGCACAAACCACAAGGCAAAGTACAGACCTACTGCACGTCAAGGTCCTTGACGTACTCCTGCTCCTCTGGATAGTCAACTGGGATCTGGTGGGTTGTCCCACTGGGCCAGTAGTATGTGATCGGGGCCGGAATCACAGGCAGATCCGTAACATGTACAGCGGGGATAACCCCTCTAGTATGAGACTCAGCTGCAGGAACGGCACCTCTAGCAGTGAGCATATTTGTAGCACCTCCCGCGCAAGCTCCAGTTAGGGGTGGCATGAGGTGGGTCCTGATGAACTCAGAGTAATCCCCAACCCCTCAGAAGATATTGGCGTCTTGCCCCACCATATACTGTATGATAGCCTTGGTCGGTAGACTATTAGCAATCCTCATCGATGCAGGGGGAGGAGCAGGAACAACAAGATTCAGTGATCCCAGGGTATGGCACACAAATCTCTCTTAAATACCAAGTCCAGCAAAAAAGACCCTCTACCAGGATCCGCATCCGGGAGGTATCCCAAGACCCGGCATGCTCATCTCTCGTCTCCACCCCTGGCTGCCATGTCACCTACAAACAGAGAATTCACAATTGTCAGTTGTTGTCCGTTGTCAGAAAGTGCAATGGGCTAAAGCAATAGTAATGGAGCAGAACTGAGTATGAGTTTTAGACTACCTCTCGCATTGTCACTGTATCGAAGAAACGGCGATAATAGGCGAAGACAGTAACACCGCGGCGCCGAGGGTGGCATCTATCATCGTATCGTCTAGAGTAGGGCACAACAACCTCTACCTCGTCTCTCGAAACAATAGCAAGGGTGGGGAAATATGCATAGACCCAGAGCTACAAGAAAAGATCAGTTTGTGAGTCAATAGGCAGAAACATAAATAAAGACAGAAAGTGCAAAGCAAAAAACATAACGTATAACCAGAAATGGAAACATAAAGTGCAATGTGTATCTCCCAGGCTCTCCAGTAGCCTCTGACGTTGTTCTCCTTCTTGCGGGAACCAGAGCTCATGTAGCTATACAGGGTGGCGAGGCCAGCACCACCTCAATCATAGAACTGGACATGTAGCAAGATCACCAAGGCACTTAGCAGATACAGACCCACAGTATTCGACCCATTCACAAACAATGTGGTATTGAGGAGGTAGATCAGAAATTTGCGAGTGTATAACTCGATCTCCTCCTGAGTCTCTGGATGGCTCCCATGGAAGTGGCCGTAGAACCAACTACAACGCATCATGGCCGGCCTGTCTAGGGGAGGACGTGCTCTGAGCAGATGTATCCAGGCTGCCTCCTACTGGCCCATGTCAATGTTGAAGGGGATCAGATCACCCCCTACTCTCAGCCTCATGATCATGGAGAAGTCATACGGGGTCATCATCATCTCCCCCATGGAGGAGAAATGAAAGCAGTTGGTGGTGTCCCATCACCTCCCCACCAAAGCAATGAGTAAGGCTCGACCGGCTTGTAGTCAAGCGAGCCCTGAGCAGAATAGGTCGAAGCCTACCTTGTCCACTAGCTCTCTAACTCGAGCAGGAAGCTCTTGGTTCCAATCTCTAATAGTCACTGCTCCGTAGCCTCTCCAAGCAAGAGCATCACCCTATGTTAAAAGAGGAATTTGTTAAGTAAATGGTAGATGAAGACTGTAATGAAATATCAAAGCAAGCAAAATGCATAAAAGGAGTAAAGTTTCTTACCTCAGCGGCATTGTGGAAGAGATGAGAGGCATGCTCCCTTAAAAAAAAGTCCTCAGGCATGCCCCTGGCGAAGTCCTCAAAACGCAGCATGCCTCCGGGGGCCATCGCATGCATGCATGGGTGATAGGTAGGTGGGTCGAATGGCCTTACCCTCAGTGGTGGCAACTCAGGCTCAGGCTCAGGAGGATAGATCTCCTCCGCCGCAATGTCGGCGATGATGTTCTTTGTCGCTTCGCCAACCTCATCTATCATAGGCTCTTCAACACCTACAGCAGGTGGAAGCACTAGCACCTCGGGAGGGGCACCATCATGTAAAATATCATTCACCATGGAGAAAATAGTGGGTGGTGAGAGAAAATTAGGAAAAATGAGGGAAATAGGTGAAAAATCCCAAAATCAAACACTAGGAGAGAGAAAAAGAGAGGAAAAAGTGAAAACTCATCAGAGAGTGCACAAATACCAAGAAAACCCCGTGAGAATGAGGCAAAAACAATGATAAACCCAAAAACTCAACCAAATCAAAATCTAATCGGTTCAAAACATAGAGGGCCAAATGGGTTTAGCAAAAAAAGTTTGTGTGGATCATTGGGTAACATGAATAAAGTGAAAATCTAAAGAGAGAGAGAGGGAGAGAAAGAGTACCTAGAGAGGGAGCAAAGGTGTTTCGGCTTGGGTGTGTGTGAAAGAATGAGTCAAAACATGTTTTAAATAGGCCTCTGGTGCAAAAACCCAAAATTGCCATTAAATCGAGTCGGGTGGCCGGCTGGCCGGCCGACTTCTAAAGTGGTCCAGAGTTAATTTTTGCAGAGATCTTGCTTCTTTTGTGCATACTTGGTCCTGTATTCATCTGTAAAGTGAAGAATTTAAGAAATTGGGTTCGTTCATGCTTCAAAAAATTCCAAAATTACATTCCAGATACACCTTTTCAAGTCCCGTCATTTCTCTGAAGTGAGAAAACACCCCGATCTCAAGCTTGAGCAAGTTGCATCATTGTTGAGCATTTGAGGACCTCCGAACTGAAAATCGGAGATCTTTATGAGTTGTTTTCAAAATATTGTTTTATGTTTATCTTTTCAATTCTGTTGCCTATTATGTTGCATGGAGCATGCATCGTATTGTGTTTCGCATCAATTACAGCAATTATATTGCAATTATGCGCATCGTGCTTTTCATTTTATTGTGTTCACCCTTGTCACATGAGTGTGATTTGGCCTGTACCCCATTTCCCTTTCTGCGTGAAGTGTAGTTTGGCTTGTACCTTTTGTCTCACCTCCTCTCTTTGTGAAATGTAGTTTGGCTCGCATCTTTCTTCTGGTTAAAACCGTCCTTCTCTCCGTATGAAATACTGTGAGATTTACATGTTGATTACACCACTATTCCCTCCTTTCGCGTGAAACCTGTTAGGATGTTGTTTTCCCTCGGTTAAAACCTTCCCTCTCTTCATATGAAATACGGTGAGATATGCTTGTTGGTTACACCACCTTTCTTTCTCCTAGTTAAAACATTCCCTCTCTCTGTATGAAATACGGTGAGATATGCCTGTTGGTTACACCATATTTTTTCCCCTTTCGCATGAAACACGTTAGGTTACTCTTTTACTTGGTTAAAACCTTCCCTCTCTCCATATGAAATACGGTGAGATACGCCTGTTGGTTACACCACCCTTTCATCTTTTCGTGTGAAAGGTGTTAGGATGTTGTTTTCTCCTAGTTAAACCTTCCCTCTCCCCATATGAAGTACGGTGAGATACATCTGTTGGTTACACCATCCTCTTGTCCTTTCGCGTAAAACGTGTCAGGATGTTGTTTTACCTAGTTATAACCTTCTCTCTCTCTATAGGAAATACGGTGAGATATGCTTGTCAGTTGCACCATTTTCCCTCCTTTCACGTAAGACCTGTTTGGAATTGTTATTTGCTTACTCCTTTCTGTGTGAGGCACGACTAGATTTGTTTTGATTTAAGCTTGAGGCTTGTTTCATTCATATGCGGTCATCTTGTTTTTGCTCATTGCATTATCTTGCATGATCATGGATTTTCAAAATTACAGGCTTCGCGAAGCGTGTAAGTCCAGCTTTCAAGTGTATTCTTTGTGTATATCATTTGCATCTTGCCCTTGAACTACACTAGTTTGATTCCTTGCAAAGGGATACGTAGGCAGCTTTTGAGTTCAACCAATTGCATTTTACATTTTGATTGCTTGCCCAAGTCATACGGCCTCATCAAATGGGTCATCTTCGGACTTTGAGATTCACTCGCATCATTTTATGACTTCAAGCTCTGTCAAAAAAGGGCAACTGTAGACACCCCATTTTGATCGCCCTTAAGACTTGGGCGCCTTACGTTGAACGCTCGATGATAAAATGTTACGCTGTACAATCGTTCAATTTCTTCAGCAAAAGGCTTCGGTTTCAAGCTTCAGAACCTAAACATTGTACCCCTTTTGGACCAAAACCTAATTATTTTCTAACCTGACCACTCAGAGGCCTACTGGCCAGCAGGCCATTTTTGGTTGGCCGGTCGTCCCCCTTCATGGCCGACTAACCATGTTTCCCGACAAACAGATATTTTCAGCTACCAGTTGTCCCCATGTGCATGTCTTGCACCAACTGTCTCATTACAGATATTTCCAATGTGAGGACCTGTTTTTCTATAAATACATGACCTCCCCTCATGGTTTGGGGTTAGAAAAATTCTCTAAGTGCCTATAGCTTGCTCAACATAATACCTCTCTCTCTTGCAATATACATACACTATACATACACTTCCTAAGCCTAAACTTGAGGCCTCTTGCTGAGATTCTTGAACACGAATTTTAACTCTTGAGAGTGTTCAAGTTGTGGTTTGTGAACTAGAAAAGCATGCACTCTTTAATGGGTAATCTTTGAGCTTTTGTATCACCTTTTTCTATCTCTTTTCTTTGTTTTTTCACACTATTTTTCAGAGGGTTTTTAAGCTTAAAAATGTGATTTTAAGTCACAAAAAAAAGGAGGGGCTAGCCACCCTTCTTTAGCTTGCTTACTAGGCTTCTTTCCTTCCATTTTTGTTTAAGTTTTCTACCATTTTCAAAATAATTTTCAGCACTATTTTGTGTGATTAGGGGCTGTTTAGTGTGTTTATTTAGTTTATACTTTGAATACTATGCTTATGTTGTTGTAAGTCCTCATGAATTTGGGTGTTTAGGCCATAGCCACCAATCTATTTGAGTTGATAGCTTTCTTTACATAGTTTTCATGTAAATATTCACACTTGTAATAATCACCTTTGCATAATCATCTCTGCAATCTTCATACTTTCTTTATTTCTTTGATTAACAGTTCTATCAAATAAAGGATTGTTGCTCAAGGCGTAAGAAAGAGACCTTCTATGCTTAATGGTTTAATCTCTTTGGAGGTTCATTACCAAGGCATTACATCTCTCTTATGCTAAGCACAACCTCTTGTTTAGACCAAGGCCTTACATCTCTTTATCACCGATGCATTTACTTCTAAGGAGCAAACTTTCTAGACTCTTGGAAATCATAAAGGAAGGTTTCATTATAGCTTGTTATCGGGTTTGGATTTAGGGTCATTATCGCCCCTTTCGGGTTTGACTCCGAATTCATTATCGCTCATAAATGAGTTTGATTCCTCCTTTATAATTTCCCCTGTAGAAAAAGGCTTGAAAGCTCATTTCTCGGGTTAAGTCAATGCTTGATGCTCTTTATCGCTTTTTAGACTTAGTGGACGTAATTATCACTTTTTAATCGGACATCATATTGAATCCATTGCGTCGTGGACCATTGCATAATTTTTAGGGATGTTCAATGATTGATGAAGCAATGTCCATTTCTTTCCTTGACTAGGGAGGAGACGTTGTTCGTCTTTTGTTTTATTTTATTGAGCTGTTGTCCTATTGGTTCATAGATCATCACGCAACAAATTTGCGACAATTGATGATTTGTGAATCGAATCTAGTCCTCCCTTGATCATCTTCATGATAGGGAAGGGCAGAGAGGATAAATATCTCCAGGAAACACTCTATTTTTGCTCTATTTCAACTCTGTAGTAGCATGGCATTTCCTAAAAAACAGTGGTCCGCCGACCACCATTTTGTCCGGCTGACTGCTTGTCAAAGCTTGCTGGCCACTTATTTTGTACAGGCAGGGAAATTTTTTATAACAGAACAAAGCAGAACCTAAGGCCAAAACAGAATAATTTTCTAATTGTAAACATAGCAAATTCTGGTAGCAAATAGAGAGGTTTCAGGAAGGATGTTCTCCGTTGTGCGCATGTGGCTCCTCGCCTCCCATTCAATGCTTTAATATTTAGTATGTGTAATTAATTAGTTGGCTTCATTTGAATTTGTAATAGCTAGTTAATTTAGTTAATTCAATTGTGTTGTAATAATTAGTTAATTAGGACATTCATTCAGACCCTCTTGTGCAAGGGCAAATTTGTAACACTTGTAAATATTTTGTATGTCTTCCAACCCCCATTCTTTCTCCCTTTTATTTACTTACTTACTATGGTTGCATCTAGTATCATATTTTTGGTTTCATATCATTACCATGACTTGCACCGATTTTTGCATACATTAGGGTTTGGCTCATCATACTTGATAAACATCGATTATTTCTTGCTTGAATATACCATATGCCTTGAATTGATCCATATGTCATGTTAAGAAGCCGAATCCAATAGTTGCATTTTGTATGTGTTGCATTAGTCACTTTGCATATTAGAGCATGCATTTTTCTAATTATTTACTTTCCTTTAGCTTGCCTCAATTGAGTACTAGGTGAGCATTTTCACTTTAGCATATCGCATGTGTGTTTGTGTTGCCATATGAAGCATATTACCATGATGCTAAGTGCTTATCTGATATTTCTCTTTGAATGCCGGTGGATGAAGGCTATTTCACTTAGGTTGGGATGATTTTGATACATGTACATACGAGCTTGTTTTTTCAACTAGCACATATTCAAAACTCTTTTCAAACAAACATGAAATAAAAGCATTCCAAAGTGGGTGAAATAATCTATACTTGTGTACCTCACATAGTATGTTAACATAATAATCACAACAAGAGCATATAATGTACATAAAAATCACATCGTGATTAGTACATGCTAATCTTTGATCGGGTGAAGGGGGTGCCCAATTCATGACCTTGCCCTCTCATACCTAAGTTCTTGAGTCAAGACACTTTGGTTATGACGGATAAGTAGCCTTTGACACGAGTCACGAGTTTTCTAAATTTTTCAAAAATATCTAGGTGACAACTCTGAAATCTGGCAAGGCAGTCCATTTTTGGCATCTATGATGATAAATGGATTTTCTAAAGATTTATCAGATTTAGACTCTTATTTGAGTTTTTCTGTTTCACATTGCATTTGTGAAACCAAATTCAGAACCATGAATGTCCAAATTGTAGGACTACTATATCCGAGGAGACTAAACCCCTCCGAGGAGCACGAAAAACCAGCTACACATGCGCCTCATATCGACGTCACACCAACAACTAAGAAAAAAGGGCTCTCATCTCTCTCATCACATCTCTTGCAAGGAGTGAAGAAAGGGTTTGAAGAACACCAGCGTACCTTTTTTCGACGGATCTAAAGCATAAAGACCACGTAGCCAACTGTCTTGCTCACCGATCCTCGAAGACCTATGCCAAGTAGGGTATACTAACCCGATTTCTGTTCTTCTTTCTTTCTTTTCCGACTGCTTGTTGGTGGTTTTTCATATCACTTTGATGCGATCGCACTGTAATTTGGGCCCTGTTCATGGTATTTTGTTGTACATGTACCGAGCTGCACCTATGAACTTTTTTTCCCCAAATTTTTGTTCCCATTTTCTAGTTCGAAAATTGGTGTTTCAGTTTTTATGGGACTCAAAAATTGGGCAAAACAACCCAGGGCCTCTGTTGTTGTTCAACAACCGTATTTTGCTACAGTTAAGTTTTTTTTTTTTTTTTTTTTTTTCAAAATCTATTGTGCATTTAAAAAATGTTTAATTTTATTTTCAGAATCTGTTCTTAAAAATCAGTTCAACAAAGATGGATGCTTTCTAAAATTTCAATCTTGTGTTCTCAACATGTTTCCCATTTTTTGGGCAAAACAATCGTGCCAATCTGTTGGTATTCGTGAACCATGGATGCCCTGATATGTAATTTTTTTATTTATTTTTTTTAAATTTTGTTTGCAAACTCTATTATTGAAATACACATTTGGGTTTTTACGTTTTCAAAATTTGTTCTTCAAAAAGTTGTGGTATGAGTACAACAAAAATTTGTTGTACCAAATTGGGAAAATTTTAACTTTAATACACAATTTTTGTTAACTTAATTACTTGTTCAAATTCTGTACCCACATTTAGGCAACACAACCCAGTGAATCTATTGTTATGCTGCTGATATGTTTTTTTTTTTTTTTAAAAAAATCTGTAGTTGTGCAAAACCTATTGGGCAGTTGTTTTGATATATTGTAACTCCGTTCTTGTTAAGCTGTTCGTCAAACAAATTTGCAACATACAATTGAATAATTTCCTTAGCAGTAAAACATAAAAAAAATTAAAATAAAATTAAAAAAAAAAACTATGACTTTGCAGAAATTGGAGCTAACATATTGGTCGTGTACGTTGATTTTCTTCACATTTTCCTTTTTTGAATCTGTTATGCTGTTATGTTACTGCGCTTTCTTGCATTTGGAAAATCTGTTCGTCGAATTCTGTTATCCTTTGGTGTTGTTGTGTTTGTCTCAAATATGTTGTTAGAACTCTGTTATTGAAACTGATTCGCTTCTGACAATTGAAAACCAAGGTTATTTGGTTACCTGTAATTTACATTTTTGGTTATATTATTACCAATCTGTGCTGCACAAGAGTGTTTTCAAATCTATTTCGCAGTTATGCAATAGTGGTTTTTTTTTTGTTTTCCTACTCTGCTCTTGTCAATCTGATCTTCATGCAGCTTTGTTTCTTACAATTCAATAAATTGGTCATGAATAGAAAATATAAATTACCTGTGTCACACTACATTTTTGGTTGGCAAATACGTTGTTGTGCGTAGTACTGTGTTTTTTTATTCACATTTGTTCTTGTACATCTATTCACCAAACAGAGTTTAGAGTTACAATTTCATTTCCAAAATTGGTACAAAACATAAATTGTGAGTTTCACAAAACATGAAAATTAATAAACATTGCTTGGTGCAGTCGTAAAAGACCTTGGACCATCCCATGTTCCTTAGTAACAAATTTGAAAACATAAGTAAGTGTTGATAACAGTTGATGGGTAATGCTGATTTTATTTATGTGACCCTGAAATCTGTGGACCATCCCAAGCCGAATTTGTATACACTTTTTCATATCATTGTCGCTCTTTTTCTCTCCGGTGTTGTACCCAGTTCCGAAATAGCGGATGACTTCATTTATGTCCACTGCCACATCGACATGGCCACGGCGAATGTGTGCATGTGGCTTTAGCCATTATTTTGTGAAGGTATCAAGATCTCACAAAAATCCTGGTCATGCATATTATGTTTGCCCCTTGCCTGTGATGAGTTTTAACAAATCGTTACGGACTTGTTTTATGAGGAGCAATATTGTTCTATTGTTTTATGTTGTTCGAATTCCTAATTTGCATAAGTACTCATATTTTGTACACAATTTCGATAAGCATGTAAATGCATCAACTTTGGAATGGGAAGTCAAGTGTGTAACAAACTTGAAAATGTTTGTATTTCTTTCTTAATTTTTACATTTGTAAACGAATTTTCTATCACATTTGTAATTTACTTGAACTTGTACATTTATGCTGTAAAATTTACATTTGGTACACAGTCGCCGTTATTTCAAATTCTTGTGTTTTATAATTGAAATTCAAAGTCCTTTACAATGTGAACCTACTGCACCGTACCAATTTGATGCCAAGTCAAATTTCGTAAAAGAATTTGCAAAATATATATATATATATATTTTTTTGCAAATGTAATTATTAAAAATTCACTGTCACATTTCGAACAAACATTCAAATTTGATAAGTTAACTTGTAATTTTCGAACTGTAACATTGACATACCGTTCAAATTTCATTTCAATGTATAATTAGTGTAAAGACAATTGAAATGTGTATAAATTTCACAATTTTTGGTCAGTACTACATTTTGTAATTAGATTGTAAATGTAGACAAACTTTGTAATTTAATTTAATTTAATTCGAAGTTTGTTTAAGTAAAACAACCATGCTGGGGACCCGAGTGGGGGTGACCCCCAGCACCTCCACCTTCACGTGGGGGGCTGTGAGACCGAGAGTGAAAAAAAAAATTAAAAAATTAAAAATTAAAAAAAAAAATTGAACCAATCAAAAAACAGTAGGGGTGGTGGGGGTCACCCCCACTGGGGGTCTGGGCCATTCTCCTAAGTAATAATCAATTTTTAAAGGAATTTTTCTTTTTTGGAAAAGTGCTAATTTTGAAAATTTACAAGTGAACTATTTTACAATCCAATGTTGCTAACTGCAGAGAGTTGTACAATAATAAGTGCACAAACAAATGATTAGTACAAATTTTAGAGATTTTTAGTATTTACAATTTCAATAATGAGTGGGATAAGTAATAGTGTTATGACATTGATTAGTTCACTAATCAACAATGCTACATCCCACTAAAAGTGGTGCTCTAAAGCACCACTAATGAGTTGGCATCCACTTATAAAAAAAAAAAAAAAAAAAAAATAAGACACAAAAACACTATGGCAGTGGGTGGGATCCACTGCCACATCATTAGTGATACCACTAATTAGTGGTCTCAAGCATTTTTGAGAAACAAATAATTGTGTAATATATGTTCACAAAAAAGCAAATTGGGCAGTGGCAGTGTACTAACTGCCATGGCATTGACTACAAATTATTATTATTATTATTATTATTATTATTATTATTATTTTTTTTTTTTTGTAGGGGGCACTTCAGTGATTTTGCATAGGAAAAAGTTTCGTAGCTCGAAATTTTTTTACTCGAGTGGCTCGAGCATTTTCTCTCTCCTCTCTTTCTTTCCTCTCCTCTCTATCTCTATTCAAACACTCTCAGCACTCTCACCTCTCATTCCTCTCTTTGATTTGGGTTTGATTTTGTGTAAACTCATCCATTTTTTACCTTCTCTGAAACTGGTTTTTTTTTTCTTGCTGGGGCTTGATGAATCTCTTCTTCTTCTTCTTCTTCAACTTCATGAATCAAACCCACTTTGTCTGTTCCCAAAAAAAAAAAAAAAAAAAACCATTTGTTTAACTCTATGAACCAAAAAAAAAAAAACATTTCTCTATAATGAAGACCCAGAGAGAGAGAGAGAGAGAGAGCACTAAGCAAGATGAAAACCAATATAGGAGAATGAAGACCACCATTTCTCTGTAACGAAGAAGACCCACCATTTATGTAATGAAAACCCAAACTTGTCTCTATAATAAAGACCCACCATTTCTCCTCTCCTTTTCTTCACACTAGGTTACCCTCAACTTGTTTGTGGAAATGCCGAGCTCAGATCACTCATTGACATGAAGGCAAATCTTGACCCAGCTGTTAGATTACTGAAGGAAAAAAGAGACGTGAGACCAAAAAAAAAAAAAAGTGCCAAAACGACGTCGCTTTGGCACCTCAAACCATTCGAGCCAATGTTTTCTCGAGCTACCTAGCGCGGTTGTTTTGCATAATACAATCATTTCAAACACATTTTTCAATATAACAACAATAAAAACAGTCCTTCCATCTTCCCAAACACAAAAGCTAAAATAGCCAAATAACAAAAAAAAACTCAAAAAATAGCCACTTCCCAAACACCCATTAAGTTTGACATACATTGAACACACAGTTGTGGTTTCCAGCTACAAAACTAAATCAACCAGAATGAAGTTGCACTCCTTGCCACTGCCATGATAGTTCTATCACACCTCTTTCTGCAACAAAGACCCTTTGCTCTTATCTGCATCAAAGGGTGGCAAACCTGCAACGCCTTCAAATTTACAAACTCCAAATCTGAACAAGAGATAGATTACAACCGGAATTAGGGAAATATACCACAGTATTTTTAGTTGAACATTGCCAGAAATTTAAAAATTGACACGGTCAAAATTGTTCATGCCAAGAGAAGTATGCCGCAAAGTTGATATGATACAGCACTACTTACATGGAATGAATTAGTCACTGGAGGTTAGACATCAATGCATATAACCGAAAGCTCTGGTTCTGGTCCAGCAGTTCGATGGCTGAGGCTGCCATTGCTTCCAACAAAAGATGTGTAGACTAACAGGAAGTCGTCAAAATCTGTAACAAGTAAAAACAGAATGCACACAACTAAGCCTAGCTCGATACAATGGGGCGCATAAGTTTTTAGGCCACTGACAGCACTGAACCTTCTATCCCAATTATCCCACTAGAGAAATGTACAATGAACTTATGGGTACAGGGAATGCACAAGAACATACGATGAGAGTGATCTAACCCTTTGATACTCCCACGTAGAAAATATGTGTAATATAGCTAACAGAATTGACACTACCAGCACTATGATTTGTATTCAACAAATTCTCAATATAAACCATAGCAAAAATTATGCCATGTTCTTATTCAATGCCACATAACACCACCTAAATCAGGGCCTCAAAATGTACTACGTTTAAATATAAAACTTCATTCAAGTAAAAGAGTGGCCATGATGATGCAACCCCTCTTAGCACAACAATAGGATCAGTTAAACAAAACATATTTAATTAGTTTTTCTCTTTGACTGATTGTCAGCATACTACAGACAGACTTATGGTAGAAATTGAATTTGTCTTCACTACCAATCTGAATAAAATATTGAGAAGCCAACCACTATAGTAATGCAGAAGGGGATTATAATAATAATACAGATGTAAGCCAATTCAACCAAGGTTTTGTAATAGAATGACGTACCGGAAAATGCCTGATAGTGAAGCATGGAGTGTTCAACCAAAGCCCAATTGAAGCAAGCCATCAGATCTTAAGCAATGCGAACCTGCAAAGATCATAGCTTACACAACTATTTGTTAGTAAGAAAAGCCCTTTGCAGCTGGAATGGCTCATAAAACAACTCAGTTCACCAAATCATATAATGCCATTCATACCAATTAACAGATAAATGTAACAACTCAACTACCCCACAGAAATGAAAGAACAAAAGTTAAAAGGAATGGAATATGATGGTCAAATGAATATATATTCAAAATAAAATGTTCAATGTTAAAACCCATTAACTAGAATAATAACAAGGACTAGAAGACCCGCAAGACAGCAAGTGAAGCCCTATGGATCCATTTTCCTAGAAATATCATCTTTTGTTTGGCCAGCTTGGCTATCAGGCTCATCAAATGGAGAATCGTCGCCTGGCCATTTCTCAGCTCCTGAGCTTCCTGCCACCAGTAGGGAATCTAAATCCCAAATATCTGATAAACCGCTTGAAATTCCCAATTCTGGCGCATCATAATTGCTAACAATATCCCATAACTCATTGCTAGAATTAGACATACCAGCACCTGCTTGAAAACCAATGTTCCATACATCCTCTTTCTTAACAAGACTTTCAATTCCTGGAGACAATGATTCTGGAACATTCTTCTCCTTTGTCAAGTCTTCTGGGAAAGAGACAAAATACTCGGGGACAAGCTCTGGTTGGGGGTAAGCCACGTTCTTTCCTTTGAAAAGAGGATCTTCAGTTCTTAGGCTTGAAGTTCTCTCCCCAGCCTGCTCGGTGGTCTTGAGAACTTCATGTGTTACATGCAATTCTTCTGATACAATATTACCTATTTGAAAAGGCAATGTTTCTGCACCCAAACCCAGATTTCCTTCCCTATCTTGTACAAGAAAATCAGGAATTTCGTTTGCAGCAGCTGGACTCAAGTCTGGGGTTATAGAAGATGCAGCAAGGTTCCACAACTCGGGTCTATACTCGATGATCTGGCCTTCCATGGATGATTCCAATTGACCTGGTTCATGTTGTTGATGTTTTACAAACTTCCTCATTGTTCTCGGAGAATCAATGGCTCTCTGCTCCTTTTTTTGCTGAAGACGAGCTAAGAACTCCGGGTTCCGAAATAGCTTCGCCAAGAACGTAACCATCTGCTTTTGCCTCTGCTCTGCTGCTTGGAGCTTTTCATTCACTGCATTCATATCCTGGACTGTCCCATGATGCTGATGCTGCAATTCAACAACTTCCTGTATCATAGAAGTCTTTTCTTTCCTCAATCTCTCTAACTCACCTTCCAATCCTCCTTTCTCTAATTCAGTTGAAGACCCAGCATGGCTCCTAATCTGCTGCAGTTGAGTTGACTTGCGCCTCTGTATGCTCTTCAACAGATGCCTCTTTCCTCGCAAGAAACCTTCATTTGCAAACTCCCACCTATCAGTATCAATCTTGCGAAATCCCTGAACACAATTAACCAAAAACGATTCAAGAATGAATTGAGCAGAAAACATATTCCTGAATAGGGGAAAATTGATTCAAATGATAAATGAATTTGTAACACTAAACAATTTGAAGCCGTTAAATTCCAAGCAGGAATGAACTGCAATGAAGTATAATTACAATCCGTACATTGCTACAACAAATTCTAAAAACATAAATGCATAAGTGAGATGATATAAACTTGTCAACAATAATGAATGTTCCAATGAAACCCAAAATTCTACCTGCAAAAGATGGACCCTCCTCAATCCATAGATGTTCGAATAAGGGAAGTCCTTATTTTGGTGGATATGAAAAATGAATATGTAGCTTCTCAGACCCTATTCTTATTATCAACAATATTATTTAAGACTTCACAAGATTGTAGTTGAACACGAATAAAGAGAACTTGCAATACAAAGAAACCCAACAACTATAAAATTACATAGAAAGCAAAATATTCATATCAGAATATTACATGAACAAGCTCATTTCCATCTCCTTTCCTGCATACAAAGCCTATGACAGCAACAAAATTCACAAGCATTTCACAGCTAGAAATTCATTACATACCCATGAAACTTTCCAATTAACATGTTGATCAGCAAAGAAAGACACTCAAATTCCAGAAAATTTTATATACAATTACAAAGGGATTACTACAAAGTGATTAATCAAATTACAAAGAGAACATAAAATACAAAAAGATAAAAAAGAACAGAGTAATTACAAGAAAAATTACAAAGAAAATGAAAAGGAAATTTACATACAGACCACACAAGCCATTGTAGGCTGTGTTAATGCAATACCCACATATGTATTTAGTTGGCGAACAAAACTTGAGAAATTATTGTGCTTGAAATTCCTCGGAAGTACGAGCCTCGCGAACTCCAGTGGGTCCCAAACCACAAAGCTCTCGCCCCTAAGCCCCCAAGATATAATCGGATCCAATGTTGAGTCGTCCACAATATCAAAAGTTTTCGACAAAAATGGTGGGATTGGAGTGCCCTGTAAAGCTTCAAGCGGCTGAGGAGGAGTATCCAAATTCTCTTCCAATTCACTACTCGTTCCAATTGGTGGTACATTCAAAACATTTTCCCCGATTACAATCCCTTTAAACTCAGACATATGTCGATATGGTTCGAATTCCAGGACAGCAGGGACGAAAGGGGAAGAAGAAGAAGAAGATGATAGCCCAGCAAAGCTCATCGGTAAAGGACAAGAACTGGGTTGAATCGTGGAAAACCCAGAAGTAGGAGGAGTAATCGGAGAATCTGAGTCAGACCCAGGTGGGCGAGAGGAAGGAAACAGGGATTCATCATTTGGGTTCATCGTTTCAGTGTAAGAAAATTGTTGGGTTTTTTTGTTTGGAGAGAGAGAATCGGAAGGAAAATGTTGAGTTTGGATGGAAAATAAATGAGAAAATGGTGGGTAGAGAGAGGTATATAAGGTGGGTATTGCCGACAATGAGAGTTGGGATAAAAATCTTGAAAGGCGGTGGAAGGCGGTTCGCCCCTTCTTCCTCTCCTCCGTTGTCCGGTTGGGCCATTTCCATTGGGTGCAAATATATAGAGAGAGAGAGAGAGAGAGAGAGAGAGAGTGACATATAGATACATAGTTTTAGAGAGAGAGAGAGAGAGAGAGAGACCGACAGTGGGTTGGGACCGTTTCCAGGTAAGTTAGTGTTAGTTAGTAGGAGGAGGAGTACAGGAATATCTGTGGGCTGTCAAAGTAGAGAATTGGGACCCATTAGGGCTTAGATATTTTTCTGGGTTTTGGACCATTTTTTAAACTTTACTGTTGGGAGTTTGAAAAAGATTTGGATTTGAGTTTTGGGCTTAGGTAAGTGTGGTTGATTAGGTCACAAAGCTTTATTACTTTATTATTATTATTAGGCAAGTTGGAGTTTTGTAAGGATATGTTTGGGCCACAAATCTAAAACTTCTCAATTAAGTAATTTAAAACTGTTCAAGTGAACTGTTATTCAAAAGAAAAAAACAAAAAACAAAGAAAAGATTGTGATTGGGTATTTAGAATAAGTAGATGTAAAAATATCAAAATATTCACCTGTGAAAATAGTGGATATATCATTTTCTTGGATATGAAAGAAAATGTTACTGGCAGAATATTTTTTGATTTTGATTTTTATTTTTTTACGAGTTGAAAAGAGTGCTTCTATTTATATCATAGAATCATTTCACTTTAAAATTTTTAATTTTTAATTTTTATTATAATTTTACCTTTCTCTCTGACTACTACTTGCAGTCTCCTTCTATTTATTTTAAGTTCCTCACATGCCTTTCCGACACCCTATCTTCTCTTCAAAACCCTAGCAACCGCCTTTTGTCACCCTTCAAAATCTTAGAGCTATGGTAGAAGAGATGAGGTCGAGTGGTAGTTGGCTGGGAAAGGGAGTTGCTATAGTAAAGGATTTGGGAAAGGTCACAGTGGTGAGGGGCTGGGGAAAGGGGTCGGTGTGTTGGAGAAGGCGAAGGAGAGGAATGTGTCTAAGTGGCTGGGGATTGCGGTATCTCTTTAAATTTGCTTAGATTTTGAACGTAATCTTTGTACTTCAAATTATTATTTTTATCATAATACAACTAGAGAAACAAACATGGAGAAAAAATTCACTAATAATTTCTTGAAATTCAATTTTTTAATTTAATATGCAAAAAATAATTTGATAGAATTCAAATTTCTCAAATCTAATAATAAGTTGAATTACACAGATATTTTGAGAACTTGCACAGAATAACTAAAAATTAATAAGATTATAGTCCATCAAAAAAAACTTTTTGACCTTATTAAAAAGTCATAAGTTCAATTTCCTTTACTTGTGAATATATCTTATTTTTTTCATGTATTTGTTTGGAATCTTTCTTTTTTATTTTCACGGTAGAGAGTTTGAGCAATTTTTGAAAGTAGATAATAATTTACCTTTTCATTTTCTTTTTCCTTTTCCTTTTTTGGTGTGTGGTGAAAGGAGAAATAGCACTGAATATTTTCTTTGTGTGCATAAAATAGAAAGAATTATTTTTTAAATTGAAAGTAAGAATTGTAATGTCTTGAGGAGTACAAGATGATTACAATTTTAGATAAGTAAATTACCTTACAACTACTTTTACTCCTAAAATTGAAATTGCCATCACAACTACCATTCATAACTACTTGAAAACTACTCCTGATGATAGAAGATGTATTGATGTTTGTTGATTGATTATGCTCCTGCTCTTGCTCTTTTATGCCTTTATAATGCCCCCCCAAATCGGACCATAACTGCCCCCATTTGGTCCTCTCTTTTGCACCCTCTTGCTGATGCTGCCTTTCATGTCTCCACCAAAACACTGCATCACAATCTGCCATCTTATTGCCACGTGTCACTTGCGACTTGTCCTTGTCCTATCGACAGACAATTTTCAAAATTAGGTGCAAACACATATCGGTTGGTTTGGAGAGTGGATTGATTTTTTGATTTTTTGATGGGTAAATTACATAAATAGTCCCTATAATTTGAGTCTTGTGTCACTTTGGTCCCTGACTTTTCAATTGTGACACATTTGACCCTGAATTTTGAATCTTGTTCCAAATAAGGACAATTAAATATATAATTAGATTTTTTAAGGGTAAAACTGTCAATTTAATAAAATATAAACTAATTTGACAAAAATAAATGTCAAACAAATATTTTTGAATTTAAAAAAATTATTTCTACCTACTAAAAATAAAATTATGTAAAATTGATAAATCTTTTAGACATTTATTTTTTTTTTACCAAATTAATTTTTATTATGTATTTGGATGATGATCATGTAAAATTAATTTTAAAAAATTAATCATATAATTTTTATTGATTTTACATAATTTTATCATTGGTGGATAAAAATAATTTTAAAAAAGTTAAAAATATTTTTTTGACATTTATTTTTGTCAAATTAGTTTATTTTTTATCAAATTGACGATTTTACCCTTGAAAAATCTAATGATATTTTCAATTGTCCTTATTTGGAACAAAATTCAAAATTCAGGGTCAAATGTGTCACAATTGAAAAGTCAGGGACCAAAGTGACATAAGTCCCAAACTATAGGGACTATTAGTGTAATTAACCCTTTTTTGATTATTTTAGAGAATGTTTGAGATGAACTATATAAGTGTACTTTGATTTTTTTTTGTTTAAAAAAATAGAGGAAAAATAGATGTATGTTTGGAATAACTTTTTGACATTTTATGAAAAAATATATATTAAAATATTGTAACAAATAGCAAAATTACATCTCTACCCTTGAGTAGACCTCCGACAAAGTTGCAGCACCTGGCAGCTTTTGCATTTCAATTTATTATTATTTTTTATTTTTTATTTTTTTGTACATACTGTTGCAAATTTTGCATGGCCCAACGTGTATGTATAGATAGGGTGATGGGATGCCACAACTGAAGGGCGAAAACTGTCTTCTTGCCGTCTGAATTTTCAGACATACATTCCCGCCCAAATAAGGTAAAAAGATGAACTTTTTAGCTTTTTAGTAACTTTTTGACTTTTTATCTTTTTAGAGTATGCCAAACATGCAATTAGTCTGAGGTTAAAAAGTTTCGTTTGAGAAGGGTTTTTTGACTTTTTGTGAGAGAAAAAATGTAATAATTATGAGTTGGATGTGATATTTTATCATATTAAACTAAAAAACCTATTTTACTTTTTTGTGACTAAAATAATCCCAAACCCAACACATAATTTTAACATCTCCACGTGAGCATGGAGATGCTTTAAGGCCACCTCTAGATTAAATAATTCTGTTAGATTTAAAACAAGATTACTTGTCTCCTCTTATGTCTCATTCTTTGTTTATTTTAATTTTTATTGATTTATAGAATTGTCTATGTCCATAAAATGATGTCATAAATTAATAAAATTTAAAAGACAAACAAAATGTTTGTATAACAAGTCTTTTTAATATTAAAAAAAAAAAATGAGAAAAAGAATAACATTTGGTTTTGCTCCGTGCACCATCTATCATTAATCTTAATCAAAATATCTATCATTAATCTTCACCAAAATAAAAACACGAAAACAAAAGGATCTTCTATTTCAACACACCTGCACAGTTTATCAATAAATTTTTTTTTTTAACTTATGATTTTATTCCTTAATCAAATTATTCTCTGGGACAAAACTTTAAAATGCAATTTTTTAGTTTATACCTTCACACACTACAACGACCACCATTACCACCTCCACTACAGCAAATCCCTTCCTGCAAACTCCTCTGCAACAAACCCTTCCCTTCAATCTCTCACAATCTAGCCCCCCTTCTATATCTAGCCTTAACCACTGTTAGTCAGCTATAGACAATGTTCACCTATGAAGTGTGGATATGGATACGAGTACTAGTACTGATACGATACGGGTACGTCGATACGGTAAAATTAAAAAAAAAATAGGATACGGATACGACTTTGTACGCTTGTAAAAAAAATATTTTTTTAATTTAGATAATACAAAAATTAATTAAATGGTTTAATTTAATTGGATGATGCACCAATAAATTCCAAATTAACAACTTATACACTGTTTAGTCCTAAAAGTTTTCTTATAGACTGAAAGGTCCCATTATAGGGAAATTGACCATAGAGGGCATATACATCACGGGCGTGAATCTAGACGTTAGTGGGCAAATTTGGTAATTTGACACTCTGTAAAATTACAGAATTGGGACACCTTCAGCAGTGGTGAAGTTGCAGAGATGGAAAATTTGGGGTTTCAATGTGACGACGAGTAACATCGAGATTATATCGAAAGGAAACGTACATTTGAAAGCAGAAAGAGTGGAAATAATTGGGGCAATGTAACCCCAATGTTAATGTTCCGTAACTTTGTGTGTTTAGGCTGCTATTTGCAAGCATGAGGGGTGTAATGGTGATGTGTTCAAGTGGAAGCATTTCTGGAAGGCCGATCCATCATCAACATCAGTGCTATGATCAACATCATCAACCTCAGCACCATGATCGACATCATCAACATTAGTTCCATCAGCGACATCAACGCCATGACCAACATTGTCAACATTAGCGCCGATCCACACCGATCCAGTACCACCGCCGTGAGATCATGACCTCTCTGCCTTCGTGGTTTGCGTTCGAGATCGGATCGCAGGTGCTTTAGGGTTTGGAGATCGTCTTCGAGGTTCTAGGCTTCGCGTTCTGAGTAATTGAAAACTATGTAGTTTCGAAGAGGACGGTAGAGATCGACGGTGACTGTCTTCTTCTCAGCCTTGGAAGCTTTCACCACCATTGTTGCAGTCCTTAGCATTAGGGTTAGGGTTTCTGAGAAAAAGCAGCCAACAAACACAGTTGATGGTGATAATGTTCGAATATATTGGTGATGATGTTCGAATGTTGATGATGTTCACAATATTTTTTTGATGATGTTTGTAAAAATATAGTCTGTAAATATACACCAATCAATATATTTTTTAGAAATAGTCTGTAAAAATATGTAATAAGTTGTATATTTTTTTTGTTGATGTTAATGTTGTTAATGTTTGAGACTATGTTTGATCAATCTCTCTATTCCTTCCCCTGAAAAATGGGTACACATTGACCATCAATGGCGACCCATTATCCTTCAGAAATGGTTGTTTGTTTAGTGATGTATAATGTATATGTTGATGTTTGATGTATATTTTTTTAGTGATGTTTGATGTATATGTTTTTATGATGTTGCAGATTTTTAGGAAACAAACATTCTACAAAAGGGGTACTATTGTAACCTGCAAAATAATCAAAATTAAATAAACAACATTACCAAAATAAAATGGGACTAAATGGTGCATAAGAAAACTTTTAGGACTAAATGGTTCAACTTTTCAGAAAATAGGATTTATGGGTAAATTTTCCTTAATTTATTAAGGTCCAACCTACAATTAACATTTAATGATAAAAGTAAAGGTATAAATCAAAATTAAATGTCAATATATTAAATAACTTACAAATTATAGTTTAATTTTAAAATCATGCTAAAACAAAAAAATAAAAAAGAAAGTCTAGTGAAAGGGGTTTTATCTCTGTGATAGAAGAAAATATTGTTTCAACAGAGGTACAATACGGCTTGGGTATATACTAAATACGTTTGAGTACGCCAAAAATTAAGAAAAAAACAATTGAATACATATTTTGTGTACTCAGTACGTATGCAGAAGTAGCATATGAGGTACTATACGCCAATGAGTATTCAGTACGGGTACGACATGTTTTTCAAAATGTCCATACTTCATAGATGGTCATAGAATGAAATTTAGCCCCCATCCTTTCTTTATGTATCATGGGGTGGTCATGGACAGTGGAAGAACAGTTAGAGTTTTAGTTAGGGTGGAGAAGCGCTAGGGTATTCGAGGAAAGGTAAGGGAAAGGGTATTGGGTGGTAGAGAGAAAGTAAGGTAAGAGACGGTGTAAGAAGAGTGAGAGAGGTTGAGGTGATTAGGGAACGAGCCGGTGGAAGTGACTAGCCGATGGTGGTTAATGGTTTATAGTTTAGTAAGTAGGGATGTAAATTTGGCTTGGCTCGGCCCACCTGGGCCCGAGTTTAGGTCGGTCCATGTCGGGCTGCCCAAGCTCTTACTAAAATTCGGGCTGGTTGGGCTAGAAAATTAGGCACAAGCCCAGGCTCAGGGATATTTGGGCCTTGGACAGGTTGGGCCCGAGAGCCTAGGCTTGGGCTTGGGCTTGGGCTTGGGCAGACCTGAACATTTTTTTTTCTTCTATTTTTTCTACAAAAATTTTATTCTTTTCTACTAAAAATGACATTGGGTCTTGGGCAGGGCGGTCTTTGAGTGGGCCTTGAGCGAACCGATGAGTCGAGCTAGGCGAGCCAAGCTTCAAAACGACGGCCCAGGCCCAAGGTCCCAAGCTAGGCTCAGCCTTAGAGGTACCCTGGGCTGTAGGCGGGCTTCGAGGGCCGCGGGCCATTTTTACAACCCTAATTTTAAGGGTTTAAAGCTGGAAAAAAAAAAAAAAAAAGTATTTGTTTTTAGTTTTTTATATTCAATTTTTTGAAAATTAAAATTTTATTTTTCCTATTTATTTATTTATATTTTTAGTGAATATTTTTAAAATTTTAAGATTTTTTTTTTATATTTTTAGATGCAGCTTAGATATATCTAAAAAATAAAATATTTGTAAAAAATTAATAAATACACAAGAATACAAAAAAACATATTGAATTCTCGTATTTATTATTATTTTTTTGTATTTTCTATATCTAATGAATTATTTATTTATTTTTTTATTTATTTATTTTTTTATGAATATTATACTTTTAAGTGTATTTATGTTAAGTGTATCTAAAAGTTAAAAAAATTGCTTAGAATATTAAAAAAATGAAAAAATTACTCATAAATCTCATTTGGAAAAAAGTTATTCCATTTAGTCCTAAAAGTTTTTTTTCAAATCAATTAGTCATTTTTATTTTGGATATGTTGCATTTCCTTGATTTGGGGGTTTGAAAGTTTACTTGTTTGTCTTTGTGTGTGATTTTGTTTGGATTTTTTTCCTAATGTTGGGTGTGCATGGGTAAGGTAGGTTTTTATATTTTTACTTTTTTGTGAGGATTTAGTAGAGTGATTTGTAGGTGGATGATGTTACCCTGTTTGTGGTGTTATTGGTGTGGTGTTTGTTCCTTTTTGTGGTGTTCCTCCCTATTGTAACATTGACATTAATTAACATCCAAACGTAACACATAAAAAGAAACTCTTTACCGTACGTTTTCCAAACGTAACACTCCAAAAAAATTCTTAGTGTAACACTCTAAAGTGACACACACAAAAATTTCTTATTGTAATACTTTAATGTAACACAAAAAAAAACTTCTTAGTATATTTTTTTTCCAAACGTAACACTCTAATATAACACACAAAAAAACTCCTTAATGTAATACTCTAATGTAACATACACAAAAACTCCTTAGTGTAAAATTCTAATGTAACATACAAAAAAACTTCTTAATGTACTTTTTTCAAACGTTACACTCTAATATAATATTTTAGAAAAATTCCTTAATGTAACACTCTAATGTAACACATAAAAACTCCTTAGTGTAACATTTTAATGTAACACACAAAAAAAATTCTTCGTATACTTTTTCCAAACGTAACACTTCAATATAACACTCCAAAAAAATTCCTTAGTGTAACACTTTAATGTAATATACAAAAAAACTCTTTAGTGTACTTATTCCAAACGTAACGCCCAAATATAACCAAAAAAAAAAAAAAAAAATCTTATCATACTTTTTCTAAACGTAACACTCCAATGTAACACTAAAAATAAATGTGAAATTCTTCAAACCATTCCAAAAGGAGTATAAATATTCCTTAGGAAGTTTTGAACAAATGTATAATTTCAAACTGTGAGTGTTACGTTTAAAAAAAAATACACTAAGGAGTTTTTTTAGTGTTTTTGTGTGTTAGATTGGAGTATGTTACATTAGAATGTTATATTTGAGATTACACTGATTGAAGTGTTACGTTTGGGAGAAGTATACCAAGATTTTATTTATTTATTTTTATTCACATTGGAGCATTACGTTTTGAAAAAGCATACTAAAGAATTTTTTTGAATATTATGTTATTACGTTTGAAAAAAGTACACCAATGAGTTTTTTTAGTGTGTTACATTGAAGTATTACATTAGAATTTAAGTTTTTGTTTGTAATGTATGATTTGTTCTAGAATGAATGAAAATCCAAAACTTCTATGGTACAAATTATCCAAATATGTAATTTCATATTTTGAAAAAATCACTTTCATCCCTTAAAAATGTACCTTTTTACGTAATTTTCACTTTAATGAGACTTTTAGATTTATAAAAAAAAAAATAAATGACTAAACCGTTCATTAGATCACACTTCAAAATTTATTGATGTTTCATCCTTAAAAAAATACAGTAAAAATAAAAAAATACGAAAACCCAAAAGTTATAATATTTTGAAAAATGAATCCTGATAATCCAAACCAAACTTTTTGTTGAAATAGAAACTCTAAAAAACAAGAATAACATTTACTCAACTTAAAAGGTGAGATTATCTATATTATTATATAAATGAACAGGTTAGATTGGTGTGAAAATCAAATTAAAATTGTGTAAAAGTAACCTCATCAAAATAAATAAATAAATAAAAGCTAATGTAAAATTGTAACCTCTCGCATTCAAAATCAACAATTTATGTAACTACTGCCGTTGTATAATTTGCAGACAAGAAAATACTCAAATTATATAAGAAAAGACTAATATTAAAAATTTTACCTTGTGGAGGAGAAAGCAGTACCCATAGGTAAAGTGCAAAAACCCATAAAACGCTACTAATGGTCTCTCTCTCTCTCTTCTAACAACTTGTATCCAACCTTCATTTGCTCATAATTAGAGCCAAATTTTTGATATGTTTACCATTAATTGGACAGTAGGACACCACAGCAAAGCACAATAAATTTAAACTTGCCCAAATAGGAAAGTCAAATGCAAATATATCATAGTAATAATTGGTCTGCAACATAGACATACATTTGCAACATCTAGTGCCAATGTTAAGTGATATACATTGGCAGAGCAACAAATGCCAATGCTCCTACACAAAACAGACATTTTAGGCCCTATCGAAATTGCTCCCAAAAGTTATATCTAACAAAGAAATGCTATAAGGATATTTTGGCTGATTGATACACTCAAAAGTAAATTGCATAATAAAATCAAATATTTTATAAAAGGGTGAAAACAGAAAACAAAACCCACCCACCAGCAAAATCAGGAGTAGTTAGAAAGCATAAAATATCACAGCAGCCAATCAAGGATTTAGAATTCTTAAGAATCTTGCTTCTGCTTCTTTGCCTCACCTTTCAACTTAGCTTCTCGGCGCTCCCTCTTCACTCCCTTTGCTTTGTTGGGCAGAACCTTCTCTCCAACCTATACACATTGCAAAATCATTAGAGCTATAAAAAAATAAAAATAAAAAAAATAAATAAAAAGGCAGCAAGACAACATGGTTACTCGTGGCAAGATTCACAAATTCATAAATGGTTTCTTATATATACGACCACCTATAATGTGCAGAGGCAGGGTATACCTCAGATACATGACCCACCTGCAATACTAGTGCACAAGACCAGGTGCAGCCAACAAGGTTCAAACTTAGGACATCAAAGTGTATGGTTTGTCCCAAAACTGGCCCTTAACCACCAGACTATCCGTGCAGGTTCAGGGTTTTGCACAAGGATAAGATTACAGCTTGGACAAAAGAAAAATAAATATATAAATGAAGAGGACAGAGGAGGCAATCACTCATGCTCTCTATTTATACTAATTAGGTTCCACCACTAAACTAATTAGATACTCCACTAGCTGATAAAATAATGTAAAGTATTACTGTTGATTTCTCACCTGTTGGTTTGGAATATAGATCCTCCCAATCTTTCCTTGTAAAGCATCCCCACTGACATTTTTCTCCTAAAACAACAAAAAAGAATTGTCGTTTAAAACATGTCATTACGAGAGGGAGAGAGAGAGAGAGAGTGTGTCAAACCTTCTTCTTAGTCAATTCAGGAGCTATCTTCATAGTTTCTTTCCTTAGGCTTTCATCAGGAAGACGATGTCGCCGAACTAACAAATCCATGGAGGGACCAACTTCAACAAGCTCCATCCTTGGGACTACAGTGCCAGATCTTTTAAGTCGCAGTGCGCAGTGAGTGAAGAATACTTTATTTGAAGACACAGCTGTACACACATAAACACGGTCTAGCCCAACAAGGCTCAGATTTGACACAACCTGTATCAAGAGAACATGCTTTTTACAACACTATACTGAATGCAAAGAAGGATAATGCGGAGATTATTTTCTTGAAAAAGAAAAAGATAGAAAGCAACAAAAATACACCTGTCCCCTGAATAGATCAAGCAAAACTTCCTTCAAATGCTTCAACTCTTCTACACTCTCAAATCCTTCTCCAATAAAAGCAAAGAAAGGTTTTGAACCAATTTGAGGAGCTAATTTCTTATCGTATGAGAATGAGTCCATGCTTTTGAAATTCTCAACACCAACCTCTACAAGATCATAAATGTGGTGATCATATGTTCGCCCCATAACAAGATTGTTGGGTCGCTTCTTTGAGTGAGAACCAAACTGCAAATACATCACAAAAAACATTCAAATAGATGCCAGTCTTAAAATAAGCAACAAAGAAATAGTACTCAACAACAGTTTTCTTTACACACATTCTCATGTATGGGGTGGACAATTGCATTTCAAGAGTAAAAATGAATTGATAATGCAAGGGAACAACATATCTGCAAGCATTTTCTAATTCTTAAACTAGAAGGAATTAATGTAATGTGGACTCCACACACATATTCTCATATATGAGATTAACCGTTTCATTTCAAGGGCAAAAAAGCAATTGATGATGCAAGAGAACAAATCTGCAAGCATTTTCTAATTCTAAAACTAGGAGGAATGAATGTATTCCATGCTGTATTTTACCTAGTTTGGACAAGAAAGGGGGAAAGATAGTGCATAAAACATAATCATATGACTTTTGTGAAGAAAGCACAATATATCATATTGATAATAGTGAATCATGCTAACACTCAAACTTGTGCAAACAGCAAAGGGACATTAACACTCGCCAGCATGACCTTTATGAGAAAAATGAAGAATTATAATTGCGATACTAGGTTGAATCTATATTACTTGGATTGGAATAGATCATTCTAGTACAAAGAACGAGAATAGAACATGGTATGCCACATGCTCTAAAAAGTAGTATGATAAGGGTAGGCTTGTGTAAAAACACTCAGAATTTAAGGTACTTCCAAAAAAGAGATATTTTCTTTGGGGGGGCAATAATTATAGATGCAACAATGTCTAGTTTATTATTCTTCAAATTAATCATGTAAATACACAATTCTAGAAGCATTATATATAGGGTTAACTACACCAAGACCGCCCAATATTAGCAAATATCACATCATCCCTCTCATTTATGACCTTGTACATTCTAACCTTCTCAACTATAAAAATCTTCACTTTCACACACTCTAGAAGGGCCTATTTATACATTATTTTTTATAGTTGAGGGGATCAAAATGTACTAGTTTATAGATGAGGAAGTAAAGAGAGATCCACCAATAATTGAGGTCTTAGTGTAGTTAACTTGGGATGAGAGCTTCTATTTACACCCAATAAATTTCCCATTACACCCACCTTATGCATTGTAAGACTTGTATTTTACGAAGGAAATTTTGTACATGAGGGTATAACAATGAGATGTAATTACAACATCCCTATTAACACTTGCATATATATATGTGTGTGTGTGTGTGTATTTACATTTTTTCATAGCTAACTCCACTCTTTCTACATTTTAGTTCATTATATTTTTCCCCTCCCAATGAAATCTTTTTAAGAAAATACATAGGAAAAAACTTGAGATCACTTTGGATAGCTAATGTGCCGTTTTGGACTCAAGTGTATCAGCTTTCGAAATATCTGTTCTAGAATGCAAATTGCTAGGGTATTAGTGGTTTCTTATAAAAATGGTTGAATGGTTACAACTTGTATCTAAGTGTGGAGTGACTAAAAGAGATACAGTATAAGATAAATGATATTCAGGAGCACCATAAGCATTGTACTCTGAACTATTAAGGACTTTTAACTCTAGGCCAGGTGATACTTTCTTTCTTTGTCCAAGACTTGATGAAAATACTTCACCTATTCAATAACATAATTGATTTTTCAATTTAGTGGTTATAATAGGACATCTAAAAAGTAAACTCATAGTCACCACAAAGAACGTCAAGCAACATATCATATCGACTAAATGGCAAAAAATTGCAAAGACATCTATGTGCAAGGTTTCGGCATACCACAAAAAGGCTGCAATCAGTTTTGAGAGAGAAGAACTCCAAAGAAGCTTCACCGCCGCTCTCAAATGGTCTGATATTATCATTCCTCCGGGAATATTTAACAGAATCATTCTTTTTAAGATGATAAATTTCAGTCAAAATGGCATTCAGTACATTGCTTGTTTTTGTACCAAGCAATATTAAGGTTTTCTTCCCATTTTCAACCTGCAAAAACACATTTTCAGAATAAAAAAATTGGTCACTTTCATTGAATGTGATTACTCATTACTAGATAATGAAAAAATTGTTGACTAATTCTTAATAACTTTGAAAGAAGCTCAGGACAACTCACAAGTTTGGGAGCACGTTTCTCAATTGCTCGCTTGGCTCTTCTGGTTTTGGGAGTTCTTATTTCTAACATGATTCTGTAGTCAGAAACACAAAACGGATACAGTAAGTAAAACAAAGACATTTACAAACTAAAAAAAGTAGGACATGAATATTTTTGAGTTGACAAGTTATTACATTGATACAATTTGTTTACTCAAGTTATTACATTGATACAATTTGTTTATGTTGCTCAACCTAAACAGTTGGGGATAAGTATTGCTTCTATATAGAAAATCTGTAGAACAACAGAAATATGTGAGTGTATGTGTACCTATGAGACAAGAATTATGGACTATGTGCTAGTTTTGATTAAAAACAGAAAAATGAAATGTCCAATACATTGAAATCCATACTGCGTTAGGACGTTTTATTATGGAGTTGGGCATGATGTCCAAAACATGGCCCAATATTGAAGTGCCACTATTATATAGATTGATGCATACTTCTGAGAAGGCTATGATAGGATTGTATATCATATTTGATCACTTTCCCTTCTATTTAGAAACAAAAAACTGTCAGTATTATCCATTTGGCCTCCAGATTAAGGAGTCGTCTATGAAGCACGGGTGTGGATATGGGTACAGGTACATTACAAGTACGCCGATACAGCAAAACTTAAAAAACATAGATACAAGTACAACTGGGATACATCCATAGAAAATATATTTGTATATCTTCTATACTATCTATATATGTAAACAGCTCAAATGATGCAGACAGTGTTTTGACATTGTGTCACAACTTTTACTCTTCCAGAAAACCACAACACTAAGAAGCATGGACACAGACACGGACATGGAAATTTTCTTACAAGCACCAATTCCCTTTGTTGGGAGTTTTAACAGGTGTGCCCTCACTCTTGTATATGAACCTTTGAAAGTATTATTACAAAAATTACATTTTAATTGGCAATTTCCTTCTCCTTCCCTAGGTTTTGCAAATTTAGTTATATACTTCTACAATGTTTTGTTCTCATCAAAATCATCATCAGGTATGTCATTAGGCCTACCACCCGTAGAAGCCATTACCATATTTCAAAATAAAAAATTGATTCCTATAATAAAATTAATAAGCACATATCATTAAAATTAAGAATTTCAGCAATGTCAACAATTTGATTTTTTCTTCAAATAAAACTAATTTGTTCTATCAAATAAAACTAAGCAACCAAAAAAAGAAAGAAAAAAATAATCAGATAGAGAAGGCAAATGAAAAAAGAAAAAAAACAATCAAAGAGAGAAAAAAGAAAAAAAGGTTACATTCAGCACCAAAAAGAAAAGAAAAGAATAAAAATCGGAGAGGGATTACACTCAGCCCCCCCCCCCCCCCAAAAAAAAAAAAATCAAAGAACAAGAAACAAAAAGAGTCGGAGAAAGAGAGAGAGTGACAGAGAGAAAGTGATCAAAAAACAAAGAGAGTGATCGAAGAAGAAGATAAGAACAGAATCGAAGAAGAAGAGGAAGAGGAGGAGGAGAGAACATTCCTTCAATATGGTGAACAGTAGCGATCAACCCTTTCTCTCGTCTCTTCTCTACTTTCTGTTCGTTATCTAGGGTTACAAATTGTTTTAATTTTTGTTTTTTACAATTTGACCCCCAGTTACAAGTTTTAAAAATTATGTTTTGTACCCTGTAGTGTCCGTAACATGTCCAAAAGTATTCCAAACGTGTCCGGCAGCAAAAAATTCAAAAACGTGTCTACAATGTGTTTGTGTCCGACACTGATACACAGGCTCTCAGGAGGTGTCCGTGCTTTATAGCCATTACATTTTTAATTCGCTATCTATTTCCTTCTGTTAATCAAAAGAGGTATATTTTGAACATTAATCCCTAATTCAGTTAACTTAATATGTTACATGTTCTGCAAAAAAACTCCAACAAAATTAACTAATGCGTGTTTCACACTTCATCCAATTCAAACATTCCTCAAATAAAAAAAATAAAAATAATAAAATAAAATAAAAAGGCATGTATATATGCATACATTCTTTAGACAAAAACGAAAAAACTGATGCATGCACTTCAGAATTTGAACAGATTGTAGATATCAAGCATAGTAGTCAAGCTCTTTTCCATTAATCATCTTATTGGACTACATGTTCTATCCCTACTCCCACTTTCTTTAATATTAAATTTCACATTTTTCAAACTAATAATTTTTTTTTTTAATTTTTAATTTGATGCAATTAATTGGGCTACAATTTTACCTATACGGTGCTTTTTATATTCTCTTACAGAAACTATAGAAAAAAAGAAGAATGATCATGGATGCTTGCTTCCATAAGAAAATTACTTCTCTTTCAACACATGCTCCATGTTACTAGCAAAATAAATGAATTTCACACCTTACTTTAATTGTTCTTCCTCACGTGACGGGTGGTGGATTGGCAAATTTGCCATTAGAAACCACTATTTTTCACCAAAAACCAGCAAAGCGGTTGGCAAATATTGGCTGTTTCGACTTGCCAGTTTGGGCTAATTGGCAAATTAGAAAAAACTTGATTCAAATTACAAAATCTCAATCAAAGATTTTTTTTAAAAAAAAATGATTTATAAATTAGTTAAAATAATCAAAATTAACATAGATATTCATTCATCTAACATTCAACATTGACAAACTAGCACACTAGACATCCAACAATCCAAATAGTCAAGACTTGAATTTTCTTCATCCATTATCTATTACAACATACAAATTTACAATGATGATAAGTAAAAAAATTTAACCACATTCAAATCAAAGATATAATTGACAAACTTCTATAGCTTTTAAGATATCGTTTGTGGCATTAATTCCACCCTTGTTAATTCATTTTTGCGAGGTGAAACAACAATGGGACATCTCATGAAATAGCCAACAAAGCAGTGCGAGGGGAGGGTGTTTTTACTTGGGAACATTGTCCTTGATGGATCGTTTGGCACACCAAAAATAAAGAGCTAACCTATGCCCAAATTCCTTAGAATAAGGGCAAATTTAAATATCGATCGACAAGCACAATTGTAAAATTAAACTAATTTAATTGTCAGTTTTCTAAATTAATTTTGATAAAAAGATTGAGGGATATCATGACTAAACAAGAATTAAAATGAAATTGAGAAATTGAATTGACAATTAACAGTATGATTTGACATACTGATTTTGGAAGATTCTAGGGCAATAAATTCACCACTAGTTACATAAATAAGGTTTAAAATTGGAAATCGATTGTGCTATGGTTCGAACTAGGGGTGTGCGTGGTGCGAGTTGGTGCGGTTTAGGAGAAAAATAAAAACCGTACGACGGGTGACGGATTGATTAAAGTATCATTAGAAATTGCCATTTTTCTTATAAAAAATCGGCGGTTCGGTTGGCAAATAATGGCGGATTTGCCTAGGCGGTTCGGGCGGATTGGCGGGTATAACGAATATAATTCAAATTATAGAACTTGAATCAAAGAGTAAAAAGATCTAATTTATAAATTAACTAATATAACAAACTAGTAAACTAAAAATCCAACAAAATAATATTGAAGAATAAGAATTAAGTCTATCCTCGAGAACATTAGAACCAAAGTAATAAATGTATCAAAAAAAAAAAAAAATTAGAACCAAAGTAATAAGCTTAAATAAAAAATTTAAATAAAAAAACCTAATTTATAAATTAACTAAATAATCAAAATTAAAATAGATGTCCATTCATCTAACACATTGACAAACTAATAAACTAAAAATCCAACAATCCAAACAAATTATACAATAACAATCTAGTGGAATCCCAATCTTTGGTTCTTCTATTCAAAAATGTAATAGCACCATCATTAGAGCTTGCATGTGCATATATAACATGCTTTTTTTTTTTTCAGATACTTTTTTTTTTATGGTTCATAACATTTGTTTGGTGTTTTAGTGGGTGCCACAGTTGGGTCGCCAAAGTGAAATCATCTTCACCTGATGTTCTAGAATGATTACGAATCATTTGGTCCACCACACAAAACAGAGAGGAAAAATAAGCAGAGCATTCTTTTTTCCAGAAAAATAGAGAGGAAAAAAAAAACTCAGATTTGAAAAAAAAAAAAAAAATTTGCTGAAATTTTTAATACTCAAATTTGAATACATCTCTTCAAAATCCATTACAAAACTCAGATTTGAATAAGATTGAAAACCCATTACAAACCATGTGTCCAATACATGGGAAAAAATATATCTTCTCTTTCCAGCCCTAGAAAACACAGAAACACCAAATCAAGAAGCAAAAGGACCAAATCTAGAGACCCATTTCGTCAAAAAACACTAAAAAGAAGCCCAAAACAGAGAATAAGAGAAAGAGACAGCAGAAAGAGAGCAAAGAGAAAGCACATACCAAATCGGCGAGCGGAGAAGATGCGGCGGCGACCGGCAAGGCTACTAGTGGCGGCGGCGGCGATCGGCGTGGTGGAGGAGCAAGAGGTGAGACAAATGTTGTTTACCTATCTGTGTATACGATGAGAGGTTTAGAAGTGTTAGGGTTTAATTTGAGAATTGATCGTGTGTGTGTGAGAGTGTATGTAAATGTGGTTGGAAGCTATGCTCTGTTTCTCTGTATATGCATATATATATATATATGTCTTTAAAAAAAAAAAAAATTTAAAAGGCAAGTCGGGTCGGGTCAGTTACTACACCGGGTTGGCTACTTCCAACCGCCACCCGTGTCGACCCGTAAGGTTTGGACGCCCAACTCGCCAATCTGCCCATCAAAAATAGAAAAAAGCACGATTTGATATAATTCGGTGCGATTTTCACGGTTTTAACGGTATTGGACACAATCGCCCACACAATTCAGGTTGGGTCGGGTCATGCTTTAAAACCATTACATTTTTAACTTGTTATTTATTTATTTCTATTAATCAAAAATCAAAAAATTATTAAAATAATATATTTTCAAATAAGAATGAGACATGTTCTGAAAAAAAAACACCAACAAAACTTAAACTATTGCGTATTTCACAATTCTTCCACTTCACACATTCTTAAAAAATAAAATAAAAAAATAAGCGTAAATTATACTGACACCTCTTGCGATTTAATGTTTATTACAGTTCTCTTTCTTATTTTTTAAAAATTACATCTCTCCCTGATGTTTAAAGTTTCATTACAGATTCTCCCTTAGCAATTTAATTTTTTTAAATATCAATTTTGCCCTCATTGGGTAAATTATATTGACACCCCTCACGTTTTAGAAATTACAATCCTCTCCCTAAGGTTTAAAGTAGCATTATCAATTACCCCTCGGTTAGTATTAGTTGGAAAAAAAAATTCATTGAAAAAAAAATTAATTGAAAAAAAATTTTGTTAGTAAAATTTTTAAATTTTTGTTTAAAAACCAACATAAACTCATTTTTTGAATTTACATTTTTTTCTCAAATTTACAAACTGAGACAACAATTTATAAACCAAAAAAATTATCAAATAAGTTTTTATGACAGTTTTTTTTTTAATTTTTGTAAATATAAATTAAAAATTGAAAACGAAATGGTTACCAAATAGGTCTTAGATGATAAAAATATTGTAAAATTAACAAATAATTAAATAAGTTACTAACGTAAGAAATGATTTATCAAAAGATTCTTAGACTATGTATGGTTTGATTTTTAAAATTTTTTTAAAAAAATTAAAAATTAATTTGGTTAAGAAATAAAAAAATAAAAAATAATTATCATTTAAGGGTAAAAAATAATTATCATTTTAACTTTTGGGCAAATTATATACATACGTATGTCTGTTTCAATTTAATTTGTAAAAAATTATTTCTAACCATTCGAAAGATAAAAATTATATAAAAATGATAATTATTTTTTATTTTTTATTTCTTAACCAGATTAATTTTTAATTTTTTTTTCTAAAAATCAAATCATACATAGTTTAAGAATCTTTTGATAAGTCATTTCTTATGTTGATAACTTATTTAATTATTTGTTAATTTTACGACATTTTTACCATCTGAAGCCTGCTTGGTAACCATTTCAATTTCAGTTTTCAATTTATATTTACAAAAATTTTAAAAACTGCCATAAAAACTTGTTTCATAATTTTTTTAGTTTATAAATGGTTGTCTTGGTTTGTAAATTTGAGGAAAAAACGTAAATTTAAAAAATGAGTTTATGTTGGTTTTTAAAGAGAAATTTAAAAATTTTACTAAATTTTTTTTTTTCAATTTATTTTTTTTTTCAAATAATTTTTTTTCCAATTTATTTTTTTTTCAATAAATTTTTTTTCTAACAAATACTATCCGAGGGGCAATTGGTAATGTTATTTTAAACCTTAGGGAGGGGATTGTAATTTTTAAAATGTGAGGGGTGTCAATGTAATTTACCCAATGAGGGCAAAATTGGTATTTAGGGGTTGTTTGGGATGTTCTAAATAAGTGTACTTTTTAACTTTTTATAAAAAAGTGTGTAGAAAAGTAGAGAGGAGATGTTGATTGATGTGATCCGAAAAAGATAAAAAGATAAAAAGTATGGATTTATTTAGTCTTCCCAAACAAGGCCTTAAAAAAATTAAATTGCTGAGGGAGGAATCTGTAATGAAACTTTAAACCTCAAAAGGGAGATGTATTTTTTAAAAGATAAGGAGAAAATTGTAGTAAACATAAATCTCAAAGGGTGTCAGTGTAAATTACCCAAAAAAAAAAAAAAAAAAAAAAAAAAAAAAAAAAAAAAAAAAAAAAAAAGCATGTAACGAAAAAACTGATGCATATACTTTAGAATTTTAACAGATTGTACAGAACCAATTGCTGAGAGATATCAAGCACAGGTAGTCAAGCTCCTTTCCATTAATCATCTTATTGGACTTTAATGTTCCATCCCTACTCCCACTTTCTTTAATATTAAACTTCACATTTTTCAAACTATACTCTGTTTGATTTCAGTTTTTGAAATTTATTTTTTAGAAAATTTTATTTTTTCATTTTTTTTGTTTTTACTGAATGTTTTAAATATTTTAAGCAATCTTTTTAATTTTTAGACACATCTAACATAAATACACTTAAAAATTATAATATTTGTGAAAAAAATCTTAAAAAAATTCACTAAATACCAAAAATATTTAAAAATATAAAAATTCAGTATATTTTTTGTATTTTTGTGTATTTATTAATTTTTTCAAATATTTTTTCACAAATATTTTACTATTTAGATACATCTATGTAAAGTGCATCCAAAAAATAAAACAATTGCTTAAAATTTTTAAAATATTCATTAAAAACAAAAAAAATACGAAAAATAAAAAGTTCAATTTTTAGAAAACTGAATTCAGAAAACTTAAACTAAATAGACTGATATAATTTTTTCTTTTTGTTAATTTGATGCAATTAATTGGGCTACAATTTTACCTATACAATGCTTTTTATATTTTCTTACAGAAACTACCAAAAAAAAAGAAAGAAGAAGAATGATCATGGATGCTTGCTTCCATAAGAAAATTACTTCCTTTTCAACACGTGCTTCATGTTACTAGCAAAGTAAATGTATTCACACCTTATTTTAATTGTTCTTCCCGTTTTTATAATTCATATGTCCGTAAAAAACTTATAAATAACCATATGTAAAAGGGGTGGGCAGTGCGATTTAAGGGTAAAGGAGAAACCATGTGACGGGTGGTGGACTGGCAAATTTGCCCTCAGAAACCACTATTTTTTCATCAAAAACTAGTAAAGCTGTTGACAAATATTGGTCGTTTCAACTTGCCAGTTTGGGTTGATTGGTGGATTACAAAAAACTTAATTCAAATTACAAAACCTCAATCGAAGAATTTTTTTTTTTATTTTTAAAAAAGATTTAAAATAGATATCTATTCATCTAACATTCAACATTGACAAACTAACAAACTAGACATCCAACAATCCAAACAGTCATGACTCGTATTTTCTTCCTGCATTATCTATTACACCATACAGATTTACAATGATGATAAGTAAAAAAAAATTAACCACAATCAAATCAAAGATATAATTGACAAACTTCTATGGCTTTTAAGATATCGTTTGTGGCATTAATTCCACCCTTGTTAATTCATTTTTGCGAGGTGAAACAACAATGGGACATCTCATGAAATAGCTAACTGAGCAGTGCGAGGGGAGGGTGTTTTACTTGGGAACATTGTCCTTGATGGATTGTTTGGCACACCAAAAATATAGATCTAAACTATATCCAAATTCCTTAGAATAATGGCAAATCTAGATATCGATTTATAAGGACAATTGTGAAATTAAACTAATTTAATTGCTAGTTTCCTAAATTAATTTTGATAAAAAGAGTGAGGGATATCATGACTAAACAAGAATTAAAATGAACTTAAGAAATTGAATTGACAATTAACAGTATGGTTTGAGATACCAATTTTGGAAAATTCTAGGGCAATGAATTCACCACTAGTTACATAAACAAGGTTTAAAATTGGAAATCGATTGTGCTATGGTTTGAACTACCTAATACTTCACAATTACAAGCTTGAAGCATTGATCAAGAAGATTATCACGTTCAACATATAGGCACGAATCATCTCCAGTAATACGAGTCATTTGCTCTGAAGTAGGGTAGCAACATAACTTGTCTCTTTCATAGCATGACTCGTCTCATACTTTGAATACGAAAAAAAAGATCATAATTGTATGGAAAACATTCAACAATCACAGAAAGAAAAACACTTAAAGAGAATGAAAGAACAAAATATTGAAAAATTTCTTAAAAATCATACAACTTGTTCAAACCATTACAACAATAAAAAAAAAAAAAACCCAAGGAAAACCCTATTTGCTTGGCTAGAGTTTCATCAAAACCCTAGAAAGTGGGAGACTAGCCATTTATGGATGAGGGAGAAGAGGTAGAAGAAGAAACCATCATGCAAGACATCCTTGCAATTTCAAGTTCTTTTTCTCCAAACCCTAGCCTCTCTGTTCTCTTCCAAAATATTAGAACCCTTTTCTAGTTTTTCGTTTTGCCTTTTATACCTCCCAGGCTTCAAAATAGGTATAAAACATCACGCTTATAAAAAACGAGATCGGCTGCACGTGCGGGAAATGTCAACGCACGTGCGGCAAAGGCTCCACATGTGTGGGAAAAACCCTCCGCATGTGTGGTTTTTTTAGTATGCTTGGACTTATGGACGTGAAGCCACACGTGCAAGAATGACCCTTTGCACGTGCAAGAATGACCCTTTGCACGTGCAAGAATGAGTTTTTTGTCTCAAATTCCATGTTTTTGCTCGTTTTGTGCTTCAAACGCATCTAACTTGATTGACATTAAACACTACTAAAATGTACAAATTGAATCAAGAATAGGATTAAGAAATCTCAATTATCGGCCCCAATGATGTACAATTCGACCTCAATCAATCCTTTATGTCTGGCTGCCTTGTTTACATTGTTTGGGAAAAACAAAAAAAAAAAGAGATCCTAAAAGTAACAAATATAAATTTATGGAGGAAAAAAAATTTCTTGAGTCAGCTTAACGACTTGAACCCCAATTTAAAAAAAAAAAAAAAAACTTCAATAACAATACAAATGTAACCAAACAATGAAAAATATAATAAGCAAAAAATATTTTTCAGAGTAAAATATTTTACTCCAAAGCCTAAGTGCAATATTATCAACAACAAAACGGGTGAGAAACCCCCCATCTTGGCTTTCCTTTCATTTTTGTTTTTCTTGACAAATCTAGGGGATTTTATGATTAAGAGAGTGAATAAGAGAGCAATCTTGGGAATTTTATGATTAAGAGAGAGATTAAGAGAGAGAAAAAGAGCAGAGAGAGACTACCAGCACGCAGGCAGAGAGAGATGAAGTAATCGGCCTGTTAGCCTGCTCAACCCGTTCGATCAAGTTATATTTTTCTAGGGTTTGGAAAGGTATTTTAGTCCATAGGATTGGACTGGCCCAATATTTTTAGTTTGAAATATTCATGGGTTGAGTTTGAAATTTACACTTTGAACTTGGCTTGGCCTAGCCCGTTATTAAATTAATTAATTATTCATTTATTTATAATTCATTAAAATATATATATATATATTTTTATTGGGATCTAGATTTTATTTTTGTTGATTTTATTGAAACTCACATTTGTGATAATGTGTGATTAAATTTATTTAAAAAATATTTTAATTTATACACAAAATCTTTCAGTTTATAATAATGTCAATATATTTATTTAAGAAATATAATGTGTGATTGAATTTAATTATGGAATCTTTTTCTTTTTTTAACATATAGCTCAATAGGTGGGTTTGGCATTTATAATTATTTTTTGGACCGGACTTAGGCAAATATACAGGCTTGATGTTAAGGTCGGGCTTGAGTAGACACAAAGTTTCTTATTATGTAGTACCAACCAGTTTTGAATACGCCCAACTTGATGTTTGTCCACCCTTGGCTTCATTAATGTGGTTGGTTGGGTCGGTTTGAGGGTGGGTTGGCTTTTTGAAACCACCATCTGTGCTGATCCCAACACGCCAAAATCTCAATCCGTCCCCCAGACCTTTAAAAATGCACGATTCGATATGATTCAAATGATTTTGGTAATTTTGACGATAATTTGTATAGGTGAAATTGAATTAATCAGATAATAACGAAAAGAAAGGGATAATTATTATAAAAGATTTCTAAAATTTGAACCTTTTAACAAAATAAATTATGATTTTTAATGTTATTTATTTAAACTTTAATCTGTTGATTTCTTTTCAATGTAAACCATTCATCTATTTTCATTAAGTAAAATCGATGGAAATTTTTTTTTATTTTAGTCATTAGACTCAGTGTATATAGACACTTACATTGAGTTTGATTATTAAAATACTTATTTTTCCATCGATTTTACTTAATGAAAATAAATAAATAGTTTAAATTGACGAAATTAAAAACTCAAAATTTAACTAAATTATAGTATAAGAGATCACTAAAATCAACAAATTATCGATATTATATTATATTTTTTAGGGTCAATTTTTGATAAATCCTCTTTCTAAGTATTTTATTCAATCTAACCCATATTCTTTTTTAGTATTCTATTAAGTCCTATTTAATATAATACGACCAAATCATCCTTTCTAATTTTTTTGCACATGTTTATATTTTGAAACTAATAATCCATAACAATAGTCCCTCATTTTATGAAAAAAAATATCTCTCTTATTTTAAAGAGAAAATCTTTCCCTTATTTAATCGAGAAATTTATTCTAAGGAGAAAATCTCTCCTGCATTCCATGGAAAAAATCTCAAATTATGAACTTTTAACCTTTTTATAATTTGAAAATTTTGAAAATAATGTAACAAAAAATCTAAATGAAAATCAAAATACAATATGAATGTTCATAGTAAACAATAAACATACAACTAACTTTTGAAAAACAAAACACATACTAAAGTATAATGTAGATATTTACAATAAACAACAAATATACAACTAACCTTCGAAAAAATAAAATTCATACTAAAACACAATGTGTATGTTCACAATTTATAATTAACATATAACTAGCCTTAAAAAAAATAACCCATACTAATGTAAACATTTACACTACAACATAAAAATATAAAACAAAATTGAAAAAAAAAGTGAAAATTGACCATTTCAATTGTTCAATGGTAACAAAAATAATTGTTCAACTAATAAGCATAGTAACAAAAATAACAAACATACAATTAATTTTCGAAAAAAAAACTTATACTAAAATATAATGTGAATGTTCACAATTTACAATTAGTTTAAAAAAAAAAAAAAAAAAAAATTCATACCAATGTGAACATTCACATTACAACCTGAAAACATAAAATAAAATTAAAAAAAGTGAAAATCGACTATTTCGATTGTTCAATGGTAACAAAAATGATTATTCAACCAACAAGCATAATAATAATAATAAAAAAAAAATACAAAATACAACTAACTTATGAAAAAACTTCAAAAAAAAAAAAAAAAAAAAAAAAAAAAAAAAAAAACTCATACAAAAATTCAATGCGAATGTTCATCATTTACAATTAACATACAATTAATCCTAGAAAAACTAAATTCATACCAATGTGAACATTTACACTGTAACATGAAACAAAATCGAAAGAAAAAAAAATGATTATTTCAGTTGTTTAGTGGTAACAAAAAATTATTATTCAAACAACAAGTATAATAACAAATAACCAATAATATGTGAATATTCACATCTTACAAACTATATAATTATATCTATATCTTTATTACAACACTTATTTCTCAGACTTTCAAATAATGTGAAATGTGAACATTCACACTAATTGACAAAAAAATAAAACCAATAGCAGCAATAGAATTAGAAATTCAAAAAAAAAAAAAAAATTTCAATCACTCTAAAAAAAAAAAAAAAAAAAAACCCACCCACATCCTCATCATCATCATCATCTTTATCACTATCACTATCATTAACAATCCATGCAATTTCACCCTTCCACCAATCTAAATCAAACCAGACCCACATTTGAAGAATATGTTTATAACAAAATTAACTGAACATAAATAGAGTTTCAATTTATAACAATGGAGAAACATAGAGTTTCGAACGCAGGGCAACAATAGATGAATACAAAACTTCGAACACCAAGTGGCAATGAAGGAACACAAAGTTTCACTGCAACAATGGAAGAACATAATATTATTTCACCACCATGTGTAAACTAGAGTTTCTAAACCCTACAAAATACAGAGTTTCGAAACCTTAACACAATGAAACAATACTACAAATGTGAATGAAACTGATAAAAAAAGAAAAAACGTGAATAATGGTAACTACCAAAATAGAGGTAGTAACAAAAAAGAAATGTATATATTATTTTTCTATGTAATATATATCAATAATGGACATAAGGATATAATAGTTCAACAAACAATATAAATCAGGAAAAAATGACCTCATGGAATAAAAGTATAAATATATAAGACGAACTAGGTTATAATTTTTTTGATAGACTTATTGGGGTAGAACACCTCTAAAAGGATTTATCAATAAAAAAACCATATTTTTTATGATACAAATATATTTATTTTTATTAGCTAAGGGGTTATATGGATGGATTGGGAATATGTGATTACTTCTTGAGCGTGCTTAATTTGGGCTTGGTCTAGCATTCAATCTAGTTCTACGTTTGTTCTCCCTCAGTTAAGAATGCAATCGGCTCAATATTTAGATAAAATTTTCTACGGAACATATAATGTCAATTTTATTATTTTGACTATTGATATATACCCTTTCTTTTATCAAATCATACTAATTGAAATGGTTCGGTTTAGTGTGTGTAAATTGGTCTAAGACCTTGCAAATTTGAGCAACATTTTAGTATAATTACTAATTTATGTAAAAATATTAAATTAGTTAATTTGTTCACTATTTCAAATATATTCAATCTATCTATTTAATAAAAACTTTCTAATTCATAAATTAACAAAAACACAAAAAAATAAATAAATTACTAAGACCTCAAGAGTAGTGAATTTAGAGTTAAGATTATGTATAATAATGGTTTACTAACTTAGGTTATAGGGATGACAAGATTAATTAATTGATATCATTATATTATTAGATTATATATTATAAATACAACATATGTTGAAGTGGTTGATTTTGATTTAGTTTGGTGCACAAAGTGCTTGATCCGGTACCAAATTGAAAATCGAAAAAAATAAAATTTAAAAATCACACATATCAATTCTTATTAAAAAACAAATCAAATATGGTAGGTTCAGTTTGGTTTAATCGGTTTGGTCAATTTTTTTGATTTTCTTGTATCCTTACCCCTAGTCCATTATCTACTTATCTGTCTATGTCACCTATCTATTCACTTATATATCCAAATGTCGTCTATCTGTCCATACCCTTTATTTGTATACATGTCACCTATGTGTCCACTTGTTTGTTTGATTTAGTTTTAGAATTACGATTTGAATGTGGAGTTGTGCTTTGAGTTTTTGAATCATGATTTGAAAAGAGAAAATTTGTTTGATTGTGAGTTTTGATAATAGTTTTGGGATGATTTATAATTTTTTTATTTATTTTTGATTGATTGATATATAGAATGCGAGAGAATGTGAGAGGAGAAAGAAGAAATGAAAAAAATGATTGATTAATTGATTAATAATAATAATAATAATAAAGAGGAGTTTTGAAAGTAATTTTGAGTTATATTGTAAAAATTTGTTTAGTTATGAGTTTTGATCCAAATCATGATTTAAAAACAGAGTTAAGTTTTGAAAAGTAAACCAAACACTACCTTAATTTGTCTATGTGTCCATATTACCACTACCACCATTATTTCTTTTTCTGTTTTGAATTAAATTTTCTTACTTTTTAAATATGTTTAGATTATAAATCTAAAGAATTAAAAACTTTGAACAGTTTTTAATAAAAGAATCCAATAAACAAATAAAGGATAAATTACAAATATATAACCTGAAGTTTGTTTAAAATATGATTTGTTACATCATGCCTCGTGAAGTTTATAATGTTACAACAAATAACTCATTTTATTAATAAATTATCAAATCAATTAACAGTTTTTAATGATATTAGAAATTTATTTAAATTAATAATTTAGATAATTTTGTCATTTTGTAGGAGAGCAATTATGATTTCTATTTTATAAAATGTAACAAGGAATTACAAGGATGACTCAAACTGCGACAATTAGTATCAAGAGCTAGAGGTGTACAAAATAATCAGTGGAACCGGTAAACTGATTCAATCTGGTCTAAACCACTGATTTGGTCTGATTTTTATTAACTTTGGTCATGATTTTGGTTCCAAAAATGATAGAATTGTTCTAATCGATCCGATTCCAGATTTCAAGGTTTTGGTTACAATTCTGAACTAAATCGGATCGTGACATATTTGTTTATTAATTTTTATATTTTTATATGTAAAAATTAAAATATATAAAATATGAACACTAGCCTTTGTGATAAAATTAATAAACTATAACCAACTTATCCAAATTAATTATCGTTATCTATTTCCTAATATAAAATAGAGAAAATTGGTAAAAATTCACTATAACAATTGTCTAAGGCATTAGGTCCAGTGATTTTTTTTTTTTTTTTTTTTTTGGTGATAGGTCCATACTTTGTGAAATAGTTTGGTGAGAAGTCCCAGAGAACATTTGGTTTCCAATTTTACCCTTCGACTTTTTTTTATCTGTTGGACTTTTTGTTTAATATCTATTCAAATTTATATTTACTTGTTCAAATTTTTTGTCTATCTGTTCAATTTTTTTCTATGTAAATTTTTGTCTATTTAACATTTTTATTTGTATAAATTTTCTATCTAAATTTATCTGTACAAATGTATCTATTCTATAATTGTTCCTTGCTAATGGAATATGTCTTCGGCTACAAGACCTGTGAAAATAAGACAAGAGATCAATACACAAACTAATATATATTCTACAAACTTCCTTACTAATTAAACAAAGTGTGAGTTTCCACCTCGACCTCCAACCTTTCTCATAGTTCACTCATTTATACAAAATCCCAATCGCATTGCCATAAAACCCCTTCGAATCTCTCGACTCAACCTGTAGACATTCAATTTTGACTAGTCCTAAGACTTGGGCACTTTCTTTTGATTACCCGATAATGAAAATAAGAATGTGTTTCCCACAAAATTCTCAGTAAAAAAGATAAAATTTGAGCTTTATTTATAACCATAAGCTTGCTTTGGCCAAGTGTTTAAGCCTCGTTGGATAACTGGAGTGAAGCTGGACTGAACTATAGTAAAACGGCAAAATTCTTTCTCGCTGATCGACCACTCGGTCGTTCGGCCCGGTCAACCGCACAAGGACAGTGCAGACCAAGTTTGTATTTTCTTAGGTGAGGCACTTCACAACCCCATTTTTTGACCCATTTTTACACCAAATGCATTTATACTTAGCCTTCATTGCCTAATGCTTGATCCATTAAAGGTAATGCTCCATTTTTGTCTTCCATTAACTCCAATTGTGCTCCATTAGCTCCATTATCTTTCCTAAATGCTTCATTAGTTCTCCACTTTGTTTTCCATCATTGCTCTACCAGCATTGCCTGTATAAGGAGAGCTTAATTCTTGAATTAGAGGAGATGAATTTAAGAGAAGAAGTGTACAAAGAACAATGAGTTTGAATTAGAGTTTGAGAAAGAAAAGAAAATTTTGAAAACAAGAGTGTTGTCTTACCAAAATAGAGAAGTTGTCTAGCTTTCATATATCTCATTTTTCATTACAAAAACCTTCCAAGAAACTCATTGAAACCAAGTCCTAGAGCTTTGATCAAGGAGAGAGTAATCCTTGCCACAAGTTTAAGAAGATTAGTGAGTGATCATCTCCTTGTCCAAAGACATTATTCTAGCTCAAATTCCAAGCTTTTGAATTGAGGATTGAGAACATAATTCACAATGTTGAGGGTGATCAAAATGAAGTTTGGAAATCAAGAAGTTCAATCTTTATTTGGAGGTAAATTTTCAATTATTTTATTTTCTTATATTTTCTATCTTATATTTGTTTTCTTGCTTTAATTTCATATTAGTTTTGTTGTAATCTAATCGGAAGTGGTTAGTTGAGCTACCTATATATTCCTTGTTTGTTCTTTTCTCGATGTTGCAATAACACAGGTTTTGCTAGGCCTACTTGGTCGTCCTGCTAACTTCTTTTAGACGAAATGGTGTAGTCTTCCAGTGTTGAGCATAACAACTTTCGGTGGTCTCCAAGGTGCATGAAGCTTTTATTTTCTTTTCATTTGAGAGTTTGGTGAGTTTTTTATTTTTTATTTTGTTGTAATATTTTCCTTCACCTTCCCTCGTTTGGTTTGTAATTATTTATTCAAAGCATTGTAATAATTCCCACATTGCTTCTTTCTATCCCATTCTTTACTTGCATTCCTTATTGTGGACTCGCATTTTTCCGCGCCCCCGCTTTTCGGAAAGGGTTTGAAAAGAAGGCCTCATAGTTCGGACTCTCGCGGTTCTGAATCTAGTCTCACAAGTGCAATGTAAAACTGATAAACATCAAAGAGTCCAAATTCGGCAAATCATTTTGGAAAATCGATTTTCGATCAAATAATGCCAAAATTGGACTGCTTTGCCAGATTACAGAGTCGCTACCTAAATTTTTTTATTTTTGGGAAAATTTAGGAAACCTTAACTCGTGCCAAACGCCACGTGTTTGTAATCACCAAAGTTGCCTCGGCTCGGGAACTTAGGTACGAGAGGGGAAGGTCATAGAATGAGCACCCCCATTCGCCCGATCAAAGATCAGCCTCTACTAATCATGATATGTCATTTTATGAACATTATGTGTTCTTATTCCGGTTTACTAATCTAACTTTACTATGTGACGCACACAAGCAAGTATAGACTAGAATCGCAAGAATTGAAACAATTCAACTCATGTTTGCTTTTGAAAATAGTTTGAATTTGCCACCCTCAAGTGGGCTTAAAAAAATGTGGATTTGCCACCAAACATAGTGGGCTTAAAACATGATTTGCCACAACAAAGTGGGCGTAAAACACACATTTGTTGAATCGCTTCAATTCAAACAACAAAGCCTTCATCTACAAGCATTTATGCAGTTTAGCAAATAAGCACACAGTCTCATGGCAAGCATGCGAAACATGGCAATCACACTCATGCAAGTATGCTAAAGCATAAAAACTTACCGAGTACTCCAAACCAAAACAAAAACTAGTTAGAAATATGCATGATCCTAACTATATTAAGATGTCTAATGCAACACATGCAAAGAATGCAATTAATAGGCTCGGCTACTAATATGGCATATGATTCAATTTGAACAACATGCGATAAAACACGTATTCAAAGAAGTATTTGAAATTGTAATGCAGTTTGAATGATGCGCCGAGTCTCGGTGCATGCAAGACAAATGAATGGATGCAAGCATGCAAGCATAAGGTATGCTAATTGAAAATGTCCCTAATCTAACTATCGAAAGCGATTAAATAAAAGGGAGAAAGACGTGGGGTTGGAAGACATACACACACACGCACACTTATTACAACATTACGCCCTCGCGAAGGAGGGTCCGAATGAATAAGCTAACTAGCTACGCTAATTAAGCTAAGCTATTACAACACGAAACTAATTAACTACTCTAGTTAACTAATTATTACAACAATTGAAACACACTAACTAACTATTCTAAGCTAGTTAAATATTACAAAACGAATTAATTAGCTACCACTAATGAACTAAATAAAGTAGTTAAATGGCCTTGAGGGGCGAGGGATGCATGCATGCTCGACTTCTCCGCCTAAAAATGCCACTGCCTTGCCATTGCAGCCTCTGTTTACACATGTTTGAACACCAATAGTGCTGTCGACTTCCAAAATGCCTCTGCTCTAACTCAGGAGCACACTTGTGCAATTTTTCATTTCTGGCCAGTCGGTTACCAATGGTGGCTATCGGCTACCATTGGTGGCCGGTCGGCTGATACAGGTGGCAGGTCAGCCACTACTGGTGGTCGGTCGGCCACCCCTTCCCTGAACTTCTTTTTTTTGCTGCAACAGAGAGCAAACAAAACAGTGTATTCTCAAAGAGTGTGTGTACTGTTATTCTCCTTATCATCACACAAGCTCAAAGGAGAGTAACTCTTAGCCCTCAAACCATCAACCAAGCATTTCCATGCATGATGGCTAAGGAACCAAGCTTGTACAAGCTTAATGAGTGCAAAACAAGACTCAACAAAACCATAATCCTATCATGTATGATCAAGGGTGATGGTGACCAAGAAAAGTGGCGTATTTCATCACTTTGAGTATGAAACGTCCCATTTTTCTCGTGTTCAAATTAACGTCCAATTCGAACACATGCAATGCAATAAAAAACATGCTTTATCTTGCCTCTTTTACTTGTTCATTTTTATTTACTCATTTTAGCTTACCAATCCATTCTTTAATTGATTAGTCCAAAAGGTGAATGTCCTCTAATTGAAAGTAGGCTTAAACCACAAGTGTCTTGAGTATGAAAAAGACCTCATGCCGTTGGTAATGAACTCTTGAAGGAATTAAACCATTAAGGATGAATGTCTCCATTTCACACTCAAGCCAACAAGGGGTTCAAAGCCACTTTCAAAATAAATGAAAGAGTGAAGAATATAGGGAGATTGCAGAGATTTCAGTGCTAAAATGGAGTGCAAAATGACATTAAAGCATGCAAGCAACTCATGCAATTCATGCTAAAAAGCCTAAAACATTAAGCTAGTGAAGCCTCTTTACACTATAACCACACAATACAAGCCTCAAAGGACCAAACCAGCTCAAAACAGAGCTGAAAAACCAGTCAAAACTATAGCAAAAACATGCTGAGATTAAGGTACAAAATGCTAGAAAAATATGCTCATATGTTAAGCTATCTAGGCATGCAAACAAGACACAAGGAGGGGAGGCTACCTCCTCCAATTTTGGACTTCAAAACAAGGTTTTTGCCACTGAAATAACTCTGAATTTCAGTGGCTTAAAGGCCCAAAAAGTTTGATTTGAATATGCTAAAAGATGGTGCAAAAGTCTACACAATTAAGCAACAAGAAGGGTGAATCACCCCTTCGCACAAAATAGCCTCAAACCATCATGTTAAGCCTAAAAAAACAGAGTTTGTTGTAGTTGAAAACCAGCTCAAAAACAATACAAAAGGATGGCAAAATAAGTAGTCAAAGCAAGTACTCTAAGTGAACTACCTCTTGAAGCTCAAGCACAAAATAGCCCCAAATTCCAGCCCAAACCTCCTTCAAGAACTCAAACTAGACTCCAAAGAACCTCAGCTCAAAGGTAAGAGTGTTTGGTTAAGATTTGATGTGCAATGGTGTAGAGAAACAAGACTTTAAGGCACAAAATAAGAAGAGAGAGAGAGAGAGAATTCTAGAGAGAGAGAGAGAGAGAGAAATTTGATCCAAATTTTCTAACCCCTCTAAATGGGGGAGAGCACCCCCTATATATAGAAAACCAAGGTTGAAGCTTGAAATCATCCTACCATACACGTGTATGGAGATGCACTTCAGTGAACAACAGTTGACACAGTTGGCAGACAAATATCTGAAAAAGGAGAGAAATGGCCGTCGGCCACCAATGGTAGCCGACCGGCCATCACTGTAGCCGACTGGCCACTAACATAGCTAATCGGTCACCACTGATGGCCGACAGGCACAAGTCATGGCCAATAGGCTATGGGGCTAGCCGACAGGCCACCCTCTCCTCTAGACTTGAAACAACAAGCTCTTAGTCCATAACCAAACACAGAGTAGATAAGGTTCAAAGGCTCAAAGACTAGGCACCCGGCCAAGATCTTCGGGCACTCAAAATGAAAATGAGCATACAAAATCATCGAGTGTTCAAAAGATGACGTCCAAGTCTCGAGGATGGTCAAAAATGGGGTGTCTACAGTTGCCCCTCTTTGACAGAACTCGGAAGTCATGAAATGAAGGAAGTGAATGTCAAAGCCTAGAAACGACCCATTTTTGACAAGGCCAAAGACTTGGACAAATAGACAAGCAAAACAAAGAACGGTTGCGCCCGCAGGCTGCCTACGTATCTCCTTTGCAAGGAATCAAACCAATGTAGTTTTGGGACAAGATGCAAATGATATGCACGATGCAAGAATATAACTTATGATCATGTAATGAGGTTGTAATGAAACATTTAGATGCAAGTGCTATGCAAAGAAATGCTACATTTGAACAAACCGAAACACGGTACAACAAACTCAAACATGAACAGAAGTAAGTAAACATGCCACACGTGAAAAGCACAAGCCAAACTACATTTCATGTAGAAGGGATGTAAGAAAATTATGCAATCTTAACTACGTATCATGCAGGAAAGGCAAAGAACAACACAACCATCAGGCACACCTGAGGCATCAAACAGGATCCTAACATATGGCACACGCGAGGAGGGAGATGGTGTGAACCCAGGGACACACCCGAATGTTCCTAACCAAAGGGAATAGTGATAAATATTGGAACACGTCCAAATGTATGTAACCAAAACAAAGAGTGGTATAAGCATCGGAACCCATCTGAATGCTTTTAACCAAAGTGTCCTGAAGCGCCGCACACAAGAGGAGAAGAGGATGGTGTAAACACGGGGTGTACTCAAATGTTTCTAACGGAAATCGTCCTAATGCGCCACACGCGAAAAGAAAAAAGGGGGAACGAGAACACCGGGGCGCACCCAAATGTCTGCAACCGAAGTATCCTAACGCTTCACATGCAAGAGGGGAAAGGGAGTGGTGTAAACATCGGAACTCGTCTGAATGCTTCTAACCAAAACAAGGAGTGGTGTAAGCACCAGGCATACTTGAATACTTCTAACCAACAAGGAGTGGTATAAACACCAGAACTCGTCCGAATGCTTCTAACCAAAACAAGGAGTGGTGTAAACACCAGGCATACTCGAATGCTTCTAACCAAAACAAGGAGTGGTGTAAGCACCAGGCATACCCGAATGCTTCTAACCAAAACAAGGAGTGGTATAAGCACCAGGCGTACCCGAATGCTTCTAACCAACAAAGAGTGGTACAAACACTGGAACTCGTCCGAATACTTCTAACCAAAACAAGGAGTGGTGTAAAAATTGAAACTCGTCCGAATGCTTCTAACCAAAACACGGAGTGGTGTAAGCACCAGGCGTACCCGAATGTTTCTAACCAACAAGGAGTGGTGTAAACACCAGGCGTACCCGAATGCTTCTAACCAACAAGGAGTTCGAGGGACAGGAATGATCTCACTTGGAATTCCTTTGAATGAACCATACATACAATATTGTCTGGTTGCACCAGCTTTAAATGAACCATACATACAATATCGTGCCTGCATAAGAAAGAAACTTAATAAGCATAACATAGCAAGAATGCATGTTTTATGCAAGACGAATAACCATGACACAATGTTAGGGACATGTTTCATGCACAACATGCAAGGAACAAAACAGAAGCATATTCTATGCAACGAAGATTGAAGCATATTCTTTGCAACACCAAAATGCATATTCCATGTAATAATAGCAAACATATGTTCTATGCAACAGATACGAACATTTTCAATGTAAATGAGAGTGTGTACAATGCAATACGATGCAACATGCATATTCTATGCAAACATGAGAACATGTACAGTGCAATACATTGCAATATGTGAACATTTTCCATGCAAACATGAGAGCATGTACAATGCAATACAATGCAATAGATACGAACATTTTCTATGCAAAATAACGACAATGCATATCTTATGCAAAAGCATGTTCCATGCTAAAGTACAAAACACATGTTCAATGCACAATTAAAAGCACGCTCTATGTTAAAGTACAAAATGCATGACGCACGCTTCACATATTCAATGAAGGAATTTGTAACTCACGCAAGAATGGAAATGCATTCTAAGGCGACAAGTTCAAAAGCAACTCTTTTGTCTACCTCGCAGAAGGGTTGCAATATACAAGAAGGATACAAAAAAGATACACTTCGTCCAATAAGAGACAAACAATGATCACCGAGAACATAGTTTTAAGCCTCTGCAAAGACGATTCGAGCTCGACAGTAATTTTTCCTTGCACCTCTCGAGAGACAAGGACCAAAACAGTGGAAAAACACCAAAATATGAGCACTAGGAACTGAAAGGCCACCAGGGAGGGGCTTCGGCCACCCCTAAGCATTGCCGGCCACTAATTAGTCTTGTCGGCCACTGATGGCAGATTTAGGGCAGAATGGACATTTCACCTTGGGTCTTTAAATATACACCCCCAAACCTCATTTCCTCACAACCTCAAGTCTGAAAATCCCTTCTCCCCTATCTAGACCTTCCTCCTTCTTAGATCCAAGCATTATATGCATTTTCCAACGCCCCATAAACATTTTCTTTGCTAAACCCTCATAGTTTACTCCGTGTTGAACCGATTAAAAGTCAATTTCGGTGCCTCTTCCTTCATTTTCACCACTTAAGGTTTGTTTCCCTCACCCTTGGATTTAGTGCCTTTCCCGGGCTTTGACTTTTTCTACCAATTTTCCTCTCTGAGAGTTGACTTTTGTTGACTTTTGGCATTCTCCACCCATTTTTCCATTTTCAACCATTTTCTCATCTTTTTTTGAGATAGCAGACGACATCCCACACAACGGAGCTTCTTCGGAGATGGAGGTGGATCCAGAGCTTGAGCCATTGTGTAGACCGCCCGGAACTCCGCTCTGCGCGCGAGGTCCTGAAAAGTAGTTCTAGCTATTACAGTTCAGACTCCTGTCATGGTTCTGAATCTAATTTCACAAAGTGCAATGTAAGACTGATAAATTACCAAAGAGTCCAAATCCGGCAAATCGTTTTGGAAAATCGATTTTAATCAAGAAGTGCCAAACATGGATTGCGTTGCCAGATTTCAGAGTCGTCACCTAAATATTTTGTTTTGGAAAATTTAGGAAACCCTGACTCGTGCCTAAGGCCACGTGTCCGTCATCACCAAAGTTTCCTCGGCTTAGAAATTTGGGTGCGAGAGGGGAAGGTCATGCAATGAGCACCCCCGCTTGCCCGATCAAAGATCGGCCTCTACTAACATGATATGTTATTTTTGAAAACACATGTGTTCTTATTCCGGTTCATTAGCTAGTTTACTATGTGATGCACACAACATACAAGTATAGACTAAATCGCTCAAATTGGAACAAAACATCTCATGTTTGATTGTTTGAAAATGGTTTGAAGGTGCTACTCGCAAGTAGGCTAAGACGCGGATTTTGCCACCCTCAAGTGGGCTTAGAAAACATAGTGATTTGCCACTTCAAGTGGGCTTAAAACTCGCATTTCGATGAATTGTCCCAATTCAAGCAATGAAGCCTCCACCCATAGGCATTCATGCAGTTAATCAATTAAGCAGTTAGCCTCATGGCAAGCCTGCTATCATGGCAACACTTACACACATGCAAGGATGCTAAAGCGTAAACACTCACAATGTACTCCGAGCCAAAAAAGAAGCTAGTTAATAATCAATGCATGATCCTAGCTATGTCAAGAATGCCTAATGCAACACATGAAAAATGCAACTAAGATAGACTCGGCTATTTTAAGATGGCATATGAGTGCAACACTCGATACATGTATTCAAATAGGGATTGAAATACAATGCAGTTTGTATGATGTGCCGAGCTCGATGCATGCAAGACAGATGAATGGATGCACGCATGCAAGCATAATGATGCTAATTGAGATATGCCCTAAAACTAACCATCAAAAGCTGATAAGTAAAAGGGAGAAAGACGTGGGGTTGAAAGACATTCACACACACACGCACACTTATTACAACAATGTGCCCTCTCGATGGAGGGTCCGAATGAATAAGCTGAGCTAGCTAAGCTAAGCTAATTAACTAATCTAATGAAACTAATTAGACTAATTATTACAAAACAGAATTAATTAACTACTCCTAGTTAACTAATTATTACAAAACAAATCGATTAATTAAACACATTAACTAATTAATTACAACACTTTTATAAATAAAATAACAGTTTATTCTAAGTTAACAAAAGCACTGAAATGGCCTCGTGACGAGGGATGCACGCATGCTCGGTTGGCTTCGCTCGGAAATCGACTATCGTGCCTCGTGATGCCTCTGTTTGCACACTTCTGGACTTCTAAAAATTGTGCTAACTTCCAAGGTATTTCTGATTCACCTTAGGAACATGCTGAGGGGTAGTCGGCCAAGAGGAATGGCCATCGGCCAAAGTTTATGGCTATAGGCTAATTTGATAGCCGATCGGCAGACTTTGATGGTCGGTCGGCAGCTCTGATGGCCGATCGGCTACTGCTTCCTGCAAATTCTCCTTTTTGCTGCAACAGAGCACTAACAGAGGCATGTCAGTGCATTTACAAGAGAATGTGTGTGCAACCACACTCCTTATCATGTGTAAAGCTTAAAGGAGTGTAGTGCTTGGCTCTCGAGCCATCAATCACGCGTCTTGATGCATGATGGCCAAAGAGGCCGAGTTGCACAAATCAATGTTAATGAATGCACACAAATAACACATAAGACTCGATGAACCTCCACCTTATCATCCATGATCAAAGGTGTCGGTGACCTAAGGAATGAGTCACGTTTCATCACTTTGAGTATGAAACGTCCCTCGTTCCTCGTGTTTGGATTGACGTCCAACCCAAACATAATGCAACACACACAACATGCTAACACAATGCAATACCAACATGTAACCAACATGAGCATGCAACAACATGCAAACAATGTGAGCATGCAATAACATGCAAACAACATGAGCATGCAAGGGCTATGCAATGCAATACTCAATGGACCAAACCAACCTCAAACAAGCCTCATGCATGCCAAGACAATGGCCCAAAACATGCTGAAAATGAAGTCCAAAAGCATATACAAGCATGCATGCCAATTGGTTCATGAACTAAGGCATTAAGGTGCAACTCTCAAGAGCATTGAAGGGGTGGAAAATGTGAGAGTGTGGCAATAAAATATGCTCTGAAATTATGTAAGAAATGATGCCAAATCATGCACATAGCTCAAATAAAGCATGCCAAGAGACTTGAAATACCAAGCTAGTCAAAGGCTTTACACTACAACCATACCACGCAATGCTCAAATGACCTAAAGCACTCAAAACAGACCTAAGGTAGGTCAAAATAGTAGCAAAAACATGCTAGACTCACAACAAAGATGGCAAGAAAGATAGGCTCCCGAATTAGCTCATAAACAAAGCATAAGGGCACAACTCTTAAACACAATGAAAGAGTGATAATCATGAGAGCATGGCAGAAGTTTATGGTCTGAAATTACCTATCAAATGATTCCATATCATGCAAATAGCTCAAATAGGACATGCTAGGGGGCCCAAAGTGCAAGGCCAGCAAAGCCAAATACACTATAGCTATACAAAGCAAGCCCCAAAAGGCCAAGAACACCCAAAACAGTCCTAAAGCATGTCAAAATAATGCTAAAACATGTATGGAGTATAGCCAAGACAAGCTAGCATGAAGGGCCAAAACACCAAGTACACTAGGCTAATGGGCAAGATTGCACTACAAGTACATGGAGCATGTAAGGGGTGACCAAACTAGCCCAAAATAGAGTTATATCAGGTCCTAAAAGTCACAAAAACATGCTTGAAAAGAGCTAACATAAGCCACAAAAGGATGCTACTCTATAGTGCTAACAAGGCATGGCATGGAGAGACAAGGAGGGAAGGCTATCCCCTCCTATTTGGGACCTCAAAATAAGTTTTTGTTACTAAAAATCCCCTGGATTTTAGTGGTTAAAAGGCCAAAAAGAGGTTGTTTCAAAAGCTTAAGAAGTTGGCTCTAAAGGCTTTACAAGCCAAAGAGCAAAGGGAGAGACAACCCCCTAGCCAATCAAGGCACAAACCAACACTTTTAGGACTAAAAAATAGAGGAAAAATAGATGTTTTTGTAGTTCAACACCACCCCCAAAACAGCCCCAAAGTAGTGTGAAAAGATGGCCAAGCAAGCATGCAAAATAAGCTAAAAGGGAGAGAGTTCTTACCCTTGATGCACAACTGCAAAACAGCCTCTTTCTTGGCTCAAATGACCTTCCAACAGCCCAAAAATAAGCTCCAAGGGACCTCAGCCCATTGATATGCAACTTTGATGAAGGATGCCTAGGCAAACTAGTTGTATTTCTTTACTTCTATGCACTTCTATGCACCAAAGGGCAAGAGAGAGAGAGGCTTTAGAGAGAGAGGCAGAGATTTTGCTCCTTGATGCACAGCTGCAAAACAGCCTCTTTCTTGGCTCAAATGACCTTCTAAAAGCCCAAAAATAAGCTTCAAGGGACCTTAGCCCATAGATATGCAACTTTGATGAAGGATGCCTAGGCAAACTAGTTGTATTTCTCTACTTCTATGCACTTCTATGCACCAAAGGGCAAGAGAGAGAGAGGCTTTAGAGAGAGAGGCAGAGATTTTGCTCCTTGATGCACAGCTGCAAAACAGCCTCTTTCTTGGCTCAAATGACCTTCCAAAAGCCCAAAAATAAGCTTCAAGGGACCTTAGCCCATAGATATGCAACTTTGATGAAGGATGCCTAGGCAAACTAGTTGTATTTCTCTACTTCTATGCACTTCTATGCACCAAAGGGCAAGAGAGAGAGGCTTTAGAGAGAGAGGCAGAGATTTTGCTCTGAAGATTTTGTAGAGAGAGAGGGATTTTATTGAGAGAAGGTCTCAAACTTGTTCAAGAAGTTCTAACCCTTTGAATATAAGATATAAGGCTTCATATATAGCAAAATATCAAGCTTGGGTCGAAATATCTGATTTGGGACAGGTGGCACAAGCTGGAAACAGCTGGAGGATAAATATCTTCAAAAAAATAAATTTATGTCACTCTTGGCCGATCGGCCATCTTTGGTGCCGATTTGCTACTTGTGATGGCCGATCTGTTACTTTTTTGGCCGATTGGCCACAAAAGTCTACTTTTCAGGCCCAACTTCAAATGGGCATAACTCCTTCATATGAACTGTTTTTCAGGTCATTCTTGTGTTTAAATTGAAGCCCCAGAAGTAATATTTCCAATGGTGGAAACCTTGCATCAAAATTCCAACTACGAAAAATGTTATGCCTGTTTTGGTGAAGCCGCTCAGTTTCGATCCTACCCGGATTGATGCCAACTTCAACCAATCATATCTCCCCCATCCGGACTCGGCTTTAGGAGATTCTTGAGTGTAAAATGAATCCTTGAAAGTCTTCTTTCCAATGGTGGTGGTCTCATAGCTTAAATCTAAGTGTATAGATAGACAAACCTGATTTAGCGAGGACCGCTCGACTCTCTCGTAGCGATTCATACCCACCTTCTTCTTCAACTTGGTTTCTTCCCTCTCCTCCAATTTTCTTTAACTCCAAAACCCTAAACAAGGTGTTTTGAAAGATTTTCCAAAGATTTCATCTCTCTTTCATTCATTTCTACTTTGTCCTTGCTCGATTTACCGAAAAGCGCAACATTTAACGAAATGTGAGCCTCGGAGCATCGCAGAAACCTTTTTAAAAATATTTTGAAAGAGAGGGTTTTAAGATCTAAAATCTTTTTGGTTCAATAATGGGGTGTGAGGTTTGGATTTGACGCTCTCCTTGCCAAAGAAACCGACCCTTTGCATAGTATAGCCTGCACAACTTTCATCACCAAGGAAGCCATCAGTAGTGCCCAAGTCTTAAGGTCGGTCAAAAATGGGGTGTCTACACATTGCCACTCAGCATTCGACCTTTTAACTCGGCGACGTATCATCTTGAGATACATGTGCTACCACCTGATAGCATTCGTTAGTTCAGAAGCTTTGCACGAGGCGCACCAGAGGACCTCTTACTGCGCGAGTCGGAGTCTCATTTATTTTATGACGTCTCTGAGGTATACATTGCATTCTTATATTTTCCCAATGTACCTTGCATTGCTTGCCTAAATCACACTCTTGCACTATGTTACTTACACTGCCTTTCATCTGCTTGTTCTGATCACAGGGGGATTCACACGCCATCAGAAGATACGGGACCACCTCCGCGAGGGAGTGGTATATGGAGCTCCCCGACGATGTTTGCTATATCATCGACGAGGCCAGTTTCGGCTCATTCTGCATGGGACTCTCACGCCTCATAGCGAGTCAGCCTTTACTGGGTGCCTTGGTAGAGAGGTGGTGGGATACCACCAATTCCTTTCACTTCTCTATCGTAGGGAAGATGACGATGACTCCCTTCGACTTCTCTATGCTCACTGGCATAGAGGTAGGGGGTCATCCAATTCCTTACGATATGGATATGGGCGAGTGGAAGGCCACCTGGATTTATCTACTGGAAGTGGGTGGGAAGCAGAAGCTGTTCCCTGTTGTGTTTGTAGCTGCTGCTGTTGGAGCCTGGCAATGAGTTTGGCCTGCTGGGCCACGACCTCGGTCTGGCGTGCAGCATCCCGCTGTATGGCCTGTATGATCTCCTGGAGTTGATGCATCATGTCCTCCATATTAATTAAAAATTGCTGATCTAACTGAACAAGTGTGTATCCCCTTTCTGAGGTGGAAGCAGATATTTCAGCCCAACTGCGCACAGGCGAGGTGGATAATGAAAGCTGAACTGGGGACTGTTGAATGGGTGATTTGTGCCTGATTGGCCTTTTTACCCTGCCTCTGGCAAAGGAACACTAATTGTCCTTGAACTGAATCTCTGACCTGACAAAGTCTATCAACATAAGTCCAATGTACCCGGGGGGATGTCGGAGCCTTCTGAAGCTATAGTTCCAAGACTACCCCTAGCAAAAAAGAAAACATGCAGCATCTCAGCCCAATTTCACTATAACAGATATAAGCATAGCTGAATGACTGTGCTCTCTACTAAATTCTGGCCCAAAAATTCTACCTGTAAACTGATACCCTCGGGTAAAACTGATTCCCCCAAAATACTAATGCCCTCAGGCCTGATACTCAGACTTGGAAACTGATATATGCATTCATGTAGAGGCACACTCTAAAAGCACATAGCAAGCAAATGAGAGCCAAAACACCCCTATGGAGGGGTAGGGTTTCCCTGTCCTATTTTGTTAGGAGCTAGGGTTTCACTATGCACGCAGCGGTTTCAAACAACCTACAACTGGGTAAGCAACCTGTCCAAGCTTGGAATGGTCACTATGGATTCCGAATATGCACTAGGTCGAATGGTCAAAAAGGGTGCCCCGGTAAAAATCGGGGTTTGTGTTCCTGTCGTGGCAGAGCCCGTAACGGGTCAGCCTTATGGCACGCTTTTCCAAGCAAGCCTCCGACAAACCGTTCAGGAATAGCATACGGCAAACACGGTGTCCTAGGCGCACCAATGCAAATGCAATGCAAAGAGACACATAAGTGTAAACAAAACAAGATATCATGAGTTCGAGTCGAGTTCAATAAGTCCCCAGCCGAGTCGCCAGAAATTGTAGACGTGCCCGAGAACTCTCTGGGCTTCGCGCTGCGAGGGCGCAAATTCCGTTTTGTTCTCTAGCTACTACAGTTCGGACTCAATGTCACGGTTCTGAATCTAATCTCGCAAAGTGCAATGCAAGACTGATAAATCACCAAAGAGTCCAAATCCGGCAAATCGTTTTTGGAAAACTGATTTTTATAAAGAAGTGCCAAACATGGACTGCTTTGCCAGATACAGAGTCACCACCTAAATATTTTATTTTGGGGGAATTTAGGAAACCCTGACTCGTGCCTAAGGCCACGTGTCCGTCATCACCAAAGTTGCCTCGGCTCGGGAACTTGGGTACGAGAGGGGAAGGTCATGCAATGAGCACCCCCACTCGCTCGATCAAAAGATCGGCCTTTACTAAGCATGATATTTTGTTTTTGAAAACACATGTGTTCTTATTCCGGTCATTAACCTAGAATTACTATGTTATGCGCACAACAAACAAGTATAGACTAGATCGCCTAAGTTGGAACAAAACATTGCATATTTGTTTGTTTGAAAACAGTTTGAAGTTTGCTACTCGTAAGTAGGCTAAGTCGCGGATTTCAATGAATTGTTCCAATTCAAGCAATCCAACCTTCACCCACAGGCATTCAGACAGTTATATCAAATAAGTAGTTAGCCTCATGGCAAGCATGCTGGACATGGCAACATTCACATCTCATGCAGTGTGTTAAAGCGTAAACACTCACAGTGTACTCCGAGCGAAAACAGAGAACTAGTTAGAAATCATGCATGATTCTAGTTCATGTTAAGATGGCTAATGCAACGCATGCGAGAATGTAACTAAAATAGGTTCGGCTATTCTAGAATGGCATATGAAATGCAACTTGATAACATGCTATTGAACACGTATTCAAGTAAATGTATTGAAATACAATGCAGCTAGTATGATGCGCCGAGCCTGGTGCATGCAATACAGATGAATGGATGCACGCATGCAAAGCATAAGTATGCTAATCGAAATATGCCTTAAAACTAACCATCGTAAGCGGTTAAGTAAAAGGGAGAAGGAAATGGGGGTTGGAAGACATGCATCACACACACGTACGCTTATTACAACAGTTGGCCCTCTCGAGGGAGGGTCCGAATAAGAAGCTAACTAGCTAATCTAAGCTAATTAAACTAATTATTACAACACAAAACTAATTAACTAATAAGCTAATTAATTAAGTACAAAACGAAGCTAATTAACTAACAAGTTAACTAACTAGTTATTACAACACAAAGATGCATCTAAACGCATTAACTACTTAAATACAGAACCAAAGTATAAACTAGCTAAGCAAATTAGCTAAATAAAACAGTAAAGCAAGGTCCTCAGAGGGAGAAGAGTGCATGCATGCCCGGTCGCCTCGTTCGGAAATCCACCGCGATGCCCCGATTTGCCTCTATTTGTAACTGTTCTCAGAACATTGCACAAAGCTCCACAAAGCTTCAACTCCACCATGGGAACCTATAGGAACATCGCCGACCAGTTGTTGATGCTGCCAATGACCTGCTGACCACTTTTCTTTGCTGGAGACCAGAAAAAGTGGTCGGCTAGCTAGTTTTTCTGGCTCGCCGGCCAGTTGTTGCTGCACTTCTCTAGTTTGCTGCAATAGAGAGCAAAAAAGGGGCATGGCAATGTATTTGCAAGATATGTGTGCATAACCACCCTCCCTATCATTTCATAAGCTCAAGGGAGTGCGGTACTCGACCATTGGGCCACCAATCACGCATCTCGATGCATGATGGCCGGGAAGCCAAATTGCACAATTCAATCTAAAATGAATGCACACATAAGCACATAAAGCCTAGAACTCTATCATGCTTGATCAAGAGTGTCGGCGACCGGGAAATAAGGCACGTTTCATCACTTCAAGTATGAAACGTCCCTCGTTTCTCGTGTTTGGACTAACACCTAATCCAAACAAATGCAATGCGACTTAAGCATGCAAACATGCAATGCAACTACATGGCATACACAATGCAATGTAACATGAGCATACATAATGCAAACAACAACATAGCATACTCAATGCAATATGACATGATCAACTTAACAAAGCTAATGACATGCAAACAATGCTAATGCATGCACAATGCAAGGCAACATAAGCATGCAATAATATGATACAATGTAACAGCATTCACATAACATGCTCGATGGACTTAAACCAAAATGGATAGACCTCAGTCATGCCCAAATCAGTGGCCATAAGATGAAACTAAGGCATAAAAGCATATACAAGCATGCACAATGCAATGGCCTATTGACTAGGCATAAGAGCACAACTCTCAAGAGTGCTCAAAGAGTGACAAATGTGGAAGTGTGACAACACTATATGCACTGAAATTAAGTGAGAAATGATGTCAAATCATTCAAACAACACAAATAAGGCATGCAAGAGTCCTTAAGGCACAAAGCTAGTAAAGAGGACTACAAAGAGGGCATGCAATACATGGCACAAATGCATGAACCAACCATGGAAAGAGCTCAAATAGGTCTAAACAAAGACCAAATCATGCTAAGATGGGAGCTCAAGGACCTAGGCCAGATGGCATACATGCTAGGCCACAAATGAGGCAACAATGTACCACTCAAAGGCACTTAAAGAGTGAAAGAAGTAAGAACATGGAAATGCTATAGGCTCTGAAATGTCATGTTAAATGATGCCAAATCATACACATGACACAAATGAAGCATGCTATGGTGCTCAAAGCTTGAAGCTACCATATGCATTTGTACTATAGCTATACCAAACATGAAGCATATGGCCAAGGCAACCCAAAATAGTCCTAGAACATGTCAAAATGATGCTAAAACATGTATGGATGGAAGCTAAAATAAGCTAGCATGAAAGGCATAAAGCATGGAATATGCAAGGTCAAAATGGAGGATTACACTACACCTACCAAGACCAAGCATGGGATGGATTTGCCAAGAAAAATAAGAGTTATATCATGGCAAGATAACCCCAAAAACACATTGAAATGATAGCTCGCAAGCTTAGGCATGAAGGCATATGCAATAACTCATGTTTAAGGCATAAAGGGGCAAACCCTCCAACGCATTGAAAGAGTGACAAATGCAAGTGCATGAACATGAAACATGGACTGAAATCACATTTCAAATGACGCCAAATCATGAAAATAGTCCAAGTAATGCATGCTAGTGGATTCGATACACAAAGCTAACAAGCTAGAATGCACTATAGCTATACAAAGCATGGCATGCATGACCAAAACAACACAAGTCAGAACTAGAGCATGCTAAAACATGGACAAAATCTTCTTAGAGTTAAGCCAAAATCATGTTAGAATGATGGTCTAAAGCATGATATACATTAGGCTAGTTCATGGAATTGCACTACAAGTGCATGGAGCATGCATGGGGCTATCAAACCAAGCCAAAACATATCTAAGGCATATTAAAAAAATACCAAAAACCTACTGAAATGGACTCAAAACATGCTAGAAAGACATGCTCAAACATGAGGCATACAAAGCTAGTTTGTGAGGATTACACTACAAGTGTATTAAGCATGCATGAGGTGCTCAGGACAACCAAAAATAGTGGTATGCCATCTTAAAATAACCCCAAATACATGCTAAGAACAAGCCAACACAACCTTAATAAACATGCTCAAACATGAGGCATTCAAAGTAAGCATTCAAGAACACAAGGAGAGGGGATGACCCTCTCCTATTTGGGACCTCAAAACACCATTTCCACCACTGAAATTCCTCTGGAATTCAGTGGTAGAAAGGTCATGCAAAGGCTAAAACAAGAGCCAAAAGGGATGGCTCAAAACAAGGCCTAACAAGGCCTAAGAGGGGGTAGACCGCCCCCAACACAAAAGTGACCTTAAACAAAGATTTTAAGCATGCAAAAACAAAACTTTTTGTAGTTAAAAGTTAAGCTTAAATCAGCATGCAAATAGGTCCAAAAGCTTAAGCAAAGATAAGGGTTTAAAAGGGTAGAAGCTCACCCTTGAAGAACACCTTCAAAGCTGCAACTCTAGTAGCTATTTCTGACCAACACCAGTCCAAAAACTTCAAAAACAACTTCAAGGGACCTCAGCTCCAAGAGTATGGTGTTTGAGTGTGTGTTTGTGTGTTAAAGTGTGATAAAACTACACTTTCAAGCACAACAATGAAGAGAAGGTGCAAGATAGATACAAAGGTGTATGTATAACTCTCAAGCAACAAAATCTGAACCTAAGGCATAAGGGAGGGGGCTCCCTTATATAGAAAAACAATGCTCAAGCTTGTTGAGGAAGTTTGGAGCTCCAAGCCATCCCTCCATACACGTGTATGGAGGATGGTTTCTGTGCTCACTAGCTGGCAAGAAAAGATCTTTAGGAATCTGCTGGAAAGTGGCCGACCAGTTGAAGTGGTCGGCCGACCACTTTTGACCACCTAAGTGGGCGGCCAGCTACTTTTTCTGGTTTTCTGGAGGAAAAAGTGGTCTACAAGAATGAAAAGTGGTAAGAAAGTGGCTTCCAAGGCCAAAAAGTGGTTTTAAAGTGTTCAAATTGAAGCCCCAGAAGTTAGCTTTCCAGTGGCACCAACCTTGCATCAAAATTCCAATTGTGCAAAAAGTTATGCCTGTTTTGGTGAAGCCACGCAGTTTTAGTCCAACCAGATTGATGCCCTACTTCAACCAACCACATCTCCCCGTCTGGACTTGGCTTTAGGAGATTCTTGAGTGAAAAATGAAGCCCTAGAAGTAAGCTTTCCAACGGTGGTGGCCTCATAGCTAAAATCCAAGTATGCAAATGAATAGGCCCGATTCAGCGAGGGCTGCTCGACTCTCTCTTAACAGTTCATGCCCATTTTCTCCCCCAACTGGATTTCTTCCCTCTTCTCTTCTTTTCTTTAACTCCAAACCCCTAAACAAGGTGTTTTGAAAGATTTTTCAGAGATTTCATCTCTCTTTCATTCATTTCCAATTTGTCCTTTGCTCGGTTTACCGAAAAGGGCAACATTTAACAAAACGCGAGCGTCGGAACATCGTAGGAACTTTTTCAAAAACTATTTTGAAAGAGAGGGTTTCAAGGTCTAAAATCTTTTGATTAAGATTGTTTTGGTCCAAAAGGGGTATGAAGTTAGGATTTGACTCTCTCCTTGCCAAAGAAACTGAACCTTTGCCCTGCATACCTTTCACCACCAAGTAAACCATGAGTAGTGCCCAAGTCTTAAGGGCGGTCAAAAATGGGGTGTCTACAAACACTAATCCTCTCAACGCGCTTGTAGGCACCTGTAGAGTACACCGGGCAGGCTCTCGAGCTAGTGACTTCCCTGATGGAGATGGTGCAGAGGAGCATGAACCTGCTCAGCCTCTACAGGATTCTGGTAATTTTCTTTAGTTTGCACTTCATGTCATAAAACTTTCTGTTGGTACATTAGCATTTCAACTGTAATCTGTTCCACACTGCACTGATCTGATACACTGTATTCAAACACTGCATTGAAACACTACTTCCATACACTGCATGTATACACTGCATACTGCATAACATCTTTGCATTTGATATACATCGCGACTGATGTATTTTGACAAACTGCTCTTTTTAGATCCCAGCCCCACTGGACGCTCCAGCGGGCGTTGCAGCAGGACCATCAGTGCCTCCTCCAGCAGCAGGGAGAGAGAGACGGAAGGCCCCAGCACGCAGCCGAGACAGAGCTAGGGGCACCCGTGATGAGGGTGGCCCTTCAGAGCCAGCCCTGGACGATGATAATGATGAGATAGGCGAGGATGAGGAGGCAGCGAGTCCACAGTCAGAGTCATCTGAGGATGGAGAGGACGAAGCTGGCTCAGATTCTGAGGGCATAGATGATGCTGAGGCAGTTTCAGCAGCAGCTCAGATACTGGGGCCTCTGACAATGGCGTCGATGGAGATAGCTCTGAGTCCATGCCCAGGAAGAGAACGAAGAGGGCCTCTTGATCCTGAGGTTGATGGCACCGATTCATATGTTTTTGCTTAGTCTCTTTTTGCTAGTAGTGTTAGCACATTGTACAGTTTTAAACAGTTTTATTTTCTTAAAAAACTTGTACTCTTTTGTAAAAACAAACCATGATTGGAATGAAAATCAGCTTTGAAAAAGTGTTTTGCATTCTGAGCATTGCATTGCACCACATTGCACAAAAACTGGATTGATGGAAACTGAACTTTGTACGTTGTATTGGCAATTGCTAAATCAGGTAATGAACCGACCAACACTTGACAAACAGAGTAAAACAACTAACGATAACAACTCGATAAACAATGCAACAACTTGACAAACAAAACAACATCAATACAACTAGATAAGCAACACAATGACTCGATAAACAAATCGAAACAACACAAAAAGCAACTCAACAAGACTACTAAAATAGAACAACAGAATGTGGCAAGAGCAAAACAAAACACAAGCTCTTGATACATAGAAATTGACCAGAGGACAGATTAAAGGACAAAACAGGAGGCCATCGGCTAGGAACAGAGGCTGTCGGCCACCAAAGGGGCTGGTCGGCTACAAAAGGTGGCCGATCGGCTACCAGAATTGGCCGGTCGACCACCAGTGCAAGGAGCCTCCAAATTGCTGCCACCTGTCTTCCACTCAGCGCCTTATCTTCTACAAAGTTGGGACTTCATAGTTTCTTCATTCCAGCTCTGTTTTTGCCACAAATGGAGCCATTCTTCACCGTTGGATTGCAACTTTAGATGGCTCGAAAAAAGTGAATTTCCAGGGTTTTGGGATAAGTGCACTTTTTCCGCTAAGTTGCTCTCTGATGTGTTTTCCGTTCCTTCATGCCGCGGCTAGGAGTTGGAACCTGGTTACACATGTTTTCAGCTTTAGAGGGCAAGAGATATGCCCCACAATTGAAGAATTCCAAGTTTTGATGGAATCCCGACGTGATAAGGAAATCTTGCCTCAGTCCCGTTTTGGTCACATCCAAGCTCTAGGAAGGATGTGTGGGCTCACTTTACATGAGGCTCGCTTCTTGGTTCACAATGGGGAGTTGGATATCCCCAGGTTGATTCATCGATTTTTTGACACCGGTGACCATCTTTGGCAGAGTTTTTGGCAACATTGCCTTTGCTTGTGTATGTTGGCTTATTTCCTGCTTGCCCCTGGTTTTAGAAGGTCTAGCGTTCGATTGATCAAAGTGGCCCAAGGCTTGAAAGAGGGCAAAAGCTGCATTGGCTTGACATTAGCCGAGACTTTGATGGGCTTGGACACCTTCCATCGGCAAGGGACAAACAAATTGGCAGGGAGTCCAGTACTTTTACAGGTAATGTTTCCCACCATATCTCACATGTGTTTCTCACATCACTTGGCACTCATGCTCTGCTTTTCTCTCAAAACCCATTTTCACCTTTTCTCTCCACATACACCTCTCTATTCTTTAATCTATCTTATTTTTTTCATCCATTCCTAGATATGGCTCATGGACAGGTTGAGGGTAGTGGATTCTTGCCCTACGTATTCAGCACGAGGCTATTTCTTTCGCCAACGGCTAGTTGATTTCCCGAACGAGGGGTGGTGGTGCCATTGGATGTACAACAGGTCTGCCGCTGACATTGCTTGGCGTTGCCCTTGGCTTGATCTACCTGAGATGAGTTACAGCATGTCTCGACAACCTGGCATTCAGTTGATTGACTTGACACACTGTGTCTTCTATTTTTCATTTCGGTTCCAGCATTAGTTTGGACATGACCAAACTTGCCCAGAAGAAGGGGTAGAGTACCCTGGCTTCATTTCCAATCCGAGGCTCACAACTAGCTCGATATCCCACTGCATGGAGGACAAGAGAACTTCTGGCTCCCGCTCCCAATTTCAGTTGCGCCCTTTCTGGCGAATGCATAGCTTGGCTTGAAGATGAAGCGCAAACCGAGCCTACTTTAGCATCCGAAACTTCCAGAAGCTCTAGGAAGGGACGCAGGAACACTTGACTCATCTGTTCCCCAAGTTTATTGCTTTGATCTAACTTCCAAGTTTTCCTTTTGAATGTAATAAAAGCAACTTTGATTTGTATCGGGAGTTAGAGAACTTTGTATTGTAATCAATGAAATTGGAGTTGTGGGCATTGAAAATTTTCCTTTTGGTCCAAAACTGGTCTAAGTTGCAAAAAGATTAATTTGAACAAAATCAACTCTTATTAAAACTTTTCAAAACCATTTTCTATAAGGATCACAACTTGGCACACATAGAATCTATCCTCGAGATGTACAACCCCGAATCCAGCAAATGGAAAGTTGTCCCTTGTCTGAATAGCACTGCACCGCACTGTAACTAACTCTCACAGTGAAGATCACAACCGAACTCTTGAATACAGAAAAGACAAAGATGGTCTGAATAATCTCATGGACAGGACAGTTGAGTTTGAAGTGTTTATGGCTAGACTTCAGAATGAAGTTGCCTACGTATCTCGAAGATGGGAATCAAGCCTTACGTAGTTTGGTTTGGGTTCACTCAGGTATTAACACTCTCCTTTTGTGCTCTAACTTTTGCCATGGCCACCCTTTCCGGGTTTTCAACCTTGCGAGCTCAGTTTTTCTTATTTCAAATTTTTTATGCTCTAACTTTTACCTAGGTCGCCCTTCCAGGTTTTCGGCCTAGCGAGCCACTCAAGGATAGTATTTCTTCAACTTGTCCATGTTGATTGGTTGGGAGAATTTAAGGCCATCCAGGTCCATAAGAATGACAGCTCCACCCGACCAGATTGATTTGATGATGTAAGGACTAGTCCAATTAGGTCTGAACTTGCCCCTAGGGTCATGGATGGGAGCTCAGTGGTCTTTCAGCACTAAATCCCCTTCTTTCAGATTCTTGGACTCAACTTTCTTATTGAAAGCCCTGGCAATTCTGCGTTGATAACCTTGGACATGGTATAGTGCTTTCAGCCTCCTCTCATCGAACAACATAAGTTCCTCGAACCTGCTCTGCTGCCAATCCGCTTCTGCTATCTGGCACTCCGCCATAACTCGCAGTGACAGAACCTCAACTTTAATCGGCAGAACGACTTCCATCCCATAAACCAGAGAATATGGAGTTGCCCCAGTAGATGTCCGAATCGATGTTCTATAGCTCTAGAGAGCAAATGGCAATTTGTCTGGCCAATCCCTGTAAGTTTCCACCATCTTCTGTAGAATGTGCTTGATGTTCTTGTTGGCAGCCTCAACAGCTCCGTTGGTTTGCGGCTAATATGTGGATGACTTATGAAAAGCCACGCTGTACTTCTCCAACAAGTCAATCACTTCTTTCTTAAAGTGGGAACCATTGTCTGAAATGATCTCATTCGGGACCCCATAACGACAAATAATGTTATTCCTGATGAACTTGGCTACGTGCGACGCTTTCAGCACTGCATAGGATTGGGCTTCTACCCACTTTGTAAAGTAGTCTATTGCCACCAGGATATACTCATGCCCATTCGAGCCTTTCGACGTAACTGCCCCAATTACATCAATTCTTTAGACTGAAAACGGCCATGGTGAAGTCATGTTGTACAGCTTCGACGGTGGGATATTCATGCAATTTGCATGAATCTGACATTTATGGCATCGCCGAACAAAACCAATACAATCCTCTTCCATGGTTGACCAGTAGTAGCCCTGCCTAAGAATCTTCCGGGCTAGCATTGCTCTGTTCATGTGCGATTCCGTACTCCCCTCCGTGGATGGCCTCCACTAGGCGCTTCGACTCTTCTGTATCAACATACAACTTGTGCATTCCCAGATGGCCTCGTTTGTACAATTTACCCCCGCAGATAATAAACTGAGCAGCTATTCACCATATTGCCCTTTTATCTTTGGTATTTGCCCTTGGAGGATAAGCCTCATTTTCTAAGAAGTTCCAGATGTCATGATACCAGGGGTTTTGATCTTGTACTTCATATATTGCGGCGATCAACTCGTAGGTTGGCACAAATCTCTGTTCAATAATGATCGGATGCATTTAGACTCCCAAAGGGATGTCTATCATGGAAGATAGAGTTGATAAAGCGTCAGCGAACCTGTTATTCTCTCTTAACAGATATGTAAAGGTTAGCTTCTCAAACCTAGGAATTAGAACGTCCAGGGTTTGGTGATAGATTTTCATCCTTTCTTCCTTAACCTTCCAGTCTCCTTTTGCTTAAAACACAACAAGGTTCGAGTCCTCAATGACATCTAACAGTTTTGCCCCAAGTTCAGGGCGGCTTCCAAGCCAGCGATACATGCCTTATATTCCACTTCGTTGTTAGATACTTTAAACCAGAGTTTGAAGGCTAAAGGTATATGGGAATTGTCGGGTGCTATCAGCAGCAACACCCCTATCCCATAACCGTACTGATTAGACGCTCCGTCAAAGTACATGGTTCAAATTTCTTCCTCGACCTGCAGAATAGCTTCATCTGGGAACAAATACTCTACTGCTTCGTCCCCTTCCACTGGGTGATCAGCTAGGAACTCCGCTACAGCCCTTCCCTTAACAGACTTGCGAGTCACATATTTCAGATCAAATTCGGAGAGAAGAAGCAACCAACGGGCTAGCCTACCCGTAAGCGCTGGTTTCTTGAAGAGATATTTGATGGGATCTAATCTCGAAACCAAAATTACAGAGTGAGCTAACAGGTAGTGCCTCAACTGCCTGGTAGCCCATACCAAGGCTAAACAAGCCTTCTCCAGCGGGGTGTAATGGGTTTCATATTCTAGCATCTTTTTTCTTAGGTAATAGATGGCTTTCTCCACTCTATCCTCAGGTTCCTGCGAAAGCATGTAGCCCATAGTCGTGTTGGTTACTGACAGATACAAAATCAACGGCTTCCCCGGCTCTGGCGGTGATAACACGAGTAGGTTCTGAAGGTACTGCTTGATTTGCTTAAAAGCAACCTGGCAATGGTCATCCCATTGGAATTTCTTTCCTTTCTTCAAGAGACCAAAAAGTGGTTCACAAGTCAAGGTTAATTTTCCAATAAACTGTCTTATGAATTGCACTTTACCCAGAAAGCCTCGTACCTCCTTTTCAGTCCTTGGTGGTGGCATTTCTAAGATGACCTTGATTTTGAAAGGATCAACCTCAATGCCCCTCTGTGTAATCAAGAACCCCAGCATTTTCCCTGTTGTGACACCAAAAGTGCATTTCTGTGGATTCAGCCTCAACCGATATTCCCTGTTCTGTTGGAAGAATTTCTTCAAGGCGGTGTAGTGGCCTTCTCTTTCCTTGGACTTGACAATCATGTCGTCTACGTACACCTCAACCTCTTTGTGGATCATATCATGCAAGATCGTGGTTACAGCCCATTGATAAGTAGCCCCAGTATTTTCCAGACCGAACAGCATCACCTTGTAGCAGTAGGTTCCCCACGGCGTGGTGAAGGAAGTTTTCTCCCTATCCTTGGGTGCTATCAAAATTTGGTTGTACTTGAAAAACCCACCCATAAATTAGAGCAACACATGGCCTGCGGTGAAGTCCACCAATTCATCGATGCGCGGTAGAGGAAAGTCATCTTTCAGACTGGCTTTGTTCAGATCTCTAAAATCCACACACTCGAATTCTGCCATCTTTCTTCGGCACCTCAACAATATTGGCCAACCAAGTAGGATACTCAGATACTAGCAAAAACCCTGCATCTATCTGCTTGGTGACCTCCTCCTGCTTCTCAAGCTTGCTCACTTTCAACACAGTAGGGTCAACCTCAAACTCAAAGGGCACCTCTGTTGGGTAAACCGGTGCTTTGGAAGTCTGAGGTGGAATCAAATCCACGAGGATGTCCGCATTTTCCTGGACATTGGCTGTGGGAGCAGGAGCTTTGGGTATTGGAATGTTTGCGGAAGGTGGATGGGATGCAAAGGTTGTTGCCTGCTGCGGCTGTTGTTGTTGTAGCCTAGCGATCAACTCAGCCTGCTGGACTATAATTTCTGCCTGGCGAGCGGTGACTTCTGCTTGGCAGGTAGCGTCGAGCTGCATATTCTCAATAGTCTATTGAAGTTGGTGTAGCATTTCTTCCATACCGACTAAGGGATGCTGATCTATCAGAACTGGTATGTACTCTCTTTCTGAGGTGGAAGCAGAAAACTGGACTTCACTGAATGAAGGTAACTGCTGAATCGGTGAGTTATGCCTGACTCTCATCCGTCTTGTAACCGGGGGTTGCGAAGCAAACACTGGTTGTCCTTTTACAAGATCCCCAGATCGGTAAAGTCTCCTTGCTTGAGTCCAGAGTGCTTGGGGGGTAACTACCTCGTCTGACAAAATTGTGAAACACTACCTTGTAAAAAGAAAATAAAGCAAAACAAACAAAATCAGAAAACGCACAGCACCTTGGCTTAGACAGAAGCAACACACAGCTATAATCTTAAGCTGGATGACCACACTCAAACACTAATTTTTGCTCCAAATTTCTACTTCAAAACTGATAGCCTCAAACTGATACTCAGACTTGCAACTGATACATACATTCCTGCAGAGTTACACTCTAAAAGCACGTATCTAGCAAGTGAGAGCCAAAACACCCCTATGATGGGGTTGGGTTACCCTGTCCTAATCTCGTTAGGAGCTAGGGGTTCACTACGCAAACAAGAGGTTTTATACAATTCTGCATTCGAGTAAGCAACTTGTTCTAGTTTGGAACAGTCTCTATCGCTTCTGATATGCAACTAGGCCGATTGGTCAAAAAGGGTACCTCAGCAAGACTACCTAATATACCTCTCACACCTAACACCGAGAAGTGAAAGGAGGATCAAATGGTACAGCACTAGTCCAGATCCAAGGCTTGTGTTCCCATCGTGGCAAAGCCCGCAACCAGCCAGCCTTATGGCACGTTTTTCTGAGCGAGCCTCCGGTAAACCACTCAGGAATAGTAGATGGCAAACACTGTGACTTGGGCGCACCGATGCAAATGCAATCCAAAGAAACACATAAATGTAGATTAAATAACATATCATGAGTTCGAGTCAAGTTCTCTAAGTCCCCAGCAGAGTCGCTAAAAACTATGGACTTGCCTTTTTCCGCGCCCCCGCCTTTCAGAAAGAGTTTGAAAAGAAGGCCTCACAGTTCGAACTCCTGTGGTTCTGAATCTAGTCTCACAAGTGCAATGTGAAACTGATAAACACCAAAGAGTCCAAATCTGGCAAATCATTTTGGAAAATCGATTTTCGATCAAATAATGCCAAAATTGGACTGCTCTGCCAGATTACAGAGTCACCACCTAAATATTTTATTTTTAGGAAAATTTAGGAAACCCTGACTCATGCCAAAGGCCACATGTTCGTCATCACCAAAGTTGCCTCGGTTCGGGAACTTAGTTACGAGAGGGGAAGGTCATGGAATGAGCACCCCCGCTTGCCCGATCAAAGATCAACCTCTACTAATCATGATATGTCATTTTATGAACATTATGTGTTCTTATTCTAGTTTACTAATCTAACTTTACTATGTGACTCACACAAGCAAGTATAGACTAGAATCGCAAGAATTAGAACAATTTAACTCATGTTTGCTTGCGAAAATGGTTTGAATATCCCACCCTCAAGTGGGCTTAAAAAAATGCGGATTTGCCATCAAACATAGTGGGCTTAAAACATGATTTGTCACAACAAAGTGGGCTTAAAATACACATTTGTTGAATCGCTCTAATTCAAACAACAAAGCCTTCATCCACAGGCATTCATGCAGTTTAGCAAGTAAACACATAGCCTCATGGCAAGCATGCAAAATATGGCAATATGGCAATCACACTCATGCAAGTATGCTAAAGCATAAAAACTTACCGAGTACTCTAAGCCAAAACAAAAACTAGTTAGAAATATGCATGATCCTAACTATATTAAGATGTCTAATGCAACACATGCAAAGAATGCAATTAATAGGCTCGGCTACTAATATGGCATATGATTCAATTTGAACAACATGCGATAAAACAAGTATTCAAAGAAGTATTTGAAATTGCAATGCAGTTTGAATGATGCGTTGAGCCTCGGTGCATGCAAGACAAATGAATGGATGCAAGCATGCAAGCATAAGGTATGCTAATTGAAAATGTCCCTCATCTAACCATCGAAAGCAATTAAACAAAAGGTAGAAAGGCGTGGGGTTGGAAGACATACACATACACATGCACACTTATTACAATATTACGCTCTCGTGAAGGAGGGTCCGAATGAATAAGCTAACTAGCTACGCTTATTAAGCTAAGCTATTACAACACAAAACTAATTAACAACTCTAGTTAACTAATTATTATAACAATTGAAACAAACTAACTAACTATTCTAAGCTAGTTAAATATTACAAAATGAATTAATTAGCAAAACACTTTAACTAACTAATTACAAAGCAAGCAAATTAGCTACCACTAATGAACTAAATAAAGTAGTTAAATGGCCTCGAGGGGCGAGGGATGCATGCATGCTTGACTTCTCCACTCGAAAATGCCACTGCCTTGCCACTGCCTTGCCATTGCAGCCTCTGTTTGCACATGTTTGAACATCAACAGTGCTGCCGACTTCCAGAATGCCTCTGCTCCAACTCAGGAGCACACTTGTGCAATTTTTCATTTCTAGCCGGTAGGCTACCAATGGTGGCTGTCGGCTACCATTGGTGGCCGGTCGGCTGATACAGGTGGCCGGTCAGCCACTTTTGGTGGCCGGTCGGCCACCCTTTCCATGAACTTCTTTTTTTTTTTGTTGCAATAGAGAGCAAACATAGGCAAAGTAGTGTATTCTCAAAGAGTGTGTGTACTGTTACTCTCCTTATCATCACACAAGCTCAAAGGAGAGTAACTCTTGGCCCTCAAACCATCAACCAAGCATTTCCATGCATGATGGCTAAGGAACCAAGCTTGTACAAGCTTAATGAGTGCAAAACAAGACTCAGCAAAACCATAATCCTATCATGTATGATCAAGGGTGATGGTGACCAAGAAAAGTGGCGTGTTTCATCACTTTGAGTATGAAACGTCCCATTTTTCTCGTGTTCGAATTAACGTGCAATTGGAACACATGCAATGCAACACAAAAGATGCTTTATCTTGCCTCTTTTACTTGGCCATTTTTATTTACTCATTTTAGCTTACCAATCCATTCTTTAATTGATTAGTCCAAAAGGTAAATGTCCTCTAGTTGAAAGTAGGCTTAAACCACAAGTGTCTTGAGCATGAAAGAGACCTCATGCCGTTGGTAATGAACTCCTGTAGGAATTAAACCATTAAGCATGAATGTCTCCATTTCACACTCAAGCCAACAAGGGGCTCAAAGCCACTTTCAAAATAAATTAAGAGTGAAGAATAGAGGGAGATTGCAGAGATTTCAGTACTGAAATGGAGTGCAAAATGACACTAAAGCATGCAAGCAACTCATGCAATTCATGCTAAAAAGCCTAAAACGTTAAGCTAGTGAAGCCTTTTTACACTACAACCACACAATACAAGCCTCAAAGGACCAAACCAGCTCAAAATAGAGCTGAAAAACCAGTCAAAACAGTAGCAAAAACATGCTGAGATTAAGGTACAAAATGCTAGAAAAACATGCTCACATGTTAAGCTATCTAGGCATGCAAACAAGACACAAGGAGGGGAGGCTACCACCTCCAATTTTGGACTTCAAAACAAGGTTTTTGCCACTGAAATAACTCTGAATTTTAGTGGCTTAAAGGCCCAAAAAGTTTGATTTGAATATGCTAAAAGATAGTGCAAAAGTCTACACAATTAAGCAACAAGAATGGTGGATCACCCCTTAGCACAAAATAGCCTCAAACCATCATGTTAAGCCTAAAAAAATAGAGTTTTTTTGTAGTTGAAAACCAGCTCAAAAACAATACAAAAGGATGGCAAAATAAGTAGTCAAAGCAAGTACTCTATGCAAGTGAACTACCTCTTGAAGCTCAAGCACAAAATAGCCCCAAATTCCAGCTCAAACCTCCTTCAATAGCTCAAACTAGACTCCAAAGAACCTCAGCTCGAACGTAAGAGTGTTTGGTTAAGGCTTGCTGTGCAATGGTGTAGAGAAACAAGACTTTAAGGCACAAAATAAGTAGAGAGAGAGAGAATTCTAGAGAGAGAGAGAGAGAAATTTGATCCAAATTTTCTAACCCCTCCAAATGGGGGAGAGCACCCCCTATATGTAGAAAACCAAGGTTGAAGCTTGAAATCATCCTACCATACACGTGTATGGAGATGCACTTCAGTGAACAACAACTAGCACAGCTGGCAAAGAAATATCTGAAAAAGGAGAGAAATGGCCGTTGGCCACCAATGGTGGCCGACCGGCCATCACTGTAGCCGATCGGCCACCAACATAGCCGACCGGCCACCACTGATGGTTGACAGGCACAAGTCATGGCCGATAGGCTATGGGGCTAGCCGATAGGTCACCCTCTCCTCCAGACTTGAAACAACAAGTTCTTGGTCTACAACCAAGCACAAAGCAAATAGGTTCGAAGGCTTAAAGATGAAGCGCCCGGCCAAGATCTTCGGGCACTCAAAACGAACACGAGCATACAAAATCATTGAGTGTTCAAATGATGACATCCAAGTCTTGAGGACGGTAAAAAATGGGGTGTCTACACTTATCTGTAAATAAGCATCATATTTTGCTTTTCATCATATCTATGCTTTGCATCCATGTTTCATGCATCTTGATTCAGTTAAGTTTGCATCTGTGGGTTTAATCAATTCCTATGTGATTATGTGTGCTATGTCATGTTCTTGAGGTGATTTACATGTCATATATTAGAAGCCGAATTTTTAGTTGCATCTCATGAGTAAATTGCATTAGGATTTTGTATATAAGATCGTACATATTTTACTAACTTTGTTTTGTAGCTGTTCACGAGACATCGGTAAATATATATGTTTTTATGCTTTAGCATCCCACTTGTGTGTATTTTTCTTACTTTGTTTAGCATCCTACCATGAGGCTACTTGCTTGCTTGATATAACTGTATGAATGCTGGTTAATGAAGGTTGTGTCACTTAAATTGGAATGATGTTGATTTTCATGTTTGTAAACTCAATTTCTTTAGGTTGTAAATCTTCAAAACTCTTTTAAAATACATGAAATCAAGTTGTTCCAAAATGAATGGCATAGTCTATACTTGTTTGCTTCACATAGTAAAATTTAGGATTTATTAATAATCGGAACATGAATATATAAAGTAAATAAAATCATATCATGGTTTAATAGAGGTCGATCTTTTGATCGGGTGAGCGGGGGTGCTCAATTAATGACCTTCCCCTCTCATAGCTAAGGTTCTGAGCCAACCATCCTTGGTTACGACGAACAGTGGCCTTGGCACGAGTCATGGGTTTCTTAATTTTCTCAAAATATTAGGTGGCGACTCTAAGATCTGGTGATGTAGTCCATTTCTGGCAAAGGTTTTGTAATAAAATGGATTTTTCATACATGTTGTCAAATCTGGACTCTCATCTATATTTCACATTGCACTCATGAGACTAGATCAAAGAAATCGATGGTCCGAACTATTTAACGCACACGAGTACCCCCCCAGCGATGTTATAGTTTTTGGCGATTTTGTTGGGGATTTTTTGAAACCTTGACTCGAACTCCTTAATATGACTTTTATTTTCAATTATATGTTCAATGCATTGCATGCATTGGTGCACTTAAAAATCTCTGTGTTGCCAGATACTGGTAGAAGCACGGGCAAGCTTTTGTAACACTATACCTATCTTCGTGTTACTTTTGAGACCTTTTGTTAATACTTTTTAAGATCTATCCAAAAGGTAGCTTCGCTATCTAAGGTTATCGGACTTCGAAGAGAGGCTATATTGACTCTTTCGACTTCCGGGGATTGGTCATTAACCAAAGGGCTATTTTGTGATGTCGCCTTGATTTCAACGTCTAAAGTAGAGCTAACCTTGTATATATAGTGAGCCATAGTACTTTTCAAAATTAGAACACAATGCTCTCTTATTTCTAGTATGTATGACACGACTTGTTTGAATAGTGAAACACTAAATCATTTCAAAACTAGGATAGGGTAACGCTGCCCCCCATAGAGGTGTTTGTTCTGTTTCCTGCCATGTGCTATGCGCAATGTATGGGATTGATACAGGGATTCTCAGCTTCAGATGAGTGGTTTAGGCATTTTAGTTTGTGGGTTTGAGTTCAATTTTTTAGCATGATTTAGCAGTAATCAGTTGGCCGACATGTTGTTGAAATTTTGATTGGGGGTTCCGTTTTATTTTTGCAAGGTAGTGTGGTGCCATAGCTTCAAAACAGTCTAATATCCCCCAAGTTTTGTGGACTTACGCTGGTAGACTCTGTAAGACTGTAGATTTGGTTCGAGGACAGCCAGTGTTAGTTTCTTTATTGCCAGTTACAAGAAGAAGAAGATCAAAAGCCTCATCAACTGTCTAGAGTATCCCTTCTTCACTAGCTAGATCATCCACGCTCACTTTACCGAAATTAGTGATGGCTCAGGTTCCAGAAAATATAGTGGACATGTTGTTGGTCCTTCAACGAAGTATGGATGCTATTACCAATACAATTGCCACCCATGGTGATGCTCTTGTTGAATTGCGACACCCATTTGGGGCATCTGCTACTCAACCACCTCCGGTGACTTATCCAATCCTACCTCCACCAGCTAAGGAATTTCCTGAACCAAATTTACCAGATGACCTGAGGGTTCTTGCGTAATCATTGTGAGGACTTTTTTCCCCTCCACAACCAATGGAAGGGTTCTTTCTCCTGGAGACGAATGAGTTCAATCTGACTATGCTAAAACTAGGCAAGCTGGAAAAACGGTTTAAAAGGTTGTAAGGAATCAATTCTATCCCAAACATCAAAGACGGGTATATGGAAACAATTATAAAGTTGCCTGAACGATTCAAGATGCCACATATTGATAGATTCGATGGATCTGGTGACTCCATGGTGCACATCAGCCTATTTTCTGATGTTCTGAAGCTATAGGTTTGACTCATCTACAAAAGCTATCTTTATTCATATGAACTCTGTCAGGAGTGGCTGCTATCTCGTTTGCCAAGCTAGAAGGCTCGGTGAAACAGAGCTGGGAAGAATTACCTAAAACTTTCATCACCCAATATGCATACAACACTCAGATTGAAGTGACCAATCCGGAGTTGGAAGCGACCCGTCAAGAACCAAATGAAAGTTTGTAGCCTTCATTACTAGATGGAGGGAAAAGACAGCTATTATGGCAAACATGCCTCTAGAGAAAGATCATGTCCGTATGGTTGTTAGAAATCTACATGGAAGGTTACTGTAGAAAATGATAGTTCTCTCGCTCTTCAACTTTAAGGACCTTCATGAAATTGGGGTTCAAATCGAGGATGCCATCAAACAAGGAATCATTGTGGAAGGTATAACAATTTCGGTTTAGACCTGACTCGTTTATTGTTTTGGATCCAGGATTCCTTGTCTTAAATGGTTTTTTATACCCTTATACATTCTATTCTTGATTGAGTTTGGTTATTTGGATGTCGTGGTGGCATTTGGAACCAGTTGGGAGTCCGTTTTTCAAAGGAGTCTTTGCCCAGATTTTGGTTAGTTCACTCAAGCGGTCCTTTGGTCGTTCGAGCGGTCTTTGGAAACTCTCAGCACTTTTGCAGGCCTGCAAAAGTACTGGGAGGGTGGTGTTTTTAGCTCGAGTGATCTTTTTTGTGCTCGAGTGGTCTTGGCTCGAGTGGTCTTTCTTGCGCTTGAGCAGTTACTTTGTTTGCAAAAGTTCTAAAAGGGTGTCATTGTGCGCTCGAGTGGTAACTTTGTTCACTTGAGCGGTCTCACTTATTGTGTCTAGTTGCTCGAGTGGTGTTTTGGTCGCTCGAGTGATCTGCGAGTATATCAGCCTGAAGAAGTCACTTTTTGAGTCATTTTCTCATCTCACTCTTTATATTCCAAAAATAGAGATTTTCTTCCTCTCTCTCTAGAAACCATCTATAAACCTCAAATACACTATCACCCATCGATTTCTACCCTATTGTCCTTTGGGAAAAAAGGTAGAGCTCACCTAAGGTAGAGCTCACCTAGAGCTTCATTTTAATCGGAACAAGGTTGACTTTTGGCTTCGTCGAGGTTTCTTCACTCTCTCTCTTACCTTCTAGCTTCGAGGTAGGGATTTCTCCACACTTTTGTATGGTTTTTAACTTGGTTATTTGCTTTTCTAAACAATATTGTGATTTGGGGATTTTTGAACAAAATCTAAGGTTTTGGTTTAAAAATCAAAAGAGGGGTTTTCAAATGGATTCTTGAATATGATTATGGGTTTGTAAATGTGGTTGAGTTGTGATAAAATGATAGATTTTTATCCTTGGAATTGATTTAAAAAGGAAAGGGGATTTTTCCATAAAATGTGAATATTTGATTTTGTAAAGAGAAAATGAAAATGATGTTGGGTTTTGTGAAATTGGAATGATAATGATGGTGGAGTTGGATATGCATTATCACTCCCATCTTGAAAGTTTAGAAAGTTTATCTTTATTGGAAATTATCTATCTATTTAGAGATATATGTTTTGGGGTATCGGTGGAGGATAGCTATGATTGTTGTAGAAATTACATGAGAATTAGGAGAATTGAAACTAATTTCTCGTCCATTTGCATCGAGCATTGTTGCATAACACATTGAAAATGTATATTGTTTTGAGAAAAATGAGTGAATACCTTGGTGAATCTGGGTAGGGGGTGTGGTTGTGGTATTATTGTTGGCCAGTGTATCGTTGGTGAAAGTCCAGAAACCCATGCGGTTAGGTGCTGAGCCTTCCGGTTAGTACCGGTAAAAAAGGCAATTGGTAGTGCTTGTATAGCCTACTTGTAGATACGTACCTATGGATTCCCAGTGCTTGTATCCATTACCCTGTTTTCTATTGTAAAGGAAATGTTTTTATGAATTATGATATAAACCTCGCATTACATGGTTTTGGAAAAAGATATAAAAGGTTTTGGAATGAGCATTGCATATGCATTCACCTTATAGCTTTGTTAATATTCATACATTGCGTTAGAGTATCTCTACTGGGTTTTGGCTCACCCTATGTGGAAAACCATTTTCAGGTGCTGATGATATGCCTCCGCCAAGGCCATAGCTTGGGAGGACTTGGAGGCAAGAGCTTTTTGTTTTGTTTTGTTATTGTTATAATTATTTTTGTACAAGCCTAGGACTTGAACTGTATTGAGTTAAAACTCACTTTTGTTGTAACCAAGTACTGTCTTGGAAAGTTATAGCCATTAGGGCATTTAATTATCTGTTTAACTATACTTTCATATCATTAATTTGTGGCGCATGCTATAGATTAAGGGTTGGGATTTATGATTGTATAATTGCATGTGTTACCTTTTGTATAGTGGGATCATATGAATGGAAGACAATTATTTCGGCACATGTTGTTATTTAATTAATATCATGGGATGAATTATGGTTATTATTTTCGAGGCGTTATAACTTGGTATCAGAGCTACCGAGTTTGAATACTTTGGGATCGTGGAATGTGATTTTTGCCACAATGGGTTATTTCGCTAGTTAAAATTAGGAATAACTTGGTATGCTCTGTGATAACATGCTTATGTGACTAAGTGGGTATTGAATTGAATTTCTAAGATATTGATTGGGTCTACGAGTTTCTAGAAGTCCTGTTAGAAGAGTACTTGATCACTACTATTTCTAACTGGAACTTTGGCAACGCCGCGGGATGATCATTATGTAGAAAGGAAGTACGTATGTGTTTATGTTACTACGTGCTTATATGAAGTGAATTAATTGCTGTCCACCGCATAAGGATGCAAGTGAGTTAGCTTCGTCACATTTGTAAATGTGTTAATCTCTTGTGTTACCTTAATTAGGATGCCAGGACGTGGACGTGGTGGTGGTAGGCTTGGCAGGCCTAGACGGCTGAAGGTGCCATTACCTGATGATATTCCGACACAAGAGGAAGAGGTTGGTCAGGCCAATGTGGCCGAACCAGTTAGTTAGCAGGCCATGGGCACTTTGGCCTATGAAATGGCCAGAGCATTGTGAGAATCCATGGACATTCTCAAAGTTGAGAATCAAGTCCAAGCCCATGTTGTTGAGACAAGGCCATCGTTTCTGAATAGGGAGTTCTTCCGGTCTAATCCGGATGAGTTTTTAAGGGATCCGAAGAAGCCATTGAAGGCAGATGAGTGGTTTGAACAGCTGGTAAAGATGTTTGAGATGCTTGACATCGAGAACAATGGGTTGAGAGTGACCTTGGTATCCTTCCAGCTGAAGGGAGATGTGGGTTAGTGGTGGACGTATGAGCGAGGGCACATTGGGGCAACTTGGGAAACCTTTGTCAACACCTTCCAAGATAAATTCTTACCTCCCACTGCTAGGGAGAAGTTGAGAGAGCAGTTTCTGAAGCTCTAACAGTTGAACATACCGAGGGCCGAGTTTGAGAATGCCTTTACTAGTTTATTGAGGTTTGCACCGAAACTCGTGGCGACGGAGGAACGCCATTGCATTGAGTTCGAGAAGCGGTTGATGACTGGGCTTCTTTTCAAAGTGTCTGGGTCCATGATTAGGGACTACAGACGCCTTGTGGAGGCGGCGGCTTATCTTGAGACCATGGTTCAGTCGGAGGAGTTGATGAGTCATTTTACACACCAAAAATAAACAATAAACTGTACCAAATTCCTTAGAATAATAGTAAGTCTAGGTATCGATCCACAGGGACAAATGTGAAATTAAACTAATTGAATTGTTAAATTCCTAATTTAATTTGGATTAAAAAGATGATGATTCATAAACTAATAATAACTAAAATAAACTAAGAATTTAACCTAGTAATTAAAAGTGAAATTGGGATTGCTGATTTTTTGGAAAAAACCTAGGGTAATGAATTCACCATTAGTTGCATAAATAAGGTCTCAACTTGAAAATCAATTATGTACAATTTGAACCAAATAATACTTCACAACTACAAGTTCGAAGCCTTGACCAATAGAATTATCACGTTGAATGTATAGGCAGGAACTATCTCAAGTAACACGAGTCGTTTGCTCTAAACTAGGATAGCAAAACGACTCGTCCCTCGAACAACAAACCATTGCATGAAAAGCATTCAACAATCACATAAAGAAGAATATTTGAAGAAATAATAGAAAATATATTTAAAAACTTCTTGAATACCATACAATTTGTTTAAACCATGATATAATCAAAAAATCAAAAAGAAAACCCTATTTACTTGGCTAGGGTTTCATCAAACCCTAGAAATAGGAGAACTAGCCACTCATGAAGGAGTGAGAAGAGGTAGAGGAAGAGAAAACCACCATGATATATATTCTTGAAGCTTCAAACAATTATCTTTAAACCCCAGCCCCTCCTATTGTTTTGACAATCTCAGAACCCTAGAGCAACCTATTTTTCTTCTTTTTATTCTCAGCAAAACGAGCTCAAAATTCCGAGCAAATGTCCTTAGGTGGGCCGCTCAAGCGCCCACCATTTCCACTCAAGTGATAGTGGGCTGCACATGTGGTTAGGTGGTAGCTGAGAATTTTCAATACTTGCGTGGAGAATCTACTTTTGTATTACTTTTCGCCTGAATTTGCATGTTGCCTACCAAATCTGTACAAGTGCACAAAACACATCATCTTTACTAAATACACAAAATTCAAAGATTATAAATATAACTAAAGTGGCCTCAATGTGGTATCTTTCGGCCTACATCACATCTCTCAACTTACATTTTGCTAGTTCTCGAGCAAAGCAAAAGAAATGAGAAAAATAAAATAACTCTAAGTGACTTTCGTAGGGATCCCGATTGCATTTAGCATATGCAATAAGCCTTTAAACCACAAGGTTACCCCAAGTGGACGAGTATTGTCTTGTGAGGGTTTCTATAAATGATACCCACAAACACTAACATATTCACATACGTGCAACAACAATTAACCACACTACTCCACCTAACAATTAACTTATGTGCTAACTACAGTGCGACATTAAGACATGATGAGCCATTGAAGGCACAATGGACAAGCATGAAGAAATCTATTGAGCAAAGACCACAATTCAGTAATATAAAAGTTAAGTCTGCTGTACTTGTGAATGCTAGTAAACATATCATCAGTGCCCTTGGTGTAAAGTGTAGTTCCATAACTAGTTAACTGTCCACTATAATAGCCCAATGTAACTCTTAATAACACCCAACGCATATAGAAAAAAAAACTAAACTTTTGCAACCAGGATTCTCAAATATATATATTTCCTTTTTTTTTTTTTTTTTAGACTGTGCAATGTCCTAATCTATTAAGCTTTCTAATCAACCCATGTAACAAGCATTGGGCCAATGATTCCTAAACTAGATGGTTTTAGGGCATTAGGTGTGAAGACACCCCTACGGGCTTAATAACTCAAGCTGAAAAGGCTACGGATTCGAACAAGTCATTTTCATTATTTTTCCTTAACTGTGTAATGTCTAGGTCCCTTAAGCTTTCTAATTAACCCATGTAACAACTATTGGGCCAATGACTCCCAAACCAGACGATTTTAGGGCACTAGGTGTAGAGACACCCCTACGGGCTTAATAACTCGAGTTAAAGAGGCTACGAACCCAAATAAGTCAAGTTTTTATTTTTTTATTTTGATTTTTTAAATTTTTTTTCGTGAGAATCAAGGCTACTCATTTATTCTTTCTTGAAACACTAGTAATTATCAATGATGTACATCAGGGATTATAATAGAGTGGTCACCGTTATGATAATGTGTTCATGTGAATTAAGGCATACTCATGACAAGTGTACTAATACCACAAACACAAACAACTATCCTAGTGCAAACATCACATGTGAGTATTTACCCAATAAACCCATTTCATACAAGTCCACTATATTCCCAATTAACATATGCTCTCACCACCATACTAGCAAAACGCTAACATCAAGTGAAGTGGTGCAATCAAGTGCAGCAAGTACAAACATGAATTGTGAATTATGACAAGTATGAATACACCCTCACCCCCCAACTAGAATACAACATTGTTCTCAATGTAAGCAATTGTGAAGTAGATAGGAAAATGAGAGAGAGAGAGAGAGAGAGAGAGAGAGAGAGAGAGAGAGAGAGAGAGAGAGAGAGAGAGAGAGTGAGAGAATATTACCATATATGGTGTAGGTGCACATCCAGGGAGGCAGGGACGAACAAGACACACACAAACTTTTTTTTTTTTTTTTTTTTTTCATTTTTTTGACTGTATAGTATAAAAGAAAAAAAAAAGAAATAAAACAAAGAAACTAATAGTATTTCATTGATTAGAATTCGATGGTGGTGGAAAGTATTGCTCAAATAAGGCGTACATCAACGTCCGAGTCTCGAATGCCTCATTATGAACCCTAGTGCCAAGCTGATCAAAGTGCTACTAGCTCGAATCCTTATATGCATAGATGTCAGTTTGCATAGATGCCATTGACCGCTGATACTCGAGCTGACGGACATTAATTTGGTTGAATGCTATTTGAAAGTAATCCCAATATGCCTGATAGTTCATGTGGAGGTTGGCCACGAATTGCTCAATGGTCACCTGATTATCCAAAATAGCCTGATATTGCGCGCGCGTTATACGGAATGGTGGTGGCACTGGCACGGCAGCGGGCTTTGCAGGAACATCATTGGGGTTGGCTGGTGCATCGGCGATGACTAGTGGAGGCTGCAGGTGAGCAGTGGTTTGGCGCCATTGGGTTTTAGCATAGAGCGGTGACGACTGAAACTGAACCTCATTCGAATTGAGTGGATAATTCTTTTGACTTTTGATGAGTGCTGTAATGAGGTTGGCAAAGGAAAGGGCCCATGTAGAACTGCCTCCGGTGTTGCGCAGTTTTACTTTATTCAGAATATGGGGCATTTGGTTGAAGATCAATGTAGAAATGTCGATCCAAAACCCAAAATTGAATTGATGAAAGGTGTAGAGGAAGTCCTATCGCCCCTCCTTGTTGTGGCCTAGAGGTATTACATTCTTTTTGAGAACTACATCAAGGAAGAGGAGGCGGCATGGTAAGTTAGCCTGACGGATACTGGTGCGGCTCTCATCATCCTATAGCCCCTCATAGAATTCAGTTATTAGTGCTAGGACTGTGAGTTCCCAAGTGAAAATTAGGAACTGCTCTGCATTGATAGTGTCCATTGAGCTGTTGAGAATCTCAGCAATGAAGGCTGGTGTGACTGTTAACTCAACTTCGTCAACAACGGAAAGAAGGGCTCCTGGGTCCTCGTCACTGATATACATGTTCTGATAAAATACTCGCACAATAAGAGGACATGCTGGTTCAATGACATTGCAAACTCCAAGTAGACCCCGATCTTCAAGTTGTTGCACACTCCATGTAGTGGGTTGGTGGCGCCAGAAGAAGGCGATGTTAAAGGGTGTGTCAGATGCAATTTGGTTGTTGGCCTAGATGGCGGTTAGCACATTCTTACCTCCTAGGTTGGCATTGCGAGGGCGTTTGGGTGCTCGGTGGGACGATGAAGCCATAACTGCACAAATAAATACAACCAACACAACCAAAAATGTGGAACAATTATATTAGAACTCATCAAATATCGCATGCATGCGCAAAATCACTCAAATCCTCATTGTCGGCACACCATCGGATTTCTTTTATTTCAAATTTCTCTCTCTCTCTCTCTCTCTCTCTCTCTCTCTCTCTCTTGATGTGTGAATACTACCCTAAATTAGCTTAGGCTAAATTAGCATGAGACAAGTGAGTTAAATTAGAAAAGGTAAAGTAATGAACTAAAGGAAAAAAAAAATAAAGAAGGAAAGGAAAAAAAGAAAAAAAGAAAAAAAAGAAATAAAGAAATAAATAAATAAGTTAGTAGAGAAAAAGAAAGTAAAAGAAAATAAACTAAAAAAAATAAAAATAAATACTAAGAACAAAATTAAAAACTAAACCACTATCCAACTAAACTAAACAACTACATTAAAAAAAATAGGCAACCACAAGCTTTTTCTTTATTTTATTTTATTTTTGGATGGGCCGCACGGTCGATTTCTGCAACCCAGCAGCTCTGGTTTTTTATTTATTTATTGATGATGAACAATGATCAAGACTACTATTACACTACCAATGAACTATATTACAAGTGAGGATTGAAAAATCTAAACGAAAAGAAGGTAGTTACCTTGAAAAAAGTATAAAGAAAAATGATGAAGAAGAGAAGATTGGAGATCCGCCGAAACAAAATGGCTGCTAAAGGGTCGCCAGTCGAAACGAAGATGGTGCGCCAATGGTAAAGTGGTAGTGGTAAAGGTTGGGTGAAGGTTGAGGTGACGGTTGGTAATGTGGGGTTTGATGGATTGGTGGAGTTTAGAGAGAGAGAACAAAGAAGATGATGAGAGGTAGAGAGAGAGATTGCTGAGAAAATGATGGTCAAAGGGGGTTAGGATTTGGCTTTTGACTGTTGGGAAATTTTTTTTTTTGGCTGGCTGCATGTGCGCTCATTAGGGCTGCACATGTAGTGAATTATGGGCCGCTCATGTGGTAGAATTAGGCCGCTCCAACGGCGGTCAAGCAGAATGGTTTGGGTCTTGGGCCGCTTGTGCGCCCATTTTTTTTTTTGGATAGACCACTTGTGTGTTGTGATGAGCTACATGTGCGGTGAATATTGGGCCACTCCAACGACTGTCCAATAGTAGCCAATTAGGGATTGGTTGCTCGTACGCCCATGTGGGCCACACGTTCGGTCTGCTCTCTCTCTCTCTCTCTCTCTCTCTCTCTCTCTTTTTGTGTGTGTGTGTGTGTGTGGAAGAAAAACATTGCTATAGCCGTATACTCCATGAGCTCAACTTGTACCTTTATTTCATTCAAAATAAGAATAGCATTTTGAAAACATCTAAAAGCTTAATAAAGGTATAATCTTTATGCGAAAACCACGTGTACTACTTTTCTCCCTAACCATGTTTATAATGTTCCCTATTCTCCAACAGGGTGACAGACTAGGTTGATTCGGTATCCAGAGTCGAGGCATCTAAAGCTAACTCGACCTATGGGGCTGCCATATAGAGTTCAAGTCGGGGTGGTTTTGAAGCAATCTCCACACCCTTGGGTATTTAAACCAGACTTTGGTCTCAAAAATTCCAAACCTTTGTGATCAAGGCTTTGCCATATGAACTCTATTTTCCACTATCTCTGTTGGTCTCCTAGGAACTCACTACAAACACAGTGAGGTGGCTATAGCGGATCGTCAGATGTCGTCCAGGCACGGCTAACACCAAAGGAATTACACTTTTAGAGGATTTAAAGTCTCCTAAACATCAAGTGTAGCATAGCAAGAGTACAAAAAAAAAAAAAAAATCAGAATAGAAAGGAAAGAAAAGAAAATAAGAATTCCAAGTCTCAATCAGAAAAAAAGGGTCCATCAAAGCATTGGACTCAATCATATCACCATTCCTAATTCCCCTCTATATAAGGTTTCAATCTTTGGCCATTCACTTTGAAGGTGTGGCCATTCTGTGGATCTTGCACCTCAACGGCGCCATGAATAAATGCCTTGACGAGCACAAACGGGGCATCCCATCTTGATCTAAGCTTACCTGGAAAGGGTCTCAATTTTGAATTAAAGAGCCAAAATTTTTGGCTAGGCTCAAATGATTTTTGATTGATGTGCTTATCATGAAATTCCTTAGTCCGACCCTTAAAAATTTTTGAACTCTCATATGCATCATTTGTAATCTCCTCTAACTCATTGAGTTGCAATTTCCAGTTAAGTCTAGCTGCGGCCATATTGAAGTTAAACTTCTTTATGGCCCACAATGCTCGGTGCTCAAGTTCAATCAGGAGGTGAAAAGCTTTGCCAAACATCACCCTATATGGTGACATCCCAATGGGTGTCTTATAAGCAGCGCGGTTGGCCCATAAAGCATCAATTAAACATTTAGACCAATCTCTTCTATCCGGCCTAACCGTTTTTTCTATAATATGCTTCATCTCCTTATTGGATACCTCTACTTGGCCACTAGTTTGAGGGTGATATGGAGCACCAACTTTATGAGTGATGGAGTATTTTTTGACTACCTACTCAAAGAATCGATTACAAAAGTATGTACCCTGATCACTTATTATGGCCCTAGGAAACCCAAAACGACTAAAGGTATTTTTATGCAAAAACTTTATCACTACTTTATGGTCGTTTGTTCGAGTACCTATAGCCTCCACCCATTTAGAAACATAATCTACTACCAAGAGAATGTACTCAAACCCGAACGATGACGGGAAAAGGCCCACGAACTCAATACCCTATACATGAAAAATCTCTACAACTAGAATAGGGGACATTGGCATCATATCATGACGAGACACTAAACCCATTTGCTGATAGAGCAAACAAGTTCTACACAATTGATGGGCATCTTTAAAAGTGGTGGGCCAATAAAACCCACTTTGCAAAACCTTGGCGGCTGTTTTATGCCCACTAAAATGATTGCCACATGTAGAAGAATCACAAAATGTAAGAATGCTATGCACCTCACTCTTCAACACACCGTCGGATCACTTGATTGGGACAATATTTAAACAACTTTGGATCCTCCCAAAAATAATACTTGACTTGTGAAAAGAATCAGTCTTTGTCTTGCTTAGACTAATTTTTAGGAATTTGCCCAATGGCCAAGTAATTCACAATATGAGCAAACCATGGGGGTTCGCTCGTGACACTGCAAGAAGTTGTTCGTTCAAGAGTGCATCATGCAAAGTTAAAGGGTCACTGGTATGCTCAACAAGGACTCGGGAGAGGTGATTCGCCACCACATTCTCAGATCCCTTCTCGTCTCGGATCTCTAGGTCAAATTCTTGAAGCAATAAAATCTATCTAATCAACCTAGGTTTGGTCTCTTTCTTTGATAATAAGTACCACAAAGTGGCATGATTAGTGAAGACTGTGACCTTGGAATCTAGGACCGAAATTTATCTGAGGCAAACACCACGACTAGCAACTCTTTCTCGGTGGTATTGTAGTTCAATTATGCATCTGAGAGAGTGCGACTAGCATAATAAATAACATAGGGTGCTCTATTTACCGTTTGGCCCAAAACTGCCCCGACAGCATAGTTCGAGGCATCACACATGATTTCAAAAGGGAGCAACCAATCCGGTGATTTCATGATTGGGGCAGATGTAAGGGCCACTTGAAATGTCTCAAAAGCTTTCAAACATACATCATCAAAGATAAAAAAAATGCGTCCTTAGCAAGTAAACTACACAAAGGACGAGATATTTTGCTAAAGTCTTTGATGAACTGACGGTAAAAACCCACATGCCCTAGGAAAGAATGAACTTGACGCACAGAAGTGGGTAGAGAAAGGCTTGCAATGAGGTCAACCTTAGCTTTGTTTACCTCTATACCTCGAGGGGACACAATGTGTCCCAACACTATACTCTCACGAACCATAAAATGGCTCTTCTCCTAACTCAAGATCAAGTTTGTCTCAGTACATCGCTCCAACACTCTAGTCAGATTTCTAAGGCATTCCTCAAAAGATGGTTCAAACACCGAGAAATCATCTATGAAAAATCAGCATTGCAAAAACTAAAGAAAAGTTGGTGGATGATGTTTGCCGATGCGAGAACCGTGGCTTGAAGCACAGATGGACCAAGGCTTTGCAAACCGCTGGTATCGATTTTGCGTTGCCGTTATTCCAAAGCTACCAGTTTGCCTTCGAAGCTTATGACGCCGAGAAGACTGATGGTGAAGAAGAAGGGGTCGATTCGAAGGCTTAAATAACAAAAAAAACATATTGTTTTTATTTATTTATTTTTTTTAGCACCCATGTATTTACACGTTGAAATAAATACACTCTGCTTGTTTGTTTGATGCTTATCATTTTAGCTCGCTTATGCATTTTTACGACTGTTATGATATAAAATTGCATTTTTGGAGACTTATTCAGCCAAATGTTCCAAGTATGAAGGGCGCTCCGAATTCGGAGAATTATTCGGCCAAACGTGCCAAGCACGAAAGGCACTCCAAATACGGAGTCTTTTTTACGGTCAAACATGATTACACACGAATGGCGCTTAGAATTCGGAGGATTTATTTGGCCAAACGTGATTGTGCATGAAAGGCGCTCTGAATTTGGAGGCTTATTCACCCAAACGTGCCAAGCACGAAGGGTGCTCCGAATCCGGAGTCTTTTTCGGCCAAACATGCCAAGCACGAAGGGCGCTCCGAATTCAAAGTCTTTTTGATTGCCAAATGTGATCATGCACGAAAGGCACTCCAAATTTGGAGGCTTATTCAGCCAAACGTGCCAAGCACGAAGGGCACTCCGAATCTGGAGTCTCTTGTTGATGGCCAAACGTGATCATGCACGAAATGTGCTCCAAATTCGGAGGTTTACTCGGCCAAACGTGCCAAGCACGAAGGGCGCTTTGAATCCAGAGTCTTTTTGATGGCCAAATGTGATCATGTATGAAAGGCAGTCCGAATTCGGAGTCTTAGTCAGTAAATTTAAATGAGACAACAATGTGGAAAGCATATTGTATTGCTGAGGAACTATATAGATGCATACACATTTGCACAGCAGTACAAACAAAAATGAATTGGCATATCGTACAAGTTGGTTTTAATGATAGAATTTACACAAGTGGGTCAAATTCTAGGGTTGTGGTAGATTTCGGCCAGTCATGTCCGAAAGGCGATATGCCCTTATGCCAGCAATCAAATCAATCTGATGGGGGTTGCCCCAGTTGGGACCTAACTTTCCGTCTGTCGGGTTTTTAGTAGCAGGAAGCACTTTCTTGAGGACCAATTCTCCAGGAGCATAATGGCACAGCTGCACGCGTTGATTATATAACTTTGCGAGGAGCTATTGATATCGCACCATGCGTGCAAGAGCCCGATCCCGACGTTCCTCAAGCAGATTCAGAACCAAGGCCAATATCATGTCATTGCACCCTATATCAAAAGCCTTTGATTTAAGAGTGGGCAGACTGATTTCTAGAGGAATGATAGCTTCTATCCCAAAGCACATGGCAAACGGCGTTTCTCCAGTGGCGTCTCTCAGAGTGGTGTGGTGAGCCCACAATACACTGGGCAGCTCTTCAACCCACTTGCCTTTAGCCTTCTCCAATTTTTTCTTGATTCCGTCTAGGATCACTTTATTTGAGGATTTGGCCAGACCATTACTTTGTGGATACACTGGTGAGGAAAAGTAAGACCGTATACTATATGTGCTATATAGTTCCCTATAGATGTCACAATCGAATTGGGTGCCGTTATTAGAGACAAGTGCTTTGGGTATTGCAAATTGGGTTATAATATTTTTCCACACAAAGAGCTTGACATCAACATCTCGGATATGTGCCAGTGATTCTGCTTCGACCCACTTCGTGAAATAGTTTGTTGCCACGATCAAGAATTGTTTATTTCCTGGAGCTTATGGTAATGATCCGACGATGTCAAGGCCCCATTGAGCAAATGGCCAAGGACTAGTAATAGAATTTAATTCTTCGGCAGGCAGGTGAGTTAATGGGGAGAACTTCTGGCATTTTTCATACTTCTTTACGTAGTTTTCGGCATCAATGCGCATTGTTGGCCAGTATTATCCCTGTGTTACAGCTCGGTGGGCCAATGAGTATTCTCCAGAGTGGGCACCGTAATTGCCTTCATGTATCTCAGTCAAGAGGGCTTTAAATTTCTCTGGGTGAACTCATTCCAAATATCGCCCTGAGAGAGATTTTTTGTAAAGTTTTCTCTTGGGATCTAGGAAATATCGTAGGGCTTTATTCCGCAACTTATGGGCTTCTTTCTTATTTGACGACAATTGTTCTAAGGAAAGAAATGCAACGACGGGATCTATCCAACTTGGCTCTAAGCTAATGATGTTGATCTGGATAGGTTCGGGGAAACTGATACTCGGCTCTGGGATGAATTTCACTTTGATGGTTTGTTTGATTTCGGAGTTAATGGCAGAAGCCAGGCAAGCAAGGGCATCTGCATGTGTGTTATGATCTCGGGTTATCTGATTCTGCTCGTGATGGTCGAATTTCGTGAGAAGGAATTCGTCGTTTTCATATAGGCTGCCATTCGGTCATTCTTAGCCGCATATTTCCCTTTTAACTAGTTGATGACTAATTTTGAATCACAGAAAACCTGTAACCGCTTGGCGCCCAGGTGAAGCGCATTTCGGAGGCCGATTAGCAATGCTTCATATTCAGCCTCATTATTTGATGTATCGAACCCCACTTTCACTGCCTGCTCAATTATTGCCCCTTCGGGGGTCATGATTACTACACCTTCCCCGCTACCACGTTGGTTGGATGATCCATCACAATACATCTACCAAATGTCTTCGACATACATTCTCCAGTTTGGTTGAGGTTAAGGGGACAGTTGGTCTGGCTTGAAGTCGGCGTGGCGCATAGTGAACTAGGGTACAAAGTCGGTCAACACTTGCCCTTTGATGGCTGTTTTGGGTAAAAATTAGATGTCATACTGGCCGAGTTCTAACGCCCATTTAGAGACTCGCCCTGATGCCTCTGCACTACGGAGAGCTACTCGGAGAGAATAATCTATTAGTACCCCTATGGTATGAGCCTGGAAGTAGTGCATCAGTTTTTTGGCAACCACCACAAGAGCCAGGATGAGCTTTTTCGGTGGTAGGTATCATGTTTTGGTGTCAACCATTGCCTTGCTTACATAATAGATGGGTCGCTACTCCCCGAGTTCCTCCTTTAATAATGCGACACTGACCGCCCGATCGGATACCGCTAGATATAAAATGAGTGGATCGCCTGGCAATGGGGTTGCCAAGAGTGCTACTGAATGAAGATAAGCTTTCAAGCCATCTAGTGCAGCCTGCCACTCAGGGGTCCACTGAAATGCTTTGCCTTGCCAAAGTGTGTGAAAAAATGGTCGACAACGATCCGAGGAATGGCTGCTAAACCTGTTGAGAGCGGCGGCCATTCCCATCAATTTCTGGACTTCTTTGGCAGACTAAGGTGAGCCAAGTTCTATAATGGTCGTGATTTGCCTCGGGTTGGCCTCTATTCCGCGATGGTTCACAATATAGCCGAGAAACTTGCTGGATCCAATGCTGAATGCACACTTCGAGGCATTCAACTTCATTCTATACTTTCAGAGTATGCCGAATGTCGCAGATAAGTTGGCTAGATGAGCATGTTTTTCCTTGGATTTCACCACCATATCATCAATGTATACTTCCATGGTGCGGCCGAGCAGTTCTTTAAACATAGTGGTGACCAGCCTCTGGTACATTGCCCCCGCATTCTTCAGTCTGAACGGCATGACCTTGTAGCAATAGGTTCCTTGTGGGGTGAGGAATGCGGTCTTTTCTTGGTCCTCCGGATGCATGGCAATTTGGTGGTAATCCTAATAAGCATCCAAGAAACTCATGCGTTGGTGATGCGCAGTTACATCCACGAGTTAGTCAATTCGGGGAAGAGGAAAGCAATCCTTAGGGTAGGCCTTGTTCAAGTCCGTGAAATCCACAAAAACATGACAAGATCCATTTTTCTTATTGACAACCATGGTATTAGACAGCCAGGTGGGATAGATTACTTCACAAATTGCCCCGGTTTCTAATAGCCTGTCGACTTCGTCAACAATGGTTGAAGTATGGTTTGAGTCCGACCGGTGACTATTCTGAATAATTGGTTTAACCTTTGGGTCAATGTTTAAACGGTGTTGGGCTATGCTTGGAACCACCCCCGTCATTTCATACGGCGTCCAGGCAAATACATCGATGTTGCCAAGTAAGAAGGAAATCAGCTATTGTCGTTTAGCTACGTTCAAAGAGGTGCCGATCATGAAGAATTTGTCAGGTTCGTCTTTGATGCCGATTCGATCGAGGTCTTTAGTTACCTTGTCACTGGGGTTTTACCTACGTCCTCAATGCTTTCGCGATCCAGAACTTCAATTGAGTTCACTTCCAATTCCTTCAGCTTCCTTGTCGATTTTTGAGAACTGCAAATTTGCTCAATGCCATATTGTGTTGGAAAACAGAGCAACTGATGGTAGGTACTTCGCACCGCTTGCATCGCGTGCAACCAGGTCCTTCCCATAATGAGATTGTATGGTGATTGAAGTTTGACGACCAGAAACTCTACGTCCACCGATTTGGTACCTGCACACACTGGCAATACGATCTTGCCCAGAGGTTACTCGAGATTGGCGCTGAAACCGAACAGGGGATACTCAGCCTGTAGCAAGTCCAAGTTGTTGAAGTCGAGTTTAATGAATATCTTGTGATACATTATCTCCGAGGTGCTCCCCTAATCGATTAGAATGGGTTCTACGACAAATTTGTTTACGTGTAACTCGATAACGAGGGCATCATCATGGGGGAGTGTTATCCCTTCAAGATCGATGTCGTTGAAGCTAATTTTGCTAGTCTCATGAGGCCGTTTGGCTGGTGTGTATGGCTTGGGCAAGCTGGGTTGTAGTTGGATCGTATGTACCTGTGTCAGCAGCGATAGACTGTATATCATGTGAATCACACCAAGTAAAGGGGAATCCGGGCATAAAGCCACCGTGGTTAGTGGATTGCCCTTTCAGACGTATTGTCCCAGTCGGCTGTCTTGCACTAACTCCTCCAGATGGTCCTTTAGTGCATAACAACTGTCAGTCTGATGGTCATGATCCTTGTGATATTCGCACTGCCTATCCCTCCATCTAGTATCAGGGGGTCCAATCATCTTGGATGGCCATTTAAAGAATGGTAAATGCTGGACTTTCGGTAGGATCTTGCTGATTGGTTCTGCCAATTCCGTGTACTTCTTGTCCAAATGCCTTGGGCTCCTGCTCTCCACTTGATACTGTTCGTTCGAACAGCGCAAACACTGTTCGCTTGACTGACATAAATCTTGTCGATTTTCGCGCTTTGATCAGCGCCACGGTTCATGGCTACCTAGTGGTACGACGCTTATCGATTGAACCAGACCAGATGGGGCCGACTTCAGGGCTTTTTGTCTGGCCTTGACGTGAAGGGCATCATCTTCCATCTCGCAATATTCCTCAACTTTCAGCGCCCAGATTGTTTTGGGAGGCCGTCTAGTCAACGAGCTTCGGAGAGGACTATTGGGATGCAATCCTATTTTGAAGGCGAAAATGGCCATGGAATTGTTGCAGGCGTCGTCCACTAAGTTGAAACACTACCACTAGCACCGAATACTCATGGAGGGTCTTTTCTGGTCTAATTTACATCGCCCAAAGAGAGTTAGCTTGTCTTGGCTGGACCTCGTTGGTGATGAATCTTGCCCTGAAGGACTTTTGGAGTTGATGAAAACTTTTTATTGACGTCGACTCCAATTTATAATACCATCTGATAGCCAATGGTTCCAAGCTGCTTGCAAATATTCGACACATGAGGGCTTTATCATCAGCGTGCAACATCATCGCTTACTTGTAATGTCGAATGTGATCTGTAGGGTCTGACTTACTGTCATACAAGGTGAATGTTGGTGCTTTAAAATTTTTAGGCAATACAGCCTTTGTAATGCATCGTATAGAAGGATCATGTTTGTCTTCATCCGAACCATCATTTCCCTTTCCGTGCTTGTGTCGTACATACGAACTTCCTTAGAATGAGTTGAACATGTCAGCTCGTCCCTTCTTCCTGGGTTCCTAGGATGACGAGTCAGAAATGCTGCTACTAACAGATTTTCGACGCCAACGCCGACGCCGTCGATCACCATTATTCTTTAGCGATCGACCCCAGTAATGGTGTGGTGCGGTTGGTTGAGATTGGCTAACTCAAGGGCTAACTCCTTACGCAAACGTTCGTTCTCAACAACCATGTCTTCCAGACGTTGTTCGTTTTGTTTGCTTGATCCACGCTCATCTGCATGGTTTCCTGCATCGAGGTTAAAGGCGAAGTTTGAGTCACTGGGTTGAAGTTCAGGGCTCTTCGTGCGGTGATATTCTCCGGACCATGCATGGTTCTTGGAGTAACATCATCTCCTGTTGTAACATCATCAGCAACAAGTGGAGGATCATCTGTTATGTATACCATGAATGCTTTTGAGTATTCCCACAGACGGCGCCAATTGTGGAGATATGGTTTGGAAATACCCTCTGGTTCTAGCCGACTCTCTTGATCCTCGGGGTTTGTATCTGAATTGGGAATGAATAATCCAGTCGGGGGTGCCCGAATTAGCACTCCGACGGGCAAGTTAGTATTCACTCATGTCTTTCTTATATCTCAAGTTATCTTTTTCTTACATACCTTATTTCTGGCTGATGCTCCTCCTCTTTTATATTACTCTTCTGGGGCCCATTTTCTGATTATGGGCACCCTGCCCTGACAACTGGATTCCCAATCATTCGCTAGAATTTATGGCCTATTCGGCCCTCAATCTAGTTCTATTCGGCCATGGCTGGCCCACTTCACTCGTCTTCTCGGCAATTTTATCCCGAGGGTAAAGCTATTACGAGCCGACTTACACGCGGCTCCTATTTGTGTACAACACCTTAAACTCGGCTCCCACAGCTAAATAAATCAGAATAAGTGCATTTTTTCTTCAGCATTTCCCATGATTCACATACACTCGTCCCACATGCATTTGGGTCCGGTTCATCATACTAACCACTGGAGTCCGAACTGTAAGGCTAATCGTATCCGAAAGGAGCACAAAAAGCAAGCTATAGTTTCTAGTGACTCTACTAGGGATTTAGAGAACTTAACCTGAAATTCCTGATGTGAAGTTTTATCTACGCTTATATGTTCTTTGTATTGCATTTGCATAGTTACTTTAAGTCACTGTGTTTTCCGTCTGCTATTCCTGGATGATTTGTTGGAGGCTTGCCCAAAAGCTTGCCAAAAGACTGACCGGTCGTAGGCTTTGCCATGTTAGAAACACAACCCTTGGATTTAGATTACCTCAGTACCGCTTGATCCACCTTTCACTTCTCGGTGTTAGGTATGAGAGGTATATTAGGTAGTCTTGTTGAGGTACCCCTTTTTTGACCATTTGGCCTTGCTTCATATAGTAAAGCCATAACGACTATTCCAAATTAGGATAGGATGCCACCCATATATAGGATGTTGTGAAACCCTTTGTTTGAAATATTATAACCTAGATTATGTCAAAATCTAAGATAGGGTAACCCTACCCCATCATAGGGGTGTTCTGGTTCTCTTTTACCTGGTATGTGCTTTCATAGTGAAACTGTATAGGAAGGTTTGTATCAGTGGTACAGGTTGATATTAGTTTTGGGGGCAGAGTTTATTGAATGTTCTTCAATTGTGATCATAAATTGTTGCGAATTGGGCCGAAGTACTGTCCAATTTTGATTGTTGTTTTTTCTTTTCTTTCTTCTACTAGGTAATTTACCATCATAGCTTTAGAAAGACCCAGTATACCACAAGTTGTGTGGACTCGTTCTAGCAGTTTTTGTAAAACTCAAGACCTTGTTGGTGGTCAGCCAGTGTTAGTCTCACTTCCACCAGTTGTTTGACGAAGAAGGAACATATAGTCAGCAGCACCAGTACAAAGCACTCAGCAAACACCCGTTTGTTGCCACCCACTCTATTCACAAGTACGTAACTCACCCAAACTAGCAATGGCGCAAAACATATAGGAATTTGCTACCATGATGGCAACCTTTCAGAGAACCATGGATACTGTGAACCAAAGGATGGCCACACAGGATGAGATTATTATTGATTTATGACACCCATCTAGGAAATCAGCATCAATCGTGCATCCAATCCCGACTGCTTAGCCGAACCCTGATCCACCTTCACCAGTGGAAAATCCCCAGGTCCCAGATCCTCAGGAAATGTTTCCATCGGCTTCGGCTTATAGGCCTTTGGTGCAACTCCCTGTGGGAATCCTTCTCTTTAACATCAATGAGATTGATCCGGATATTGAAGACAGGTACACTAAGGCTTCGGTCAAGTTACCAGAGAAGTTCAAGATGCCCCATACGATGGGAGTGGGGATCTAATTGTGCATGTCTGCCTATTTTCTGATGTGCTAAGACCGATGGGCCTGTCTCAAGTTCAAAAGCTGTCACTATTCGGGAGAACTTTGTTTAATGTGGCGGCCGTTTGGTATTATAAGCTAGAGGATTCTACAAAGCAGAATTAGGAGGAGCTATCTGAGGGGTTTGTCAATCAGTACTTATATAACACTCAGATAGAGGTGACTATTAGTGAGCTGTAAGCTACTGCCCAGAACCCCGAAGAACCATTTGTTGACTTTGTCGCTAGATGGAGAGCAAAAGCAGTGAGAATGAAAAATAGGCCATCCGAAAGAGAGCAAGTCTGGCTGGTGGTCCAGAATCTTGAGCCAGATATGCTACAAAGAATGATAGTGGCACCGCTCTTCACATTTGCTTTTCTAAAAGAGTTAGGGGTCCAAATCGAGAGTGCTTTAAAAAAGGGCATCATCCACAGAACTAGTGAACCTGCAAGAAGGCCATTCTCTAGGAATACCAATGCTAACAATAACACTATTCCATGACCTGCAGATGTCAGTACTATTGTCACAACGGCCAAAATGCTCGATCCCTTTGCCGCAACAACCTCACAACCCTCACAAAGCACCGGCCCAAACTGGAATCGAAGAACCTTTACCCCCTCTATATGGGCCCAGCCCGTACCCTTAAATTGTTAATGGAAAAAGGGCATCTCAAGCCCCTTGATCCTCGACCCCTCCCTGACCCATTACCACCTAGACATGACTCTACCTAGTATTGCATTTTCCACCAATAGCACAGTCACCCCACAGACCTGTGCTACCGCTTGCGTCATGAGATCCAAGATCTTATTGACAACAAAATCATCACTCCACCCCCTGAACCAAACATAACTACCAACCCACTTCCTACTCATAACCAAGTCCCCCTGCCTAGAAACATTAACCAAATTTATACACTACCGCCCACCTTTGACCCCATCGCATATATTACCCTATCCCATCTACCTAAGTAGGAGGTGGTTATTCCAGGGAGCATAGACATATACATGATAGACAAGACACCCAAAGCCCAACTAGGGCCTGTAGCGGCAGAGGCAGAAAAGGGATTGCCTGACAACGAAGTCATAGAAAAGGGGGCCTCACTTGCAGAGGAGTATGATTCCAGCTTGTACATCGTGGCCATTGATCAGCCAAAGCCAGTAGTCATACTGCCAAATTTACTTAGCATTAATGTCATTGGGGAAGATGAACTAGGGCAAAATCAGAATGATTGGCCTGAACAAGGCCTAAATGACTTGGCAAAATTAGAAGAGGATCTGGCCGACCTGGAGGATAATCTGGAGAACCTTTACTTCTCTGAAGAGGAGGACGTAGGCAGTGTGCAGATTGGGTGGTGGGATCCAAGTCAGCCAGAAATAAGAAACGGGTGGTTGAGTGAAGATGAGTCAGATATGGAGGAACCAGCAAAGGAGGTTGTGAAAGAAGAGGAAGATTATGATAGTTGTAAAGTTGAGGCTGTGCCTCTGACTGAGAAGGAACTTGAGCTGGAACGGTTCCAGCGAGAAAGAGTAGAAGAAATCCAGAGGAAGATAGCTCTAGAGCAAGGAAAAGGGAAAGAGAAAGAAGAGGTCGAGCCAACAACGGTAGATGTCCGAAGCATGGGAAAGCCCGAGTGGGAGCCCAGTGATAGAAAGAAAAAGGTCAGGAAGTACTGGAATGCATAAACTAGTTTTTCTGGCCTACAGGTGGTCTACAGCCACCTTTTCTGGTCGACAGCCCACCAGAGGGTCCCTGTGTTGGAGAAAAAGCATTATGGAAGTTTGTACAGTGTTCTGAAATCAAATCAAATGCAAACAGAGGCAATTCTGGGCATAGCAATGGATTTCTGAGCAAGGCAATCGAGCATGCATATCTCCCTCCCCTCGAGGTCATTTTAACTGCTTTGTTTAGCTAGTTAATTTGCTGATTTTGTAATTAATTAGTTAATGTATTTAGCTAATTTATTTCATCTTTGTAATATTCTAATTAGCTTAGTATAGCTAGTTTCAATTCGGTTTGTAATTAATTAGCTTAGCGTAGCTAGTTAGTTGATTTATTCGGACCCTCTATCGAGAGGGCGCAATGCTGTAATAAGTGTGCATGTGTGTGTGAATGTCTTCTAACCCCACGTCTTTCTCCCTTTTATTTACCAGCTTTTGATGGTTAGTTTTAGGGCATGTTTCAATTAGCATACATATGTTTGCATACGTGCATCATTCATTCGTCTTGCATGCACCGGGCTCGGCGCATCATTCAAACTGCATTGTATTTCAATACACTTTCTTGAATACGTGTTTCAAAGCATGTTATCAAGTGTTGCATTCATATGCCATTCTAGATAGCCGAGCCTCATTAGTTGCACTTTGCATGTGTTGCATTAGGCATCTTAACATAGCTAGGATCATGCATGATTTCTAACTAGCTTTTGTTTTGGCTTGGAGTACACTGTGAGTGTTTATGCTTTAGCATCCTTGAATGTGTGTAAGTGACTGCCATGATAGCATGCTTTCCATGAGGCTAATTGCTTAATTGATTAACTGCATGAATGCCTATGGATGAAGGCTTTATTGCCTGAATTGGAACAACTCGATGATTATGAGTTTTAAGCCCACTTGAAGTGGCAAAATCATGTTTTTCTAAGCCCACTTGAGGGTGGCAAATCTGCGCTTTAGCCTACTTGCGAGTAGCACTTTCGAACCACTTTCAAAAACAAACATGAGTTGTTTTGTTCCAATCCGCGCGATTTAGTCTATACTTGTATGCTGTGCGCATCACATAGTAAGCTAACTAATAAACCGGAATAAGAACGCATGTGTTTTCAAAAACGACATATCATGTTAGTAGAGGCCGATCTTTGATCAGGCGAGCGGGGGTGCTCATTTCAGGACCTTTCCCTCTCGTACCCAAGTTCCCGAGTTGAGGCAACTTTGGTGATGACGGACATGTGGCCTTAGGCACGAGTCAGGGTTTCCTAAATTTCCCAAAACAAAATATTTAGGTGGCGACTCTGAAATCTGGCAAAGCAGTCCATGTTTGGTGCTTTTTGATTAAAATCGATTTTCCAAAATGATTTGCCGGATTTGGACTCTTTGGTTATTTATCAGTCTTACATTGCACTTTGTGAGATTAGATTCAGAACCGTGATCGGAGTCCGAACTATAGTAGCTATGAACTACGATTCGTGTCCTCGCGCGCGGAGCGAGTTCGGGCGGTCTACAGTTGTAGGTAAGAGGTGCTATCACCCTAGTCTGTAAGAAGGCGGTGAAGTCGTCGGCCCCATGGTATCGGTCATCGTCTTCTCCCTGCATGAGGTGATCAATCAAGGGCCCGTGATGGAGGTCATCGGCTATCCTCAGTATGAGGATGTGGAACGTTAGGATCTTCTCGGCCCTGGGTCTGGCGAATGAATCGTTCCCCTAAATAGTATACCTTGCCGAATGGACCCTCAAATAGAATCTTCATGGTGGAGGCCTTCCATGCAGCAACATAAATCACCCTCGATGCCTGACGGATGCCCACCCAAGGGTACTAGTCAACCTGTGAACAGAAGATGTAAAACAAGTGTCCAGATATCGAAGGCCGAGTAGTAGTATGGGAATGGTAGTATGAAAACAGCAATATGGAAACAATGAATGCAGTAAAAGATCAAGATTGGTATCTGATTTTGTTACCTTATCTGTGGTGACAGTGTCGAAGAAGTAGAAGTCTCGGTTTACGCGCTGACGCTGCTTGAACTGGGAGTTATAGTACTAGCAGCGAGGTACAAATAACTCAATCGGCCTCATTGGGACCGGAGCAAGAGAAGTGAAATATGTGTAAACGCACAGTTGCAAGAATAGGAAATGCAAGTGAATAAGTGAAGCAAATAAGCATATATAAATAGGAATGCAAAACAAAACAGAAAAGTAAGCATGATGTGTACCTCCCAAACTCTCTAGTAGCAGCCAAGTGAATCTGCCTTGCGGCAGGATACGAAGCTCATGTAGCAGTACAAGGTGGCCAGGCCGGCACCACCTCAGCCATACTCCACCACCTGTGGTAGATGCACTAGCGTGCCCAAAAGGTATAGCCCCACGGTATTTTCCCTATTCGCAAATAAGGTAGTACCAAGGAGATATATGAGGAACATGCAGGTGTACTAGGCAATCTCCTTTAGAGTAGCTGGCTGAAGGCCGAAAAAGTGATCCAAGAACTAACTGTACAGCACCATCCTGTGACCGGCAGTGTCTGGGATCGCCCCAAGAAGATGAATCTGTGCAACTTTTCATTGTGTCATATCAGGGTCGAATGGGATCGGGCTACTAACCCCGACCGGTAGGCTGATGAGTATCGAGAAATCGTACGAGGTCAGAGTCAACTCCCCAATCGATGAGAAGTGGAACGAGTCAGTGGTGTTCCATCATCTCTCAACTAGGGCCTCGTAGAGTAGTGGCTTGGCCCTTATCTGTACCAATCCTGAGCAGAAAGGCCTAAAGCCAGCAGTGTTTACTAAAGTGTGGACCCTGCGAGGAGCATCTCATACGAATGTTAGGGGCCAAAAATGGACCCATAGCTGGCAATCCTCTTGGCTATCACCTGTAGTATGGGAATGTTGTTAGTATTCGCATTGCATTAAAGGATAATTTGCTTACGTAATTCAAACTATGTTAAAAAAAAAAAAGACAAACAAAGACAAAGGTTGTTTAGCGTGGAGGCATTGGCAGATAAGTGCTCCGCAAGCTCTCATAGCAGAATGTCCTCATCGATCCCTGGGATAAGGCCCTCAAATCTCAAGATACTGCTAGGGGTCAGAGCATATGTGCGTAGTTAGTAGGTGGCCATATCAAAAGGCCTATCGGCGAAGGAAGGCAACTCAGGCTCAGGAACAGGAGGGAGAACGTCCTCGGTCCCTATATCCTTAACAAGGACCACACCAATACCCACAACGGGGTCAGGGATGGGAACCTCGCCACTGGCCATAGAGGGAAAGTAAGAAAAGTGAGCAAGTGAGTGAGTTGGAGTGAAAAACCCAAAAATTCCAAACCCTAGGAGAGAGAAAATGAAGAGAGAATGAAAAATCAAAGGGGGAGAGGGAAAACCGTGGGTAAACACATGAGAAATCAAGGAAAACAAAGAGAAATCTCAAAACTCAACCCAATCAATTTTTGATCGGTTCAAAATATAGAGGAGTAAAAGGGTTTTACGAAAGAAATTCGCGAGGATTGTTGGGTAATGTAAGGAGAGGGGAAATCTAGAGAGAAGGAAAGGGTAGAGAGAGGAGAGGGAGTTTTGGTTATGGGTGTGAATAAAATGAGGGTTAGGTTTTGTTTTAATCAACCACGGGCTACGGATTTACCGCATTACCCCTGGGTCACCATTGAGGCACGGCCGGCTGTATTGAGACCCGGTCATGCTTCATTGAGGCCCAGCCGACCCCAAGTGTAACACAGTTTGTTTGTTTTACCTATTTCAATACTGGGCAGCCTTATTTCATCTCTGGGTGCCCCTCAATTCCAGAATAACAGAAAAGAAAAAAAAACTGAAAAAAAAAATAACAAACAACAGAGAACAAAAGGAAAAGAGAAGAACATAAAAAGGAAAAAAGAGGGGAAAAAAAGGTGAAGGAAGGAAAAAGAAGCAAAGGAGAAAAGGAAAGAAAACAAAAGAAAGAAGGAAGGAGATTTGTTCTTGGTTTGCTTTATTGCGTTATTTTGTAATTTGTTCCATTAATTCATAATATGTTCCATTATTTCATTATTTATTTCGTTAATTTATAATTTGTTGCATTCTTTCATACTTTGCTTCGTTGAGTCATGATTTGTTTCATTATTTCATAGTTGGTTTCGTTGATTCATTATTTCATAATTGGTTCCATTGATTCATTATTTCGTAATTTGTTCCATTGATTCATAATTTGTTCAGTTAATTTATATTTGTTCTGTTAATTTATCTCGTTGTTTCCAGATTTCGCGCACCGCAGAATCATGGTCCAAATTGCATGCTTTTCTTTCAGGGATTGTAAAGGCCTATTTTCAAAACAAAAAAATTGAAAGATTGTTTTGATTGTCTTGGTTTTATGAAGCTTGGTTTAGTTTGTTAAAATTCACATTCAATTCTTCGTCAATTTGTGTTTACGTTTTGTACCTTGATTTGAGTTATCTCCATGGGCTTCATTCTCCAAGGCCTTCTCGAGAATGAGATAATCTCGCACTATTCTAAAATTTGTTTGCTTTTTCGTAGATTAGACTTCCTCCTCTCGCGTGAGACGCGTTAGGATTGTTGTTTTAGCTCGGTTAAAAACATCAAGGGCGCCTGGTGTTCACACCATCTCTCCTCCTTTCATGTGAGACGCTTTAGGATCTCGATTTCACTTGGTTAAAAACATCAGGTGCGCTTGTTGTTCACACCACCTTTCCTCCTCTTGCGTGAGACGCATTAGGATTGTTGTTCTAACTCGGTAACATCAGGTGCGCCTAAGTGTTCACACCATCCTCCTCTCGCCCGTGAGACGCGTTAGGATTGTTGCTTCCGCAGTTAAAAACATCAAGTGCACCTAGTGTTCACACCACTTTTCCTCCTTTCGCGTGAGACGCATTCAGTAGTTGTTTCTACTCAGTTAAAAACATTAGGTGTGCATGTTGGTCACGCCATCTTACCACCTTATCTCCTTTCGCGTAAGACACATTAGGTTGTTAAGTTCTCTTGGTTTCTCTTTGTTTCTCTCCGTATGCAATACAGGGAGACATGTCTATTGGTTGCACTGTCTTATTAATTGCTTACTCTTTTCGTGCAAGTCATGGTTGGATTTGTTTTGGAGTTTTTCATTTGTGTTGCTACTTTGCATCGTTTTGCATGCTCATGAGTTTTCAATAATAGCCAGCTTCGCGCGGCGTGTAAGTCCAACCGTCAAAATGTATCGCATTTTATATATCATTGTGTTTTACCCCTGAACTACGCAAGTTTGAATCCTTGCAAAGGGATACGTAGGCAACCCTCGGGTTCAACCGTTTTCATGTTCATTTATTTCCTTGCCCAAGTCTTACAGCCTCATCAAATGGGTCATCTTTGGGCTTTGACATTCACTCATGTCATTTCATGACTATAAGTTCTGTAAAAAAGGGGCAACTGTAAACACCCCATTTTTGACTACGTTGTCAATGGTTCGAATTCTCAACGAAGGCATTTAGTTTCTAGCTCTAAAAAAGCCCAACCTTCCCTACCCACATTGTTTTAACCACAGAAAATCCATCCTATGGGATTGTGCCAATATACACTGAGCTTGAAACAGAGGAACATAAAAGCCACATTAGGGCCCGACCGTGCCTCATTGGGGGTCGGCCGTGGCCATTTGGGCCTGGCCGTGCCTTTTTGGTGAGAAACACTGTTCTAGTCGGGAATCAGCCAGCTGTCTATTTTTGAAGATATTTTTGACCTATTTGACTCAAATTCTATAAATACGAGCATATATCTCATCGTTAGAGGTGAGAAAAATTTCAAAGAAGGCAATACACCCTCGAGAGCTCCTTTTTCCTTTGCAAGCTAGCTTTAAGATATTATACCATCCTTGAACTATATCTATACATCAAACACACCCTTAGAGCAAAACCTTAGAGCCTTGGTTGAACCTAGAGAATCATAATTCAACCTTGAGAGTGTACAAGGATCAAGTTTGGTTTACAACCAAAGCTTGCTCTCTTCAAGAGGAATAAGCTTATCACCTTTTCCTTTGCTTTCATTTCAGTTTCTCTCTATCTATTTCTTGTGTTTTCCGCCTATTTTGGATCCATTTCAAGTGTTGGAACTTAGGGTTGAATAGCTACCAAAGGTAGAAAGGCTTAACACCCTTTCTTGCACCTTACTTCATAGCTCATTCCCTTTGTTTTAACACTATTTTTCGTGGCTTACAAATTGATTTTCAAAGTTTAAAAGGGCTAAAAAAAATGGTTTAGAAATTTCAAAATGGAGGGGTTAGCCACCTCTCCTTGCTCTTGTTTACTAGTCTTGTAATTCCTTGTTATTTCCTATCTTTTTGTGCTCTTTAGGCATCTTTTTAGCCACTGTTTTTTTACACTTTAAGGGCTTCTTAGGGTTGTTTAAATTCGTTTAATTAGTTTTTGCTTTGAATACTTTGTTTGTTGTGTTGTACGTCCTCATGGCTTCGGCTGTTTAGGCCTTAAGCACCGAGTCATTTGAGTTAATAGCCTTCTTTACCTTCCTTTCATGCAAAGAGTCTCATTTTAATAATCAATCTCGCATAATTATTTATGCTCTCTCCCTTATTTCTTGGTTTTTCTTTGCTTGAGAGTTATTTCGAGTGATTGATTGTTATTCAAGGCATGAGAAAGAGACCTATGCTCAATGGCTTAATCTCTACGGAGGTTCATTGTCAAGACATAGTCTCTCTTTCATGCTATGGATCACTTCTCATTTGACATTTCTTCTCATTTAGTGGACTTAACACTTTGTACAAAATGAGTAAGTAATGGAAAGGTAAGTCAAAAAGGACTAATAAAATTGGTTTAAAATCAACTCAACCAACATAAAGAAAATGCTTAAAATTGGTTGGATTCGGCCGGACGTTATGTCGAGTCCATTGCGTCAAGAGTCATCATATGTTACTTTATGATGTTTTGATGAAACTTGAGGCATGTCTACCTCACTCTTTGAGCAAAATTCATGATAAGAGTGAGGGGTGGTCACCTTTGATTGTATTCAAAAATTTATGTCCTAATAGTATCCGAAACCATCATGCAATTAAGTTGCGATCGTTGATGGCTTCGGAATTGAATTGACTATTCTCTTGAGTTTCTCTCTGATAGTGAAGAGCAAAAAGGACAAACATGACTTAACCTTAGAGCACAAAAATAGGTTTTTGCATGAAATTAGGGCACGATCAGCCTTGTTTGGACCCGGCCAGGACTCATTAGTGGCCGGCCGGGCTCTAATGTTTGGTAAAACAAAGTACTTGGCAGAAACATGGGGCACTGGCTGAGGGTCAAACAGGGCAGATTTCTAGAGAGGCAGACAGAGTAGCTTCTGCAGACTGTCTGCATTAACACGCATCTGATCCTTGTGCATCTTTAGTTCATATTATTATCATTGTAATTACTTATCATATTCTTGTTGTTATAATCCTAGTTGTAGTTATTGTTGTACTTATTATTGTTTTAATGTTATTGTTGTACTTTAATGTTGTTGTAATAAGTTAGAAAGTGAGATAGTTAGTTATTTATTCATAATTAAATTCGGATTTGCAATAGTTAGTTTAATTCGGACACTTGGACACTTATTCGAACCCTCTTGCACAAGGGTAAATATGTAATAATTGTGTAAGTCTTCCAACTCCATTTCTTTCTCCCTTTTATTTATCCACTTATAATGGTAGCATAAAGCATCATGTTTCCTTAGCATTTCCCATGATTCACATACACTCGTCTCACCTACATTTGGGTCTGGCTCATCATACTAACTAATGTCACATTCAACTTCCTTAAATGAATACATGATCTATCACATGTCTTGAATTGAATCATATACCATGCTAGTAGTCAAGCGTATTAATTGCATGATTGCATGCGTTACATTAGTGATATTGCATTATTTAGGAGCATGCATGTTTTCCAATTATTTTATTTGGCTTGTCTCGAAGTACTAGGTGAGGATTTTGTGTTTTAGCATATCACATTGTATGTTTGTGTTGCCATATCGAGCATGCTTTCCATGAAGCTAAGTGCTTAAGTGATATACCTATTTGAATGCTTGTGGATGGAGGTTAATCGCTAAAATTGGGATGAATTCATTAATGTACATACAAACTCACATTTTCACGTGACACGTATTTAAAACAATTTCAAAACAAACATGAAACCAAAGCATTCCGATCTTTGTGAAATCGTCTATACTTGTGTGCATCACATAGTAACATAAATAAATAAATCAGAATAAGAGTATATAATGTAAATAAAAATCACATCATGGTTAATAGAGGTTGATCTTTGGTCGGGTGAATGGGGTGCTCAATTCACGACCTTCCCCTCTCATACCTATGTTCTCGAGCCAAGACACTTTGGTGATGACAGACACGTGGCCTTTGGTACGAGTCATGGATTTTCTAAATTTTCCAAAAATATTTAGGTGGCGACTCTAAAATCTGGCTAAGCATTCCATTTGTGGCATTTGATTCAAACATCGATTTTCCAAAAGAATTGCCAGATTTGGACTCATTTGTGTTTATCAATTTTACATTGCATTTGTGAAATCAGATTCAAAACCACAGGAGTCTAAACTGTAGGGCAAATCGTATCCGAAAGGAGCACGAAAAGCAAGCTACACATGGAAATCTACTAAGCTTTTAAAAGAAAATGTTTTCTTTTATTTTTTTTCCATTCTTGTATAAATTTTCCATCAGTCTTCCTTAAAAGTCCCTTTTTATCATTTCATAAAGGTCCAAGACCTTTGAACCATGCATTACCAATACTCCTACATTCCACCCTTTTTAAATCCCAATCAGTCATCACCCCACCATAATCCACATTACTTCCATATATATATATAACTACACATATTTTAACCTATACCAAATAACCGATCTATATAAAAACAGATCAATTCATTTCCATTTATCCCATTACACATATAAAATCCATTATAATTATTTCATTGTTTCAAATTTTATTACATAACACATAATTCAACATTCAATCTCCACATTTTTCTGTCCTCACACGGATGGCCAGTAGACACCTCAAAACATTCCCATATTCGTCATTCTCACACGAACCGGGCAGTGGGCACCTCAAACCTTTCACATTTGTCGTCATCACACGATTTGGCTAGTGGACACCTCAAAACATTCCCACATTCGTCATCCTCACACGAACCGGGTAGTGGGCACCTCAAACCTTCCGCTTTTACCATCCTCACCTGAACCAGCTAGTAGACACCTCAAAACATTCCAAAACAATAACATCTTAAACACATCACAAGGAATCACAAGGACCCTCCAACTTGACTCATCAATTACCCCTTTAAGTCAAAATCAAAGAACAACCTTTAGGGTTACACATTAAATTTTGGGGCTTTTCTTTCCAAGTATTAATTTCCCTTAATTCACGTCTATTTACTCAATCTCCCATAATTGGTTACCCAACCCATCATCAATTTCACACAACACACATCATCATCACAAAATCTATATATATATATACATTATGCACCTCAATAATCAACCACACCTTAAGATTCGCACACATTTAATTTCAAGCGATTAAAGTCGATTAAAACAAATACTGATGTTTGAAGTAAGTCCATAATTAGGGTTAGACCAATTTTTAAGGTTTTTTTTTTTTTGGCACAAAATCACATTCTAACTACTCAATACTTCCATAGCCCTCTTCAATTTCACATTTAATTCCATTATTTTGAAAACCCTAACTCTTTTTTTATGCTTTTGAGAAAATATCCTCAAAAGAGGTTTTCATACAATCCACAAACTACCATCCATATATCTATATATATGTATTGTAAAGAAGTAAGGAAATCCCTACCCCTAGCAAGAAAGAAGAAATGAAAACGTGATCCACTCGGATGGATAGAAAGCCCTCGACGTGCTCTACATTTTTATAAAAGAAACATGGGGTAGAAAATGAGTAGAAGGAGATGAAAATCAAGCTTGAAAGCTTAAAACCCTAAAAAATGGTGGAATGGATGAAAATGAGAGAGAAAGAAGATGAAAGAATGAAGAAAAGTGGACCAAAATGGCTTTTGTAGATAGTGAAACATGAACAGACCGCTCGAGCGACCACTCCTGTGCTTGAGTGTCAGAGACACCACACCACTCGAGCGATCAACCCTATGCTCGAGCAAAAATTAACAGCTCCTAGAATCTTAGACTTGCAAAAGTACTAGAAGCTTCGCAAGACCACTCGAGCAATTATTCCATCGCTCAAGTGATGAAAAGAAAACAAAAATTTCTAAAGTGCTACATGAAGAGCACCAAGGACCTCCAAATTGGGCCACATTTATTTTGCTTTTTTAAATTGCCAATCTCTTTTCCAGCATCCTTGTACATACATTGGAGTAGAGAGAGTTTTGCGTTTAACTGATGTACTTCACTTGTCCTACCCTACAGCTTGTGGGACAAATCTGAGACCGCGGTCATGGTCACCACACATGATTTCAAAGTGTAAGTGTTGGCCTCGATGTCAGATTGCATTGCCATCAGTTGCTCGACTGACAACGTAAAAAAATTAAAAATCTAAAAAAACTAAAAACAGATGAGGGGCAAGGGCACTTTGTCAAGGCTTAAAGGAGTTGGTGTCAATAATCTCTATCGGGGAGTCATTGAGATCTGGGAAAAGAGAAAGAGTACAACGAGAAGAGGCCATGTCAGAGGGGAGTAACAAAGAGTTTGTAGAGTGTTTTTGTAGGTTTTTTCTACTCTACTTCTCTATCGCAGGCTGTCTTCAAGAAGAGAAGGGAGAAGACGAAAGAGAAAAAAAATCCAAAGGAGAGGGAAAGCCAAGGTGATCGTTGACGGATCAGGGGTTGGTTTGGCTGTGTCAATCAGGCATTGTGATTGTTGAAATTGCGCGCTAGATGCTACATTCAAAGGAGACGAAGGAGGAAAAGAGAGACAAGAACAAGGGAAAGAGAGAGATGTATATATAGTGTATTTGTATATGTATACCGCATATAAGATGTATATATGTATATGTGTATGTATATGTATACCATATGTATATAATATGTATATGTATATATATGTATATATGTTATATGGTGTGTATTTATATGTATATGTTTGTATCCATATATGTATATGTATGAATGTATTTTGTATGTGCATGTCTATGTATGTAATACATATTTTGTGTATCATTTGTATTCGTATATGTATATATGGTATGTGTATAAAATCAAAAAAAATCAAAAAATATACACACACACACACAAAAAAAAAAAAAATCAAAAAAATTCAAAAAATCAAAAAATGAAAAAAGGAAGAAAAGAAAATGAAAATAATTTTTGTGCATCCATCAAACTATCAAACTATTTGTGCATCCATCAAACCATCTTTGTGAATCGATCGCATGATCAGACCATTCATATGCAGTGATTGTATAATCAGACCGTTTATGTGCATCTATCGCGCAATCTTGTTATACTGTCCTTCTATGTCCATCACATCATCGCAGTGTTGCATTTGTTGCATCACATTCCCTTTGTATTCATCCTTTACACGTGAAACGTGTTTAGGCTTGTCATCATTTTGTCATCATATTTCCTCCTCTCATGATTTCAGCAAAGTTGGAGTGTGTTCCTCTTCTCATGATTATAACGTGATTAGAGTGCATCCTCCTTACACGATTTCAATGTGTTTGGAATGTGTTCTTCCTACTTTCATGATTGCAGCTTGGTTGGAGTTTGTTTCTCCTCTCTTGATTTCAACATGGTTGGAGTGTATTCCTCTTCTCATAATTACAGTGTGATTAGAGCGTGTCCTTCTTTACACGATTTCAGCGTGTTTGGAATGTGCTCCTCTTCCTTTCACGATTGCAACGTAGTTAGAGTCTGTTCCTCCCCTTATGATTGCAGCATGGTTAGAGTGTGTTACTCTTCTCACGATTTCAGCGTGGTTAGAGTATGGTCCTCTTTTCACGATTGCAACATGGTTGGAGTATGTTCCTCCTCTCATGATTTTAGCATGGTTGGAGTGTGTTCTTTTTCTTATGATTACAGCATGATTAGAGTGTGTCCTTCCTCACATGATTTTAGTGTGTTTGGAATGTGTTCTTCCTCCTCTCACGAGTCCAGCATGGTTAGAGTATGTTCTCCCTTTCACGATTACAGCGTGGTTGGAGTATGTTCCTCCTCACATGATTTCAGCGTGTTTGGAGCATGTTTTTTCATTTCTTGCATTCGTGTAGAAAACATGTTTGCATCACTCATACAAAAAGCATGATTGCACAATATTTTTTTACTATACTCACATCAGTTAGCATGCATCGTGCTATTTGCTTCTTTCATATGCCATCTTTACAACTTTCTCATCATTGTGTTGCGTTGCATTGATCCTAAAATTGCATTTTGAGCATGTCATTTGTATCTTGCCCCTGAACTACGCTGGTTTGATTTCTTGCAAAGGGATATACGTAGGTAACCCTCGAGTTCAACCAACTACATTTGCATCTTGTTTGTTTGCCCAAGTCTTACGGCCTTATCAAAAGGGTCATCTTCGAGCTTTGACATTCACTCACTGTAGACGCCCCATTTTTGACCGTCCTCAAGACTTGGACGTCACCGTTTGAACACTTGGTGATCATCCATGTTTGTGTTCGTTTTGAGTTCTCGGAGGTCTCGGCTACGCGCCTTGCCTCAGGATCTCTTAACTTACCTGTTCTGTGCTTGGTTTTGCACCAAGAACTTGTTTGTTTTTGCACCTGAGGGTAGAGAGTAGCTTGTTAGCTATCCCTGATACCCATCGGCCTTGGATTGAGGCCACCGGCCCTATTTTAATGCTACCGGCCATTGGTGATGGCCGGTCGGCATTTTGTGTGGTCGACCGACCATTTATTTGGCCGATTGCCTCCTTCTCTGGCCGATACCACCTTTTTGCCTTTTTCAGGCATGGTGCATGCCAACTGTGCCAGCTGGAGTGCACGGACTTGTCCTCCATACACGTGTATGGAGGACTTGTACCTTTTGCACCCTTTTGACCCAAGCTTCTTGGAGAAGCTTAGACCTTTGGGTTAGCTTCCTTGAGAAGCTTGACCCCCTTGACCCTTTTGTATTAGCTTTCCTTAGAAGGTTTGAGCCTTTATCTTGCTCTATATAAGGAAGCCTTGCTTCTCCTTTGAAGGGGTTGAACAAATCGGACATATACATCTGATATATCTCATATATCACTCTCTCTCTCTCTATATCTCCCTCTCTCTCTTCATTTGTGTGTGTTTGAGGGTTCAAAAGGGTGTTTTGTTCTTAGTTTTGCACTAAGGCACCTAGTATTACACCATACTTCGGTTTTGGGGGCGTTGGGAGGTTGTTCTTAGAGTTTTGAGTTGGTTTTGATCAGAAGAAAGGGGCTGGACTTGCTGTTCTTCAAGTGTTCTTCAAGGGTGAGCTAGTTACTTTATATTCCCCATTCTTGCACTAGCTTTTAACCCACTTTGCATGCTGTTTTGAGCTTTGTGTATAACTGATCAAAACTCTGATTTTTCATGCTTAAGATGTTCCATTAAGGTCTCATTTGTGTTTGGGGTCGACCTCCCCCTCTTAGGCCTTGTTTGGCCCCTTTTGTGCTTTCTTTGGTTGAGCTTTGAATACTTTTGTGCATTGGCCTTCTTACCACTGAAATCCAGTCGATTTTCAGTGGTGAAGAAGAGGTTTTGAAGTCTTGCATAGGGGAGGGACACCCCTATCCCTTTGTGTCTCATTTGTTCATGTTTTTGGCTCATAAAGGTAGCATGCATGCTTAGTTGTTCTTAGCTTCATTTCAGAGGTTTTTGGGTGTTATTTGGTCATAATATACCTCTGTTTTTGGTCGGATTTATTGTCCATTACATGCATCACATACTTGCTTAGTAATCCCCTTTATTGTCATAACATGTACCATGCATTTGCCCCTCCATGCTTACATGTTCTAGCTTAACTTCATGAAGTTTTTGGTCATATTTTGCCATGCTTAAGGTCAGTTGGGTACTGCTTTGATCATGTTTGCCATGTTTGGTATAGCCTCTTTGCATTTTGGCTTGTGAGCCTTGAGTGTGTGAGTCATTAGCATGCTTTAGTTGGGTTGTTTTAGTGATTTGGAATCACTTCTCATGCTATTTCAGTCCATAATCCATGCTTGTATGCTTGCATTCATCATCCCTTTCATGCCTTGAAGAGTTGTTCTTTTATGCCTTGAAATGGGCCTTGGTGTATGCCCTTTTGTTTAAGACCTTGGGCTGCCAGATCAGTGGGTTTTGGGGTGTATCTTGATGCATTGAAACTCTATTTTTGGTTGCATAAACCATACCATGTGTGTTATGTAGTGGAATACCCCCTTGCTGGCCTCAAGTTTTGGGCCCTATTGCGCGCCTTGTTTGCATGTTTTGTTTGACTTGGCATCATCCCCTTTGCATGTATTTCAAAGCTCAATATGTTGGTTGAAATGCTCATGTTTGCCCCTTCTAAGTATGCTTAGAGTTGCCTTTTTTATGCCTTAAGTGATGGGCCTTAGTGCATGCATGCGTGCATATGTGATTTGTGCTCTTGTTATGCCACTTTGGCCACTGTTTTTGGGGTGTGGCTGAGGCTCCTCCATGTTAGTATAAGTCCATAGGTCTTGCATTTGTGCATTGGTGCATGCCTATCACTTTGTATAGTTGCTTATCAAGGTTGCATCATTGTATACCTATTGTATTGCCATATTGCTTGCATGATTAGGTCACATTGCACTACATCTTGCACGATTAGCACATTGTACATTTGCATGATTAGCTTGCATTACATTTGGCATGTTTTGATAACATTAGCCATTTTGCATACTTGGGCCATTTTTGCATACTTGAGTCACTTTGCATACATGCATTGCATTTTGTTTGGTTTGGGGTGTCAAACCAAACTTGAGGGGTGAGGTGTGTTTGTACTCAAAGTGACAAAACATGTCTCAACCCTCGGTCGCCGATGCCCTTGATCTCAACATGATAGGGCGTAGGCACTTATTTGTTTTGTTGCATGCATTTACATTGATTTGCAAACTTGGTGTCTTTGGCCATCATGCATCGAAATGCGTGATTGGTGGCCCGAGGACCGAGGGCCACACTCCCTTGAATCCGTAGCATGATTGGCAGAGTGGCCATGCACACAATGTTTTGAATTTCTATGTCATGCACTGTCTGTCCTCTGCTGCTGTCAAAACAGGGCTCTGCAGGAAGAAATGGCCGACTGGCCACTTTTGGTGCCGACCGACCATCAATGTCCAGCCGGCAGTTCAATATTTGGCCGATAAGCATATTCTCATGGCCGGCGGATTTGAATTGTGGCCAGTGGCACTCCACAACACTCAGGGAGTGATTCAGAAGGATCCTGTAAACTTTCATAAATTTCAGAGGAGCAAGGCAGTGCAAACAGAGGCAACAGTGGCATGGTAACGGGTTTCCGAACAAGGCAAATCGAGCATGCATCACCCACGCATTCCGAGGCAGAGCTGCGGCGGTCTCTTTAGTTTCATATTTAGGCTGTTTTTGTAATTAATTTGTTAATTAATTAGAAGTTTTGTAATAATTAATTAGCTAGAATAGTTGATTCATTATTTGGCCTGTATTATTCTTTCGGACCCTTCGAGCGAGGGCAATTGTTTAATAAGTGTGTGTGAGTGTGTGTATGTCTTCCAACCCCCATTTCTTTCTCCATTTTATTTACATGCTTTCAATGGTTAGTATTAGGGCATATTTGAATTAGCATACCTTATGCTATGCATGCGTGCATTCATTCATCTGTATTGCATGCACCGGGCTCGGCGTATCATACTAACTGCATTGTATTTCAATTCCAAGTTGAGTACATATTATCTGTTGCATTTCATATGCCATGTTTAGAATAACCGAGCCTATCTTAGTTGCATTTTGCATGTGTTGCATTAGCCATCTTAACATGAACTAGGATCATGCATTGATTACTAACTAGTTTCTGTTTTGGCTTGGAGTACTCGGTGAGTGTTTATGCTTTAGCATCCTTGCATGCGTGTGAGTGATTGCCATGATAGCATGCTTACCATGAGGCTATTTGCTTATATGATATAACTGCCTGAATGCCTGTGGGTGAAGGTTGGGTTATCTGAATTGGAACAATTCATTGATTGCAAGTTTTAAGCCCACTAGATAATGGCAAATCACCATGTTTTCTAAGCCCACTTGAGGGTGGCAAAATATGCATTTTAGCCTACTTGCAAGTAGCAAACCGCTTTCAAAAACAAACATGAAATGTTTTGTTCCAACTCAGGTGATCCAGTCTATACTTTTATGCTGCGCGCATCACATAGTAAATCTAGGCTAATAACCGGAATAAGAATGCATAATGTTTTCAAAACTCGATATCATGGTTAGTAGAGGCCGATCATTGATCGGGCGAGCGGGGGTGCTCACGAAGTGACCTTCCCCAATCGTACCCAAGTTCCCGAGCCGAGGCAACTTTGGTGATGACGGACACGTGGCCTTAGGCACGAGCCAGGGTTTCCTAAATTCCCCCAAAATAAAATATTTAGGTGGCGACTTTGTATCTGGCAAAGCAGTCCATGTTTGGCACTTCTTTCAAAAAATCTGTTTTCAAAAATGATTTGCCAGATTTAGACTCTTTGATGATTCATCGGTCTTGTATTACACTCTGCGAGATTAGATACAGGACCGTGACATTGAGTCCAAACTGTAGTGAGCCCAAATGAACAAAACGGGATTCCCTCTCGGGACGTTCGGGGACGTCTACACTCACGTCATGAAATGACTTCGAGCTTTGTCAAAGAGGGGCAACTGTAGACACTTCATTTTGACCGGTCCTAAGACTTGGGCGCTCTCTTTTGATTACCCAATGATGAAAATAAGAATGTGTTTCCCACAAAATCCTCAGTAAAAAGGATGAAATTTGAGCTTTATTTGTAACCCTAAGCCTACTTTGGCCAAGTGTTTAAGCCCTATTGGACAACCAGAGCCAAGCTGGACTGAATCGAAGAAAAACGACAAAATTCCCTCTGGCCGGTCGACTGCCCGGTTGTCCAACCGATCAATCACCCAAGGATAGTGTAGACCAGGTTTGTGTTTGCTCAGGTGGGGCACTTCACAACTCTATTTTTTGACCCATTTTTGCACCAAATGCATGTATACTCAACCTTCATTGCCTAGTGCTTGATCCATTGAAGGTAATGCTCCATTTTTTTCTTTCATTAACTCAATTTGTGTTCCATTAGCTCCATTATCTTCCCTGAATGCTCGATTAGTTCTCCACTATGTCTTCCACTAGCTCCACTTGCATTGTCTATATAATGAGAGCTCAAGTCTTGACTTGGAAAAGATGAATTTGAAAGAAGAAGTGTAAAGAGAATGATGAGTTTGAATTAGACTTTGAGAAAGAAAAGAAAGCTTTGAAAACAAGAGTGTTGTCTTACCAAAATAGAGAAGTTGTCTAGCCTTCATATATCTCATCTTTCATTACAAAAGCCTCCCAACAAACTTATTGAAACCAAGTCCTAGAGCTTTGATCAAGGATAGAGTAATCCTTGCTAAGTTTAAGAAGATTAGAGAATGATCATCTCCTTGTCCAAAGACATCATTTTTGCTCAAATTCCAAGCTTTTGAATTGAGGATTGAGAACATAATTCACAACCTTGAGGGTGATCAAAAGGAAGTTTGGAAATCAAGAAGTTCAATCTTTCTTTGGAATGTGAATTTCAATTCTTTCATTTTTCTGTATTTTCTATCTTATATTTGTTTTCTTGTTTTAATTTCATATTAGTTTTGTTGTAATCTAACTGGAAGTGGTTAGTTGAGCCACCTACATATTCCTTATTTGTTCTTGTCTCAGTGTTGCAAGAAGACAGGTTTTGCTAGGCCTAGTTGGTCGGTCGAACCAATTGGCCGATCGGCTAACTTCTTTTGGATGGAATGGTGTAGTCTTCCAATGTTGAGCATAACAATTTCTGATGGTCTCCAAGGCACATGAAGCTTTTATTTTCTTTTCATTTGAGAGTTTGGCGAGTGTTTTATTTTGTTGTAATATTTTCCTTCTCCCTCCCTCATTTGGTTTGTAATTATTTATTCAAAGTGTTATAATAATTCACGCCCCACTTCTTTCTATCCCGTTCTTTACTTGCTTTCCTTATCTATAAATAACCATCATATTTTGCTTTTCATCATATCTATGCTTTGCATCCGTGTTTCATGCATCTTAATTCAGCTAAGTTTGCATCTGTGGGTTTAATCAATTCATATGTGATTATATGTGCTATCTCATGTTTCTGAGATGATTCACTTGTCATTTATTAGAAGCCAAATCTTTAGTTATATCTCATGAGTGAATTGTATTAGGATTTTGTATATAAAATCATGCATATTTTGCTAATTTTGTTTTGTAGCTGTTCACGGGACATCGGTAAATATATAAGTTTTTATGCTTTAGCATCCCGCTTGTGTGTATTTTTCTTACTATGTTTAGCATTCTACCATGAGGCTACTTGCTTACTTGATATAACTGTATGAATGCCGGTGGATGAAGGTTGTGTCGCTTAAATTGGAATGATGTTGATTTTCATGTTTGTAAATTCAATTTCTTTAGGTTGTACATCTTCAAAATTCTTTCAAAATACATGAAATCAAGTTGCTCCAAAATGAATGAAATAGTTTATACTTGTTTGCTTCACATAGTAAATTTTAGGATTTATTGATAATCAAAATATCAACATATAAAGTAAATAAAACTCATCTCATGGTTTAGTAGAGGCCGATCTTTTGACTAGGTGACCAGGGGTGCTCAATTAATTACCTTCACCTCTCATACCTAAGGTTTCGAGCCAAGCATCCTTGGTTACGACGAACAGTGGTCTTGGCACGAGTCACGGGTTTCTTAATTTTTTCAAAATATTATGTAGTGACTCTGAGATCTAGTGATGTAGTCTATTTCTAGCAAAGGTGTTGTAATAAAATGGATTTTCTATACGAGTTTCCAAATCTGGACTCTGATCTATGTTTCACATTGCACTTGTGAGACTAGATCAAAGAAATCGAGGGTCTGAAATGTTTAATGCGCATAGGTACCCCTCAGGTGATGTTACACAACCATAACAACCTTAATTTCCAAATTATTCACAACCAAACTCAACCGATTCAAATTAGTTAAGCTCGATATAGAAGCACAATTCACATTATTCACTGAACTCTCAAACCCTAGCTAACACTACTGAGACTGTACCTACAGCTTTAAGATTTCCGGACTATTCAGATTCTCGATGGAAACTGAGCAATGCAGCACAATGGATTCATCTCAACACAAACAATTCAATCAATCAACCAAACAAACAAACAATTCAATGTTGACATTTTTTAGCATGGAAGAGATCAAGTTGAATCTCAGGTAAGAAACAAAGCACTCGGTTAGAGATCGATAACGTGAAGCAGCGGCCATGGCAGTGCCCATGGCCACCACCACAGTTGTGGCAGTGGCAGCGAAGCTGAAAAGGCGACAGGGTTGAGAGTGATTGAAGAGAGAGAGGGAGATGGTGGTCATGGTTCTCTCATATTCCTCACCTTCACAACTCGACTAGAAGAAGAAGTGGCAGAGACAACGCCTATGGCTATCACTATAGCAGTGGTAGTAGTGGCGATGCCGCGGGGTTAGTAGGGCTGGGGGTGAAGAGAGAGAGAGAGAGAGAGAGAGAGAGACAACGGGCGACAGTGGGAAATGGATGAGAGAGAAGCCTAGACCTAGAACTGGAATGGAGAGAGAGAGAGAGAGAGAGAGAGAGAGAGAGAGAGAGAGAGAGAGAGAGAGGGGTTGAGGTTTGGTGGTTGCCGGCGGCGGTGGTTGCGGCGGTGGAGGAAACCTTAATCTGGAGATGGAAGAGGAGAGAGAGAGAGAGAGAGAGAGAGAGCAGGGGGGTCGAAAAGTTTGGCGTGTTTGGTCCGTGTTTATCATATATATTTATATGTACAAGGGGTTTTTTGGTCATTTTACTTAAATTTGTTCTTATGGACAACCTAATTCAATAAATGGACCTTTGGCGATACAAAATTCAATTTTGGAGTTTTGGCCCGAGTGCCTAATAAAATATATATCATATTTATTATTATTGTATAAAATTTATAGAATCGTAAAATTGAATTGAACCAAATTTATTTTTATTACATTTTTATGGTTCGGTTCTGTCCAGTTCTATAGTTTAATAGTTTGCTTACGTTTTTAATTTTTTTTTAAATCGATTCCTTCGATTTGATTCCTAATTTATTTAAAAACCAGATTAATCCAATCCGTGCACACCCCAACCGAGGGATTAATAGAGGTTTTGGTTGTCCTGAGTTCAATCTATGCAATTCAAATATTTAAGAGTATCTCTATAAACACCCCGTTTTGACCAGCCTTAAGACTTGGGCACTTTCTTTTGATTACTCAATAATGAAAATAAGAATGCGTTTTTCACAAAATTCTAAACAAAAAAGATGGAATTTGAGCTCTACTCTCCACCCTAAGCCTATTTTGGCCAAGTGTTTAGGTTCCGTCAGGCACTGGAACAAAGCTTTATTGAACCGGAGCAAAGGTGTGCAAAATCCTCTCTGGGCGGTCAACCCTAGAGACAGATTGCACCAGCTTTTGTGTTGGTTTAGGCGGGGCACTTCACAACCCATTTTTCTGACCCATTATGCATTGAATGCATGTATACTTATTCTCTATTGCCTAGTGCTTAATCCATTGAAGGTAATGCTCCACTTTTGTCTTCCATTAGCTTCATTAGTGTTTCATTAGTGCTTCATTTGCCCCATTATCTTCATTAATGCTCCATTCTTTTCTTCCACCATTTCTCCACTTGCATTGCCTATATGTATACGTCAGATTGTTGACAGGAGAAAGAGGATAGATTGAGTGGAGAAGGCTAGAGATAGAGAAGAAGAGAGTTTAAGCATTGAATTCAAGAGTTAGCCAAAATTAAGTGTTTTTTGTAAACTTTTATTTTCTCAAGCTATATACCATATCTTATCATCTATTACAAAAGTCATCCAAGTCATGTTATTATAGTTAAATTCTAGAGCTTTGATCAAAGAGAGGGTAGCCTTTGCTAAGTTGAAGAACCGAGCACTCATTTTCTACACTTGTTCGAAACCACCGTTCTAGCTCACATTCCAAAATTTTTGAATTGAGGATTAAGAACACAATTCATAACCTTGAGGGTGATCAAGAGGAAATTTGGAAATAAAGAAGTTCAATCTTTCTTTGGAAGGTGAATTTTCAATTCTTTCATTTTCCTTGCATTTTCTATCTTGTAGTCATTTTCTTATTTTCATTTCATATTGTTTTGTTGTAATCTAATTGGAAGTAATTAATTTTTTATTCTTCTTTTCTTGCACTTTCTATCCTATGTTTGTTTTCTTGTTTTACTTTCACATTTGTTTTATTGTAATCTAACTGGGAGTGGTTAAGCTAAGCCACCTATATATTCCTTGTTTGTTATTTTCTCAATGTTACAACAAGACAAGTTTTGCTAGGTGTAGACACTCCATTTTTTACGGCCCTTACAACTTGGACGTCCTCGTATACACACCCAATGATGAGTTTATATGCTTGCCAAGTGCTCGAAGTCCTCAGCGGAATGCCACAACTTTGAGCCTTTTAAACCCTGTACCTTTGTTGTCTCAGTTTTGGACCAAGCCTAGCTTTTCTAGCCTGCAACCTCTGGTGGCCTGCCGGCCATCACTTTTTGGCTGTCGGCCACCAGTGATGGCCGGTTGGTCACCAGTGTATTCTGCAGATATTTTATGCCAGCTGTGCCAGCTGTTTGCACAGATGCATGCATCTATCCCCACGCGTAGGGCTGGATCTCCTTGAGGGAATTTCATGTTTTCTATATATAGGAGGCCCTCTCTCTTGTTTTAAGGTTAGAAAATTTTGAGCTCAAAAATTTTCCTCTCTCTACAATTCTCTCTCTCTCTCTACCAAATCTCTACACTTTTGCCTACAATTCTTCAACCTTTGCCTACACCCTTTACCAAATCTTCTCATCTTTGAGCTGAGGTATTCTTGAGCTTGGTTTGAGCTCTAGAGGATGTGTTTACTTGGTTTTGTTGCTTGGAATAGCTTATTCTCTTCAAGAGGTATAAGACTTTGCTTGTAGTTTTATTTTATTTGCTATTATTCCTACTATTTTTCCATTGTTTTGGGCTGTCAAAACTCTGTGTTTTTTGGGCTGAAGCTTGGGTTTAAGGCCATTAAAGGTTGAAGGGTTAATAGCCCTTATTTATACCATTTTTGGAGGCCTTTGCCCTTGTGTTTCCCACCCTTTTACTATCTTTTCCCAAGCTTTTAAACACTGATTTTCAGAGCTTTTTCAGTGGACAAAATCATGTTTTGAAGTCCAAATTTGGAGGGGTTAGCCTCCCCTCTTTGTGTCTTACTTACTAGCCTAGTTGGTGCCATGTTTTAGCATTTTAATCTAGCTATTTTTTAGCTCAATTCCAACATGTTTTAGGACTTATTTTAGATTGTTTTAGCACTGTTTTGGGCAGTTGTTTACATTTGAGTTTTGTTTTGCATGCTTCTAGTGAAATAGTCCTCATAAGCTTGATGTTTTTGGTCTTAGACATCACTTATTTGAGTTGATAGTACTTATTTTGGGCTTTTCATACTTCATTTCAGCACTAATAATCTCTGCAACCTCCCTCTATTCTTGGCTTTTTATTTTTCTTTGAAAGTGGCTTCAAGTCACTTGCTTGCCCAAGTATAAAATTGAGGTTCCATACTTAATGATTTAATTCCTTAGGGGGTTCATTACCAATGGTATGATGCTTCTTTTATACCCAAAGCAACTTGTGTTTTGAGCCCTCTTTCCACTAGAGGACTTTAATTCACCATTGGACTCAATTGGATTAAAGAATGGTTGGTAAATTAAAATGAGTAACTAAAACTTGGGACTAAAAGTGAGAAAGATAATAATTTGGTTGTGTTCAATCGGACGTTAATTGAACACATGGAAGCTTGAACCATTTCATACTTGTTAGTAATGAAATTATTCAAGTATCCAAGGTCAACATCTTCCCTTGATCATTCATGAAAGGGAGGAGGTTTGTGTCTTGTTTTGTATTTATTGAAATTGCATATCTTGAGTCACAAGCCATCATGCAATGAAATTGTTTGAGTTGGTGGTTTGTGGCTTAAGTACACCACTCCTTTGATTTGCTCATGAAAAGGAATGGTGAGTTATGCAAACAAACTCTTGAAATACCCTGTATATGCTCTATTTGTCCTCTAATGCAGCAAGATGAACCTGCACAGCAATGGCCGGCAGGTAGCCGGCAGACCACCTTTCATGGCCGGCCTGCCGGCCAGCTATCACTGGTGGCCGGTAGTCTTTACCAGTGGCTGACCGGCCACTGATGCAAAATTTGGTAATATGTTGGTAAGGTGGAGCAAAGCTGTTCTGAAAGTGGGTAGCGGTGTTAGTGTTCAATTGTGCAAACAGAGGCTTTCAGAAGCAAAACAATCTTTTTGGGTGGAAACCGAGCACGAGCAAGAGCATTCTTCACATCTCGAGCCTGTTTAGTTCAAATACTTGCCTTAGTTATTTGTTGTAATTAATTAGTTGTAGCTAATTAATTTTGATATGTGTTGTAACTAATTAGTTATTCAATTTCATTTTGTAATTAATTAGTTAACTAGGCTAGTTAGTTAATTCAAGTATTGTAATAATTAGTTAAGTAGTTTAGCTAGTTATTCATTTCGATTTGTAATAATTAGCTTTAGCTTAGCTTAATTAGTTAGTTAATTAGCTTAGTTTATTCGGACTCTCCTTCGCAAGAGCACAATGTAATAATGTGTATGTCTTCCAACCCCACGTCTTTCTCCCTTTTATTTACTAGCTTATGATGGTTAGTTTAGGGACATCATGTTTCAATTAGCATTTTCTAAGTTTGCATCCATTTGTATTGCATGCACCGAGGCTCGGTTCATTATTCTAACTGCATTGTTAGTTTTATACTTCTTTGAATACGTGCTTAGACCGCATGCTATTTAATTGATTCATATGCCATATTAGTAGCCGAGCCTATTTAGATTGCATATCGCATACATTGCATTAGTCATATTGTGTAAGTTAGGAATCATGCATTTTTCTAACTCTTTTGTTTATTTTGGCTTGGAGTGTTAGGTGAGCCTTTACTCGCTTTAGTAAAATCGCATGAGTGTGCTTGTTGCCATGTCTAGCATGCTTACCATAAGGCTAAATGCTTAAATGATGAACTGCTTGAATGCCTGTGGATGAAGGCTTATTGCTTGAATTGGGATAATTTGAGTAATGTTCATAAGCGATCACTTTTTCAAGTGGTACATATTTCGAAACAATTTTCAAAACAAACATGAACTCGAAATGTTCCAATTCTTGCAAGTTAGTCTATACTTGTGTGTGCATATCACATAATAATGCTAACCTAATAAGCCGGAACAAGAGCATATAATGTTGATAAAAATCATATCATGATTAGTAGAGGCTGATCTTTGATCGGGCGAGCGGGGGTACTCAAATGTATTCATGACCTTCCCCTCTCATACCCAAGTTCCCGATCCGAGACAATCTTGGTGATGACAGACACGTGGCCTTTGGCACGAGTCATGAGTTTCCTAAATTTCCCAAAAATAAAAAATATTTAGGTGGGGACTCTGTATCTGGCAAAGCAGTCCAATTTTGGCATTTTTTTATTCAAAATTGATTTTTCAAAAGATTTGCCGGATTTAGACTCTGTGGTGTTTATCAATTTCACATTGCATTTGTGAGATTAAATTCAGAACCACGGGAGTCCGAACTATAGGGCTTATATTTCGAACTTCCGAAAGAGGGGTGGAAAAAGTCGAGCTACACTAGGCCTAGTTGGCCGGTCAGCCTATTTAGCCGGCCGGCTGGCTAACTCCTTTTGGATGGAACGGAGTAGTCTTCCAGTGTTGGGCATACCAACTTCCGATGGTCTCCAAGGCGCTTGAAACTGTTTTTTTTTTTTTTATTTTCGTTTGAGAGTTTTATGAGTTTTCATTTTGTTGTAATATTCTCTTTCTCTTATTTGGTTTGTAAATATTCTTTCAAATGTTATAATAATTCCCTATCCCGCTTCTCTCTATTCCATTCTTTTACTTACTTTTTTTTTTTTGTGAGTATTGTTTCTCATTATATCCATGATTTGCATCCATGTTTCATGCCTTAAGTTTTAACTAAATTTGCATCTGTGGATTTTATCAATTCCTATGTCATTTTGTGCACTGCCTCATGTTCTTGAGATGATTCGGATGTCATCTATTAGAAGCCAAATCTTTTGTTGCATCTCATGAGTGAATTGCATTACGATTTTATATATAAGATCATGCATATTTCACTAACTTTGTTTTATAGCTGTTCGTAGGACGTGGGTAAATATGCAAATTTTTATGCTTTAGCATCCCACTTGTATGTGTTTTTCTTACTATGTTTAACATTTTACCATGAGGCTACTTGCTTACTTGATATAACTGTATAACTGCCAGTGGATTGAGGTTGTGTCACTTAATTTGGAATGATGTTGATTTTCATGTTTGTAAACTTAATTTCTTTAAGTTGTACATCTTTAAAACTCTTTCAAAATACATGAAATCAAGTTGTTCCAAAGTGGGTGGCATAGTCTATATTGGTATGCTTCACATAGTAAATTATAGGATTTATTTAATAACCGGAATATAAACATATATAGTTAATAAAACTCATATCATGGTTTAGTAGAGGTTGATTTTTTGATCGAGTGAGAGGGGGTGCTCAATTAATGACCTTACCCTCTCATACTTAAGGTTCTGAGTCAAGCATTCTTGATTACAACGAATAGTGGCCTTGGCACGAGTCACGGGTTTCCTAATTTTTCCAAAAATATTAGGTGGTGTCTTTAAGATCTGGTGATGTAGTCCATTTCTGGAAAAAGTTTTTGCAATAAAATGAATTTGCTATAAAAGTTGCCAAATCTGGACTCTCATCTATGTTTCACATTGCACTTGTGAGACTAGATCGAAGAAATCAAGGGTCCGAACTGTTTAGCACGCACGGGTACCCCTCGGTGATGTTACAATTTCTGGCAACTCCACTGTGGACTTTATGAAACCTTGACTCAAACTCCATGATATGACTTTTATTTTCAATTATATGTTCATTTCATTGTGTGCATTGGTGCACTTAAAGTCCCTATGCCGCCCAGATACTAGTGGAAGCACAGGAAAACTTTTTGTGACACTATACCTATCTCTACGTTACTTTTGAGGCCTTGTGTTATAACCTTTTGAGATCTGTAAAAAAGGTAGCTCTGCTATCTAAGGTTCTCAGACTTCGAAGATAGGCTATATTGACTCTTCCGATTTCCTAGGATCTTCATTGGTTATTACCCAAATGACTCTTTGGTAACGTCACATTGACTTCAACTCCTAGAGTAGAGCTGACCTTCTACATATAGTGACCTATAGTACCTTCCAAAATTAGGACATGATGCTCTCCTATTTCTAGGATGTATGATACCATTTGTTTGAATAGTGAAGCCCTTGATCATTTCAAAGGGGTGTTTGTTCTCTTTCTTGCCATGTGCAATGTATGAGATCTATACAAGGGTTCTCTCAAATTCAGTAGAATGGTTCAAGAATTTCAATTTGTGGGGTTGAATTCAGTTTTTCAAGATGAATCACCAGTAATCATTTGAGCTGGAATGCTGTTGAAATTTGATTGGGGTTCCGTTTTATTTTTGCAAGGTAGTGGGGCACCATAGCTTCAGAACAGTCAAATATCCTCCAAGTTCTGTGGACTTGCAATGGTAGACTCCATAAAACTATAGATTTGGTTCGAGGACAGCCAGTGTTAGTTTCTTTGCCACCAGTTACACGAAGAAGAAAAGCAAAAGCCTCATCAACTGTTCAGCGTATCCCTTCTTCACTAGCGAGATCATCTTCACTCAGTTCATCAGAATTAGTGATATCTCAGGCTCCGGAAAATATAATGGACATGTTGTTGGCCCTTCAACACAACATGAATGCTATTACTAATACAATTGCCACCTATGGTGATGCTCTTGTTGAATTGCGACTCCCATCTGGGGCATCTTCTACTCAACCACCTCCAGTGACTCATCCAATGCCACATCCACCAGCTGAGGAATTTCCTGAACCCAACTCACCAGAAAACTTGAGGGTTCCTACGCAATCATCGAGAGGACCTTTTCCCCTTCCACAACCAACGGGAGGGCACTTTTCCCTAGAAACAAATGAGTTTGATTCGACTATGCTAAAACTGGCCAAGTTGGAGAAAATGTTTAAAAGGTCGCAGGGAATCAAGTCTATTCCAGACATTGAGGATGGGTATATAGAAATAGCTTTCAAGTTTCTTGAACGATTCAAGATGCCATAGATTGATAGATTTGATAGATCTGGTGACCCCATGGTACATATCCGCTTATTTTTTGATGTTCTAAAGCTTATGGGTTTAACTCGTCCATACAAGCTATCTTTGTTTGGACGAATATTGTCAGGAGTGGCTGCCATATAGTATGCCAAGCTAGAAGATGTAGTGAAACAAAGTTGGAAAGAATTGGCTGAGGCTTTTATCACTTAATATGCTTACAATACTCAGATTGAAATAACCACTTGGGGGTTAGAAGCAACACGATAAGAACCAAACGAGGGTTTTATAGCCTTCATTACCAGATGAAGGGCCAAGGCGATGATGATGCCTAACAGACCGCTGGAGAAAGATCAAATCCACATGGTAGTAAGAAATCTATGTGGAAAACTGTTGCAAAAAATGATAGTCCTTTCACTTTTCACTTTCAAAGAGCTACGTGAAATGAGAGTTCAAATAGAGGACGCCATCAAACAGAGAATTACAGTGGATGACAAAGAACCGGTACGGAAGAGCTTTGGCCACAATCCAAACACTGCCACTGGTAGTAGTATGGCACCTTATGAGGTCAACTCAATCACTACCACCACCACTAAAATACGCCAGTCCACAAACAACAAACTCAGTCTGAGCCTCAACCAGATCCTTCAACCCACGCCATATGTCCCTTACCAAAGCCATGAAGATCTTGGTAGAAAAAGAGTATCTCAAACCTCTTGACCCACGACCTCTTCCAGATCCATTCCCAGCCAAACATGACCCTACCAAATACTGTGCCTTCCACTAACAGCCTGGATACGATACCGACCATTGTTTCCGTCTTCATCATTATATTCAAGATCTCATTGACAATAAAGTCATAGCTTTGCCACAACCACCAAAACCCAATGTTACTACTAACCCATTATCACCCTATGACAACGTCCCATCACTTATTCGCCTTAACTTTATCCATACACTATCGCCCACTTTTTACTCCCAGCATCTATATCACACTCTTTCATCTACCTAAACCCGAGGTACACATTACTGAGAGCACTAATTTGTGCATGATGGATGCACCTCCAACCCAGCCAAAACCCGAGAACCCTATAGTGGTAGTGGTAAAAGCCAAAGAGGAAACAACTGAAGTGTTTGTGCTTGAGGCTGAGAAACTACCAGAGGAAAGATATGATCCTAGCAAGTATATTGTTCCCATTGGTCAGCTGAAGCCTGAGGTTGGTCTGCCTGACTTATTTTCTATCAATGTTGTCAAAAAAGATGTACCTAAATAGGGGTTGGATGACTTGGCTGACCTAGAGGAGGACTTGGCCAATTTCTAGTTCTTTGAAGAATTAGACCTTGGGAATGTGCAGATAGGATGGTGGGATCTGAGAAATTCTGATGCCAGTCATGGTTGGTCAAGTAATGACGAAGTTTCTGATGAAGAAACTGAGAGAAAAGTAGATGAACCAAAAATCAACACCGAAAAATCTGAAGACAGTAGTAAAGGAAAGGGTTTCGAAGAGAAAAGGAAAAGAACCAGAAAGCTAACCAGAGTATACTATAGCAATGATTCGAGCAGAGCCTGATAATTGCCTTTTGGTCAACGAAGGTGAATGGTGAGATGATTATGACCTGCAACTCACCTACACTGATGATGAATGGATAAGTAATGTGCCTAACGAGACTTGGTACTTAGAAGAAATTGATCATTTGACTAGGAGTAGGCGCTACTTCAAGCCTTCACACCTAGACCAAGGAGTGTCTTCAGGCAAAGACAAAGAAATTGAGAAAGAGAAAGAGAAAGAAGTTAAAGAAGACCTGGTTATAAAAAAATTAAAAAAGATCCAGGAAAACATCTCCATTTGGGGGCTTCTCATGGCTTTCCAAGAACACTGACAAGCAATGTTGTCAGCCTTAAGCAAGGCTAAGCTGTCAATTGACACAACTCCAGAATAACTTGTGTCGCTAATCACCTTAAGGGAAACAGCTTGCATGATGATCTTCTCTGACAAAGAGCTATCACCGGAAGAATCAAGACACAAGAAGCCTCTATATGTGTCACTAGAGTGTAGAAAGAAATGGATCTTGATCGTTTAGTGTTTAGTGTTTAGGGCTTAGCATTTAGGGTTTAGAACGGCCGATCTAATTGTTCGGGTATAGAGCATTTTCGAGATTTCAGCTTGTTTAACACACTTTCCACAAATATCTTAGATATTTACACCCGAGGCACTATAAATAGAGCTTGGCAACTCATTTGTTTAGAAAATTTGCCCAACGCATACACAAACCTCTTGACCTTTCTCATTCTCTTCTATCTCTTACCTATCACCCTCAACCTTCAACAACCACACACCATTAAAGCTTAATCTTAAGCTTCTTGCTGAGCTTCTTGAACATTCAAAAGCATATCTAAAAGGTCTTTTGGGAACCAAAAGAGAGTTTTGTAAACAAAGGAACTTATCCTCTTTAAGAGGTGAAATTCTTGCAACTTTTATCACTTTTCTCCTTCTTTTTCTTCATTTCTAACTCTAATATTGCTCCATAATTATTGTAAATATGTAATAAGTCCTCGTGGATGTAGAGGGAGTAAAAATTAGCCACCCATCCATTGAGTTGATATTTTTCTTTCTTTTCTTGCTTTCTACCGCTAAGATTCATCATTATTGTGTATTTTGGAACCTTGTGGATGTAATTGGGAGTAAAAATTAGCCATCCATTCACAAGTTTAATATGTGCAATAGAGTTCTTTCCTTGTTACATATTATTTACTCACATATCTCATCATCTAAGCACTTTAATCCATATGTCTCAACTCATCCTAACTCAATGTTAAAGAGTGCTTGAAGTTGTTTCATAGAATTACTTGGATAATCCATGAGGTTTGATGTTGAAAATGTTGTGTTCTTCTCTTCTATTGAGTATTTTGGAAGCAAAACAAGAGATTTTATGTAAAGGGTATTGAACTCTCTTCTCAATCATTTGTGAACATGGAAAGGGTAGAAACACCCTTGTTCTATGAATAGGAGGAGTTTTCAATGGATTTTTTTATCAATCCCTTGTTTTCAAAGCAAAGCTTCCGCTAAGAAATGATGTGCATTAATCTACTTACTCCAATTAATAGCATGGATTTGGGTATTAACTTATCCTTATTCACAAAGAGATGATATAGGTTCTCATTTATTTCTCAAGCTTTAATTTGTTCTTGGTTTGATCCCTTTAAATTGTTAATTTATTGCAAAATATTTGTTGTATGTATTTGTTTATACTATTGTTAGAGGTTGAGGCCTATCTACCTCTTCCCTAAGTAATTTATGTGAGTGGAAGAGGTAGAAGGGATGAGCACCCCTTAGAAGATGTTCTTAGCTTCTATTCTAGACTTTTTACACTAACCTAAATCTTCTCCAGAAGAAGAGTTTCGTAGGCTAGTTTTATATTCAATAGGCCCATCCTGTCTCTAGCCAGATGATTTTCCCAAGAACAGAGCAAATAGTTTTTGGGAAGTGTTCTCCCAGGTGGTTTTGGAGCTGCTGGAGGAATTATTTGCCTTATTTAGCATGTTCTATTAGATTCAACAGCAATTTGGCTGGATCGATTTCAAATTGTTGTAATAAAATCTCTCTCTCTCTCTCTCTCTCTCTCTCCTCTGATTTGTTATTCAAATTGTTGTAATAATCTTCCAATCCTACGTCTTTCTAACTCTTTTATTTATGCGCTTTTTGTATAGCATCATGTCTTATTCATCACGCCCATGTATTGTATTCATTTTTCATGTATTTGAGTCCAACTCATTCGCATTTGTGGACTTTATCATTTCTAAGTTGAATACATGCAATATCTTATGTCTTGAGATGATATTCATGTCATATCTTAGTATCCGGACCTATAGATGCATGCCATGTATGTATCGCATTAGTTACTTATATAGGATCATGCATGTACTTTAACTTATTCTTTTGGCTCGCCCCGGAGTACAAGGTGAGCACCTCTTTGCTCTAACATGTTGTATGTGTGTGTTTCCTGTCATATTCTTATTGGAATATATGTTTGAATGCTAGTGGATGGAGATTGTGTTGCTTACGTTGGAATGTAATTGATTCTTATGCTTCTGAGTTTGTACAAAAAGGCTTTTCAAAATTACATGAAATCAAAGTATAACCAAAATTAGTGACACAATCTATACTTGATTGCCTTGGATAATAATAACATTAGCATTATTAATAAATCAGAATATGAGTATATATTGATTATAAAAATCACATCATAACTTAGTAGAGGTCGATCTTTCGATAGGGTGAGCTAGGGTGTTCAATTAATGACATTCCTCCCTCATACATAGGTTCCCGAGCTGAGGCACTTTGGTTATGATGGACAATGGCCTTTGGCATGAGTTACGGGTTTTCTAATCTCCCCAAAAGATTAGGTGACGACTCTGAAATCTGGTGACGCAATCCACTTTCAGCAAATATTTGTAACAAAGTGGGTTTTTACAAAAGTTGTCAGATTTGGAGTCTCATCTTTTGTTTTACATTACACTAGTGAAATCAGATCAGGAGATTGGGAGTCTGAACTATTGGGCGCGCTTGGTAACCCCAAAGGCATCCCACACCTAGCCTTTACCAAGGTTGAAAAAACTAGAGTTTTTCCAGCCAAATTTGTTATGAATATTCTCAAAAAATTCACCTTTCAAGGAACTCTTTTTTATTGGTGGTTGTGTTGCCAATATTTCTTTGACTTTATTTGTATAAACCTCAATCCCTTTTTTATGAACAAGGAAACCTAAGTAGTTCCCAGTTGTTACCTCAAATGCACACTTCAGATGGTTCATTTTCAGCTTGTAAGACCTCATCCTTTGAAAGGTCTATCGAAGGTGCTCCAGATGTTCATCAAAATCTTCTGACTTGATGGCTACGTCATCTATTTAGACTTCTAAAAACTTCCCAATTAGATCATGGAAGATTAAATTCATGGCCATTTGGTAAGTTGCTCATGTATTCTTTAACCCAAAAGGCATAACAACCCATTCAAAAGTACCTAAAACACCAGGACACCTGAAAGCTGTTTTGTGAGTGTCCTCTGGATTGATAAATATTTGGTTATACCCAACATGTCCATCCATGAAGGACAAAATTTTATGCTTGGCTGCTGAATCTATTAACAAATCAGCTATAGGCATTGGGTATTCATCTTTGGAAGTTGCAGTATTTAAATTCTTGAAATCTATGCACACTCTTAGCTAACCGTTCTTGTTCATAACAAGAACTATGTTTGACAACCACTCAACATATTTGGCAGTCCTTATGAAACTTGTTTTAACCAGCCTCTCAATTTCCTCTTTAACTAATAAAGTTACCTCATTGGTCATTCTTCTTGGTAGTTGCTTATGAGGAACATAGTTACTTCTTATTGGGAGTTTATGTTTAACCAATGATCTATCTAAACTAGGCATCTTATCCTAATTCCATGCAAAACAATCCATATAATCAGAAAGAAGGCCAACCAGCCTTTCTTTGCATTTATTAGATAAATTTGCATTAACAATGATGGGCCTCTTACAGGCTTTATTTCCTAAGTTAAACTCCTCTAATGGATCTTGTACATCAGCCTTAAGGTTATCTAACATAGCAGGTGCTGCCTGCAAATGCTCCAATTGGACCTCTTTATAACTTAGAGGATTGCTGTCAATCACACATTCATCCCATGAATAAAAAGGTAGAATCCTAGGGTTGATCTTATTTGCTAAAAAGAAACAAAATAATCTAAAGAAAATAGACATAACTACACTAATATCTTCCTCATCATCTCTCTCAATAATTGCACTCATCGTTTAACACTCTTCATGTTCAGCAACCATTTCAATAATTGGTTCACCTTACCTTCTTTGCATCAGACTGCGTTTGGCCAAGTCTTGACCAATCTGTCGAAACCCTTCATCTATGTGGGCCTAAAATTCCTCAGGAGTTATACTCCTGCCTTGTGTCTTCAATTCTTCAGAAACCACTTCAATGGGTCCTAGATTTTCTTCAGTGCTGCTTCTATGTTATGGACATTTACCACAAAAGGGTTACCATCAGTCCAGTAGACTTCTATGACATCCTTCTTACATTACTTGTCTTCTTCTTGATTGGTTAAGAAGATGAGAGCCTGATGTAATGAAGATGGCACACAACCATTTAAGTGAATCCAATCCCTTCTAAGCAACAAATTATAATTGGAAGTGGAGTCCACCACAAAGAAAGTTGTGCTCATAGCACTTTCTTCAATTTGCAATTTCCAAATTGTTACTTCCTCGGCATCAGAAGACCCTTTTGCAAAATTACTGATGGACATGTCAATAGGCATTAAGTCATCCAATGTCTTTCTTAGCATCCTCAATGTTTTAGAAGGAAGAATATTAACAATAGCTCCATTATCGACCAGGACCCTATTAACAAGAACCCCATCTAAGTGCACTTGCACATATAAAGGCCTAAGGTGTTTAATTAACTTTTCTCCAAGCATTTACAGCACCACCTGATCTCCATCGACAGACTTAACCACCTCTATTGATCTTACTACTTTGGCCTTGGGTTAGACTATTTGGGCCACTACTTTTGTCAGGTCTTCTACATCTCCAATTAAGTGTGTTGGCTGACCTCGCCTGAAACCTTTTAGAAATGGCCATGACCACATTATAATCTATGAGGGGGAAACTGCCAAATTGAATGGCCATTTTCTCTCCAAAATCCCTAGAACTTTCAGATTTAACTTCATTCTTGTCCATGTCAACAGGCTCTACTATTTTTAATTCTGGAGCCACATCTTGGCTGTCTTTCATGGCCTCTTCATCAACCTATAGCTCTTTCTTCAACTCTCAAATTCTCCGTCTTAGCAAAGCCTCATTTGTTATAGGTATTGGCTCTTCATATGTCATAACTGGTTTAGAAATCACCTCTATGCTTTTTCCTGGGGTTAATATCACTGCATCCCTTGGTGCATATGTCTCCCCACCTCCTTTTCCCTTGGACCAAGTCATGCTTTGAACTCTTGGTGGTTTAATGCCTTGACTCTCAAGCCTAGACATCATTGCATAGAACTTCCTTTGTTCTCATCTCTTTTGTGTTCTTGTCTCTCCCATAGGTCTCCAACTACCCCTAGGGAACTTTGGGTATATGTAACGCCCCAAAATAAATAACAATCCAACCCATAACATTTCTTACAAATGATCAATAACATCATATCTTCTATTGCATTCATAACTTTGATCAATACAATAGATGACATATGCAATATACATTCATAAGCCCTAGATTCTGAATCTATAGCATATGGCATAGATATATATGAAATAAAACAAAAGTAAAACCAAATAACTGTATGCCCTAATGGCTACAACTTTCCAAGTCGATGCTTGGGTACAACAAAATGAGTTTAACTAAATACAGCTAAAGCCCGAGGCTCAATCCCCCATGCATCCCAAATTTGGCCTTTATGCTCTCTATGAACTAAAAGTGAGACCAAGCTAGGCAATCATTGCCTCCACTTGCTCAGCTATCAAGCCATGATATTGGCACCATTAGTTGCATCTTGTCCATCCTTCAAGCCTTCTCCATACCTGACTACCACTGATTGGCTGTCCGCAATGACTTCTATATCCTCTTCAAACTCAAGAAAACCTGCATCTTCAATATGCCTCTAACTTGGGTCTCCAAGATGGCTTGACTCATCATCAACTTTTTTGCTAGTGTCAGTAGTTTCAGTTTTCTCAATTTTTTTCTTCACCATCACTCCAAGTTAGAGTGGTCCCACTGGGCATGCCAATTTATGTTACCAAAAATTTGGTTCAAGCCTAATCGATAATGATTAATTGACAGACTTAAGTTAATTTTTACACAAACACAAAAGATCAGACTTGTGGTTGACTTCTATACCTTAAACAGATTAAGGACTGCATTAGAGGTAATTAAATAAAGAAGAAACAAAGCAGAATAGAACTAAATATGTATTTATTCAAATGGATTGTCACTTGCTACCAATTACAAGAACTTAAACTAGAACAACGAAATGAACAAATAAAGAAGTCGACAGAATAAAAGAAATAAGGGTTGAAAAGCTATCACTTAATCTACTCCTACCAATTGCTAAATTAAACTACTTCTAGATGAATATCACATTTCATGAGTGGTTGTGGATGCCCTTCTTTCTTTTGTCCAACTCTCTTTTATACTTGCTCTGCCCAGCTTTCAGTTATGATCTTCCCTGATCTCCAATCTCTTTGCATTTTTATCGCAACATCGTAGGGACTGCCTTACATGATTTTCGAATTATGATTTCCCCATGATTTTCTGCAACCACTTTATTCAAACATCTTTCCTTTGGAGCTCTTATCTTTTTAACAAAAGAACCACGTCACATGCCTCCTTTATTATGCCATGTCAACCATTCTACCACATTAGGAACCTGTTGATGGAAGGTTTTCAAAATTTTGCACCAACAATTGGTTAGTTAATATAGTCTTTTAAATACGACTATCCTTATGAATCCAAACAAAACACGTATGGGTTTACGACCTCATAAGTCCATAAAATAGATTTATAGACTAAGGTCTTAATTTTTAAACTTTAATTTACTCATTTTATTTTATTTTATTTTATTTTATTTTATTTTATTTATTTCTTTTAAAAAATTCATGATCTAAACATAACACATTCCTACTTTTTTTTCCCCATAGTATAGAAATTGTTTTATGAGTGAAGTTCATGTTTTCTTCCAAACAAAATGAAGTTGGCTTTGTGGGTGCATGACCAGTGCTCATTGAGCACTTTTTCATTAATTAATAACGGGGATGTTCACTTTAAAGGAGTGTTTTGTTCGCAAATCTGTTCAAAATTTTCATGTGTAGAGAAATATGTCAATTGATTTTGTTTTATGAAAAATGGTTTCTTTTGGGAATAGTGATAAGTGTTATCTGTTAGTCTATGATGAGAAGGACTATTAGGCTGTGTTTGGATTATATATGTAAGAATTTGAAAAGCAAAATGGAAAAGATAAAGAAGATGTAAACGAATCATACATTATTATTCTTTTCTCTAAATTCCTATTTAATTCCATAATCCAAACACAACATTAAAAAATGAATTATTATAGCATTGTTTGGCAAGTTGGTTTGTGGCTAAAATAGCCACAAAAAACAAAATATGCTATTTTAGCCACAACAAACAAAATATCATATCCAATTCATAATCATTACACTATTCTCTCACAAAAAAAAAAAAAATCAAAAAAGTCAAAAAGCCAACCCACTTCTATGTAAAGTGGTTATGTCTCTACTCTCATACATCTTATGCTATATTTAGATTATGAATTTAGGATGGAATTTGAAAAATAAAAGAGAAAATGTGAGGAATATAAAAAAAAAATTTAATTCATTTTTCATTTTGTTTCCAAATCTATATCCACTATTCATGATCCAAATACAATATTAAAAATCAATTATTTTGTAAAGTGGTTAGGTCACAAGGCCTGTAATGGTGGAAGGTGGAGATTCACATCATGTTACAATTCCAGAGCTAATTCAATTTCAATATCAATTTCATTTCATGCTTCAAACTCACGTTTGATTCGTTTTAAGGTTTAGTCTTGGAAAAAATTATTTCATCAACTTTCGTGTTCATTAATTAATGCATAAATTGTTGCTCGTACATGAAAATAAAAACAAAAGCTAACATGCAGTAATATAGTTATGAAGATTAGGTTTTGAGCCTCCTACGTGAAATTTAAAACAAAAGCTAACACTTTTATATAATAATTATGAAGGTTAGGTTTTAAGAACGTACCCATTAAAATAAAACAAAAAGTTAGTAATCGGTTTGACTCTCTCCGGAGTCCATCATTCGAGTGATAGGTAAGATGAACCTTTCAAGATTGGACGAATCGTATTTAATGTCAGGAGTGTGGGTTTGAATCTTCGCCTCTCTACAAATTCGCAACTTATTGTTTCATGATTAAATGGGTCTGTTGTGTAGCACAGCTTAAAAGTGACTTTTAAGGTCTCAACTCTTTAGGATCTACTCCTAGAAGTCACCGCTCTGTGCTTAGATTTTATTTTATTTTTTTAATGGTTAAAATGCATAATATTATCTGTTTTTTTTTTTTTAAAAAAGTGGTTTCGAGAGAAAGAAAGGGAAATGATTTTTTTTATTTATTCTAATACTTGTTAGAATTACTAAGAAATGGAATGAAATTTGATGGCGTACTTTTTGATCCCTTCAAAAGTATAGAGATTGATTGAGAGAGAAAAGACATGGGTAATTACTAAAGAAATAAAAAATATAAAAGGTTATTTTGATATTCTGTAATAATTTTCTTTTCTTTCTTTTATCTCTTTATTTATAATAAGATTATTTCTTTTCTTTTCTTTTTTCTCTCATAAATTTTCAAATTATTTTAAAATTTAAAAAAAAATAAATATTGAAACAATGGTTAGTGTTTTCAATAGAGTGGCCTCCTCATTTTCATTTTCATATCAATGCTTTCCCAATTTTGGTTTTTTCAAAGGATGATATGAGATGAGATATTTTTTTATTAAACTCGATATTTAAATTTAGATCAAGTTTAGTAAGTTGTTAAAAAGTTAAAAGGTTATTTAAAAAGTTAAAAAGTTATTACTATTCACCAAAATTCAAAAATTACGACTGCACAACTCCCGATCCTAATTTTTTCCTACACACTAATTTATACAATTTTTTAATACACATTTTTTCATAAAAAGTCAAAAAGTTAACCTAAACATTCATATTTTTTTTCTCAATTTTTTAGTCTAAAAAGACAAAAAATATATTTATTTAAGACATCCCAAATAACCCCTTAAATTGTATTTGGATTATAATTTTTTTTTATTTATTGTATAAAAAAAATTTATCCCTTGATAAAGCGGTGGTTGTGGTGAGTGCATCCAAGTCAAAAACAATAATTAAATCCACTCATCACTGCCCCAACCCAACTAACCAAATTTTTCCCCTCAAAAGAAAAAGATCCTAAAATCTTCACACCCCACGCCCTAACTAACATGACTTTATTATATTCATTTACGTCATATTTGAGAAATAAATTATTTTAATTGATTATTTAATTTTTGTGATGATTTTAATTTGATTAAAATAATTATATTTAAAAAAATAATTGATTTGATAGTTGTGAAAAAAAAAATTATATATTAAATATAATATTTTTATCTTATGAATTATTTTAAGGAAAATGAGTGGGAGCACTAATTAGTGCTCCCACTAATTAGGTGGCAGTGGGTCCCACCAGTAATGATGTGATGTTTTGGTCTTGGAGTTGTATTTTTTTTTTATTTTTTTTATTTTTTTAATGCATTAGTGCTATTAGTGGTGGTGTTTTTAGTGGAATGAATCATTGTTGTTATTTTAATATATTTTATCTTTTAATAAATTATTTTAATCCAAATTTGTTTTCAAATCCTTTAATAAGATATCAATACAGTACGATTTTTTTACACGTGGCATCTCTCTTCGTGAAATAGAGCCACCCTACTCAAAAAAAGCTTATTCTCTATGTATTTTGGTTTTGATTGATTGATTGGTACTCTCCCTTCACCCAAGAAAACTATTTGGTAATTGAAAATGATTTGGAACCCTAAAAACACCCCCTTAATCCTCTTAATTTTCAATTTGAGCAATTGTTTTTTTTTGTTTTTACTTGATATGGAAATTAGGGGGATTAGGGGGAGTGTTTTTAGGGGGATGTAGCAAGGTCTTTTGGTAATTTTGAGATAAATTTATGGGATGTTTTAAGAAGTTGATAAAATATTAATTTTTGATTTTTTAAATTTATTTTGTCTTTTTTATAGATAAGTTATGTGAAAAGTGATATAATTAGAAATGAGTAAAAAATTAAAAATTAACTTTTTACCAGCCTCTCAAAAGACTATTTTGTGATACTTTAATTTGATAGTTATTAATTAAAAACTGAGATTTTATATTTTTTATTAAGATTTTTAGGAATAATTTCACAAATATTTAGCGGTAAATAGCGTGGAATATTGCTCCAGCACCCTAAATAACCTCTCCCCTACTTACCATACCCAACATGTTTCTGATTTTCTCCCCAACTTAGATTTATAGATCAAATATCATTTTCTCACAATTTATAAAATAGTTTTATTTTAGAAATTAATAATTTATAAATTCATTCACAATAATGTAATAATAAAAATGCTTTTGTTGGCATCATAAATTTGTAATTTTATTATTTATTATTTATATAATTGCAAGACATGTGACATCCTCTTACTCATTTGGAGGTTATGAAATGTGAAAAGATAATGGAGAACAAAGTGGAGAATATAGAGCATGAAGTGGAGGTTGAAGGAAGTTATGGAAGATCATGGAGTATGAAATGGAGGAGGTTGAAGAGTGGGTAGTTTTAGGTAGTTTTTTTCCACAAATGTTTACCTATAAATAGCTATTTATGACTACATTGTAAAGAATCCAAAACTCAAATTAAATACAATTGATTTCTATTTTTCTTATCATTTATATTTCCTACATTTTATTTTACACACTTCCTTTTTGAAGCATTTATTTTCAACACTTTCTTTTCGAAGCATTTTATGCATTTCATTTTCAAAGCATTTTATGCATTTCCTTTTTAAAGCATAGGAATAGAGGTAAGTAATTGTTACTTTGATTGTTTACCTAATCACCCTGATTGTTCACTCAATCATCTTTCTCCATCTCTCTCATTCTTCTGTTAATTTTTTTTCTCTACACTTGGCAATTTTGAAATCCTCTTCATTAAGGCAAAAGAACCGTCAACATAATCACTTGATAATTGGCTTGAATTTAATCTGTAAGGACTTTTGAATCCTTGTTGGCATGCTCGCATTTATGATATTTTCCTTCGTAGAAAAAATAAGCAAACAATTTTTGGTATGTTCAGTGGGGCGTCAAGTGTAAGAAATGAAAAATAAATTGGTTTCATCCATTCTAAATAGCCTAGATGGAATCTTTTAACATAAACAAAAAAATTTAGATCTTCAAGAAGAGATTCATTTTCTTGATGAAACAAACTTCCATCCATTACAATATTGTTTCGTAGAAAAAAAAATACACCATTTAATTTAAGTAATTCATCAACTTGATATGAAAATTTGTTAATGGAGACATTAGTTATCAACCCTTCTTGTCAAGTCTTCAATGATTGAATTTTGTGCGGTTTAACCAAATGTTTTCAAGTCATTTTTGACTAAAATTAGTGAAAATATAATTTCATCAATGACTCGAAGGGTTCAAGAGCCCGTTTTTAAAGAGCCAAATTATGAAATTAACATAACGAAAGAGCATGCTCTTGAGCTAAATTTGGCTCCAAATGATGTTCCATGCATGGCTCAGGGGATCCAAAAATCAGTTTTTAGAGAGTCAAGTCATGAAAATAACATACCCATGGGGGATTTTCATAAGCCATTAATGGCTAACATGAAAAAACAGCCTACTTTGCCAAATAATTATGAAAATTAATTCAGCAAAAGTCATGTTTTTAAACCAAACATGTTCAAGAATAAATTTTTGATATTTTTCAAAGTGTCAAAAAGTATAAATTTTCATAGTCACATTATACCATGACTTTTGTTGTTCAAAATCCATTTTGGATTTGTGGATCACATCAAACATTGACTTTGATGGAATGACTAACAAATAATATTTCGTTATTGGAATATATTGGGCCAAAAATATGGTTATTAATTTATCTATAAAACCATCACCATTTGATTTTGTGGTTACCTTCGAAACATATCCCAAGACACTTCGAACCATGTCATTAAGAACATGTGAGGGTTGTTAAACCTCTTTTCAAAAGATAAATGATTGTGCTGTTATATGTATTTATTGAAATATCATTTTATAGCCACTAATGGCCAGATAAAATGCCAAACTAATTTCATAGTAATCTAACTCTTTGGATTTGGTTCGAAAAGATGTCTTGAGCACTTTCGAATGATGACTTTGATCATTTAGTAACATATGTGACTTTCGAATGGTAGTTTTGTCATCAATAAATGTCATGACCCAAACCCGTCCCTATAGGTTTAGTGTCATAACCAGGCAGTAATCCTAGGATTACCAAAGGCCTCTGACCTGAAAATCATATAAGAGAGGGGCTGCGGAAGCAAATATATAAAATATATCGTCCATTGAGCTGTGTAGACATACATGAGACAGATAATTTAAAACTTTATATACATAACCAAAACTCATACCCACGTTATACCCACACACTTAACTATAACATCTTAAGTACAGCCAACAAAACAAACAAAGTCTCATAACATGCGGCACTTCCAGAACCTCTCAGTGAGGCATAATGGTTGGCTTGACAAAACGGAAGTCAGATAGAAGCCCTTAGGCCTGGTCCTGCACACGCTCACCTACATATACATATATATAAACGGTGAGCTAAAGTCCAGTGAATAACATTAAGATAAAGAGGTTAGTGAACGAATTCCAAACATAATAATATCCATAAAACAAATCATAACAGAATCAAATCTCATATCTGAACATAATAATGGTACATTCCATAAAACGCATCATATCGTTATCCGACTAAAGTAATCGGTTCCAGATACTGATTAAACATAGGACATTCGTTCACGTAAACAAATATCATTTCAGAAATCATAAGTTATCAAATCACATTTGGAATATAATTCATATGAACATATCTTTACAATAACGTTACTCACAGTGGGCTTCCGAAAACGGTCAATCAATCTTCGAAAGTTGACCTACAAACATAAAAGTACATAACACAAACATATCTTAGCATTACACATGGGCTTGGCTATTACGGTTTAGCTTTCTTTACATGGGTTTCTTATTCAGTCCATTTCTCATAATTTGTACACGTGAATCACATTCTCGAATTTGCCTCATATATTCTAATTCAATTACTCATGTCATTTCTTAGCTTAATACTCTTTAATCACTCATAATTCTTTCCAAATATGCTAGAAAAGATGGGAACAAAAATATGAACACAAAATGTCTTTTGAAAATATGTTGAAAATGGCTTGACCGCTCAAGCGCACATTCAGTCGCTCGAGTGGACTGCTCTGCTTGCAAAAGCACTGAATGGTCTCATTCTACGCTCAAGCTACAACTCCTACGCTCAAGCGGTTCCACAATATACAAAAGGGTTCGCTCGAGCCACCAAGTGGTCACTCGAACAGTCTGTAATAGACTGCAAAACTACTGGATGCTTAAAATGTCCGCTTGAGCGACAAATCCTTCGCTTGAGCAGCTTACAAAAATCTTGGGTTTTCAAAACAGAGTTTTGAGTGTCCAAATGCGAATTCAAAGGCAAAGCTCATGCGTGGCTTCTTTTTAAAGCTTGAAAACTTTTCCACAAATATAAATACATGATCCTTTACAACACTTTGCTCAAAACTCATGAATTTAACCAAAATTGGGTTCAAAACCTCCATGCATGCAAGTTTCATAAACCCTTTTTCTCAAATTCCATGTGTTTAACAAAATTGAGCTTTAAGGCTTCAAGCATATACAAAACTCCTTGTCAAAACATGATTTTAAGAGGAAATATGTGATGATTCAAACATGCATGTGCCAATTATCCATAATTTTTACATGAATGATCAAAATCAAACTTGACATGGCAAAATCCAACATGTTTATAAGACTTCTTAAACATGGAATTTACCTACAAAACTTGTTGACATATGCATGCATGTACATTTCATGCTCCAAACTCAACACAATGACAAAGCTCATAATCAAAATGATGATTTAACACTTATATATGCATGCATGCAAGAATTATAATCAAATATTTCATCTTCTTGACAAACTTATGTGAAATACATGCAAATGATCATAACAACTCTATGAATTCATCTCTACAACACATAATCTCCTTGAATTAATAGTTAAAAGCTTACCTAGAGCCTTGAATTACTCTTGTTCTAGCTTAATCTTGATGGATTTTAGCCAACATCTTCAATTCTCCTTCAATCTCTTCATTTCTCACTCTAGAATTGCACTCTCTCTCCTTCTAAAATAAATTCTCATAATTTTGCACTCAAATGAAGCAAATTGAGCTCAAGAATGAGCTTAAGGGCTCTCATATATATATATATAGCTAAAGTGGCTTTCTACAATAATTAAAACATTAGGCTTGCCAAATGAAACTTAATTTATCAAACTAAATCAATTTTTAATAAAATTTGTCATATGATTGTAAAAATTCCGAATAGCATTTGATGTAGTCAATTTCGGTTTCAGATGCTAATAAGGCTTTTAATTTTCAGATCAAAGCAGAATTCCAGGAAAATATTTCTATGAGTAACAGATAGAAAGCCAAATAACATACAAAATACACAATTAGCACATAATTCCATTCTAAACACTTAGTCAACATTCTTAATTATAGATTAATAGTTAATGACGGATCGATATTACTGCAATAAACACCTTCGAAATGTAATATAGGACGAGAAAGCTTTTGAAATGCATACCTCCCTTCAAATACATGTAAAATGGCAATTAATTAATTATCAAATAATGCCTATTTTTAGCATGATAATTAGTGGCTTTGCTGGTAAACATTTTTATAGCCATTTATTACATGAAAATGTAACTAGTATTCTACAAAAGTTGGTTCGAAGAACAACTGTTTTTGTGTCTTCGGAGAATTAATAATTGGTTTGAAGCACAAAATTAATATTTTCATTAATTATGTATAAACCAAAACATAAAAAATTTGAATAACCATAATGTGGGCTAAAAGTTGCTTCGAAAGCCCTTTTGCCATAATTTTGTAAGCTTTAAAGCACTTCATCTTGCATCAATAACAACTTTGAAGAAACAATAATGGTGATTGTAAACCTTCGAAACTTTGTCGAGTATTTCCAAGGATGTAACTTGTCCTTTGTCGGCACCTTCGACCTTCGAAGGATGATTTTGGTCATCTATACCACCTTTGAAGTTTGTTACTAGTCCATAATAGCTAGCATGTGTAATAGCTTGTTAAGGTGAATCATGTTTGGATATTAGCTCTGCCTTGAAAATATGAGGTTTTGAATGATTCTAAGTGCAAGCAACATCAACCTACTTCAAAAGGTTCCGAGTTTTCTAAGTGTTTGAAGTACGAATAAAATAAAATTGTTTAATTTCCTTCAATAGACTGATGCCGATTCAAAGTACATATATAATATCCCTTCAAGGCATATATATATAATTCGAGACATCTAGTCATAATCTCATACTCATTCAAAGCACTTTATTGGTGCTTTTATATCATTCGAAGAACTATATTAATATTATTTGAAGCTCTTTGTTGCTTAGATTAGTCATGTGCTTGGTTCAGCCTTTCAAAAATTCAAGTAAACATCATTTTTAATGGCTACCGGGAGGGGGGGTAATGTTGGTACCATAAATTTGCAATTTTATTATTTATTATTTATATAATTGCAGGACATGTTGCACCCTCCTACTCGTTTAGAGGTTATGAAAAGTTATGAAATGTGAAAAGATGATGGAGAACAAAGTGAAGAACATAAAGTATGAAGTGGAGGTTGAAGGAAGTTATGGAAGATCATGGAGTATGAAATGGAGGAGATGGCAGAATGGGTAGTTTTAGGTAATTTTTTCGTACAAATGTTTGCCTATAAATAGCCATTCATGGCTACATTGTAAAGGATCCAAACTCAAATCAAAGATAATATGCATTTTATTTTACGCACTTCCTTTTCGAAGCATTTATTTTCAGTACTACCTTTTTGAAGCATTTTATGCACTTCTTTTTCAAAGTATAGGAGTAAAGGTAAGTAATTGTTACTTTGATTGTTCACTCAATCATCTTTCCCCGTCCCCCTTATTCTTCTGTTAATTTTTCTTTTCTCTTCACTAGTCAATTTTGGAGTCCTCTTCATTGAGGCAAAAGAATTGTCAACACAATTGCTTGATAATTGGCTTGAATTTAATCTGTAAGTATTTTTCAATCATTACTGGCACGCTCGCATTTATGATATTTTCTCTCATGCGAAAAATAGGCCAACAACTTTATATGATTGAATGTGTGATAAATTAAAAATTAATATTTAATATGTCACATCATTGTGAATTAAATTAAGAGAGCTTTTTTTAGAAGTTTAAAATGTTTTCCTTTAATATGCCTCCAATTGCAGATATATAGTCCCTTTATACTTTGAATGAAAACCCAAGATTTAAAAATAAATAAATAAATAAAAATTAATGGAAAACATTAATTAATTACAAAGATTAATTAGTTTAAGAGAACTGTTATTTATCATCACATTTAGTTCACCTTCTATTGCTCTATTTGGTTCATTAGAATAAGATAAAATAAAATGGTGATTCCTTATACATTCCTTTGGAATGACTGTTCCCTTAAAATGATGAAAGATAATTCTATTTGTAATGCATTTGTCATTATTTTTTTGGTATAACTAAAACAAATATTTTGATAGAATGAACATTCTATTCTATCTCATTTTGATGAACCAAACATTACCTATGTGTATATCTACAGCCCATTATATTAAGAAATAGTGAATTATATATATAACCTTTTAGTTTAATTGATACAATTTCTTAGTTCACACTTGTGAAGTTAGTTCTAATGGTAAATCTCTAGGTAAACAACCACAAAATCTTAGGTTTGAGTCCTTACTTCATTTGATATGTAATGAAAGGGCAGTTGCATATATCAGGTCTCACTAAAGGTGAGTTCAGTAGAGCTCTTATTGTCATGACCCGAACCCGCCCCTATAGATTAAGGTCATAACCGGCCAGTAATCATGAGATTACCCATGACCTCAAACCAAAACAAGCGTATAGCAACAGAGTGAAGGGGGCCAAAACGGAAGCAAACTTAAAATTTTTGTCCAATGAGCTATACTTACATGGTATATCAAACATTTCACATAACTTGATAATAACTCACACCACATATCAGTAGTTAACACCTTGTATACCCAGGATCATTCAAACACATAGTCAGCCATGCCAAAAGCTTATACACATAAATGGTCTATCATGGCCAATAGAAGTGACAAAAGAAATACAAAAGATCATAAACAAAGCCTCTTGCTTGAGGCACCTGGGCTGACTTCACAAAACTCGGGTTCCTTTCTTAAATTCCACTAAGGCTGGGGTTGAACGTCCCTTTGTTCACCTACATACATATAAATAAGAGTGAGCTAATGCCCAGTGAATAATATCAAACTAAAGAGATTAATGAATGAGGTTTGTTCATAAATGAATCATACTTATAATGTACACATTTGAACCACTATTCTCATTCATACCAGATTTACAAATCTCAACAAAGCAAAACGACCTTGGGTCCAACACATCATATCCACATGCAAAACGACCTCAGGTCCAATTCTTATATAAAACAATACGACCTCAGGTCCATCTATACGAAACGACCTTTGGTCCAGCCAACTCTTTATTCAAAACGACCTTTGGTCCAATTCAAACATATCAAACGGCCTCGGGCCCAATCCGAATATATCAAGCATATCAAACGGCCTTGGGCCCATTCTCTTTATATTCATATCCATACGTATTTCATATTCATGATCATGATCCCTTTCGTTCAAACGGCCTTTGGCCCATCACAGTATTTCAACATATCAAATGACATATTCAAACGGCCTTTAGCCCATCTTTGCATTCATGTCTAAGGGTCTTTGGCCCAATCGTTTATATCCGATGGCCTTTGGCCCATCTTTGTATTCATGTCTAACGGCCTTTGGCCCAATCATTTATATCCGACGGCCTTTGGCCCAATCATTTATGTCCGACGGCCTTTGGCCCAATCATTCATGTCCGACGGCCTTGGCCCAATCATTCATGTCCGACAGCCTTTGGCCCAATCATTCAACGGCCTTTGGCCTAATTATTCATGTCCAACGGCCTTAGGCCCAATTTAGATATATCAAACATATCAACGGCAAACGACAATGGCAAACGGAAAACGGCCTTAGGCCCAATTCAAATATATCAAACGTATCAAACGACCTTATACAAATTAGGCATATAGAACACTCATTCATATTTCAAATCAACAAATCCATAGAGCTTATACAGAAGTAGCATTTGGAAAGTAACATACTTGAAAATATCTTTACTAAGATATTACTTACAGTGTTCTGTCGGTGGATTGCCCTCGAGCTCGACCCTACACATTACATAACACATATGGGTCACAAACAATTTAATCTGTTCTTAACTTGTGCATTCTTCTTAGGCCTCTTTATTATCTTCTTAATCCATTTACGATGTTCAATGCATGCCTAAGAGTGCTCAGAAATGGAAGCAAACGGAAAATGAAACACAAAACATCTTTACAAACTTTCTGAAACAGGGCTCCCTGCTCGAGCGTGGCTTTGGCCGCTCGAGCGGACCCTTTAGGTCTGCAAAAGTACTGGTTGTCTCATTTTTACGCTTGAGCGTGACTTCAGACGCTCGAGCTGAGAGTCAAACTACATGGCTCCCCGCTCGAGCGGACGTCCATGTCTGCAAAAGTTCTGGAAACTAGCATTTCACGCTCGAGCGGCGCTTTCCCCGCTCGCCGCTCGAGCGGACATGCCGAATTCTGGAATTTCCAGCAACCAGTTTGAGCTTCAAACTTGCATTCAAATCAACATAGCTTGCATTTTATAACCCATGACTCTCATATACAACTACTAACATGCTACAAACACCAATTTACTACATTATGAAACTCAAATCTTATGAATGAATCGCATGCAAACCCAAATTATACCAAACTTACTTCTAATACATTAAATTCATGCATTTAAACTTCATATCTTCATCAATCATGCATGCATGTCAATTATTGGCTCCATTTCTATTTCAAATGGTACAAATGGTGCTTATAACCATGAAACTCAACAAAACTATGCTTGCATATATGATTCAACACTCAATTTCTCATATTCAACTTCTTACATACTTGATTATGCAATTTCATGGCAATTCTATGCATGCATGTGCATATAAACTTCAATTTCATCATAATCAACGCCATTCATGTTCTTGATTACCATTTAACCATGAATTCACAAAATTACAAACTCAAGCTCATAAATCTTTGCTCAATTACTCACCTAGGAGTTTCAATCCCCACAATTGTAGTTAAATCTTGAGTCTAGCCTTCCAATTTCACAAACTTTGAGCCAAATACACAATTCTCCTTCTTCTCTCTCTATAGCCGGCCTCTCCCTCTCTCTCTAGAGTGTGATTTTCAGCCAAAAGAGAAAAATGAGCTCAAAACAATGCAAATAGGCCACTTATATACCTTGGCCTAATCAAATTAATTAAGGCTAATCAAAACAATGCAAACAGGCCACTTATATACCTTGGCCTAATCAAATTAATTAAGGCTAAGTAATTGAGCCTAATTTAATCGTTTTGAATCCAATTATTTTGATCCGAATCAATTTCTAATTAAATTTCACCGTAGGCTCTAAAAATTATGCTAATCACAATGGCGTAATCAATTTCGGGTTCTATGGCTGATAGGGCCTTCAATTTAAATTCTAAAGCAGATAATCAAACAGATTTTCTTACGGTGAACAGATAGAAATTCAAAACCACATATATTTATATAAATGGCACTCAAAATCATATCAAACACATAATCACAATCATAATCAAGATTAATTAGCATAACACGGACCAGGGCTATCACACTTATCTTCATAAAAATAATAAAATCTTAGTTCACCAACAAAAAAATGTAAAACTTATGGTTAATCTCACTTTTATCCTTACACTATTTTTACTTTATTCCGTAACTATCAATTTCATATATTTAGTCCTTAGAATTTCTAATTTCAGTTCCTATGATCTAATTAAAGACAATTTATCTAAATCAGAATGGTGGAAACCTAGCCTAATGGTTAAGGCGCCTTGGTAGTTTGCTTAGGCCCCATCTTGGAAAAGTCGTTTGTCGATAAAAGATAACTTTATAGTTTAAACAATCTAACTAGTACAACCAAACAACTAGCTTTTTACTCACATCGTATTAGACAATTTGCACCTTACAACTATCATCTTCGTATCAATCTCTCATTTCAAAATAGTGAATAAAAATGAAAAATTACGTGCTTGATTTTAAGGAGTTCTATTTCCACATATCAAAAACTCTAAATGCGCATCTTTACTCAATCCATACACTGAAGGGTTTTGAACTTCACAGTTTACTTATATACATAACTCGTCATGTAAAAAAATACTTACACATTCTTTAATCTCTAAGCCTTAACCCTAACCTTATTCTTAGTCACAGCTCACTACCACCTACCATCACCTCCAAATCGTAACTCTAACCCTAAATACATCACAAGCCTTTCCCCTCTTGCCACTACATCCTTTTTAGCCCTTTCCACTCCCATTGGAACCCCCTTTCTAGTTGGTGTGACCCTTTTCTCCAACCTTCATTTTCCACTCTCGTAGCACCTTAAAAATCTAGGAAGAATGCTCCATTCTTGTTGCATCTTGAAACCCTAGATCGAAGATGAAGAAGAACAATGTAAGAAGGTTGGTAGAGAAAAATGAGAAGGCTATAAAGAAGAGGCAATGAGAGGTAAAGGGGCTGTAGAAGGGATTGTGAGGGTGGAGATAGGGTTAGGAAGACGATTGTGGCAGGAGGGGAGAGGTAGCTGTTACCTACAAAGCAACCTAAGAGAGGGGGTGAATTAGGTTTCTACAAATTAAAAATAATAATACCCCAATAAAATTAACTACTAGTACAACAAATTATTAACAAGTACAATGATGAACTTAGCAATAAATGATCAAGCAAAATAATAATGAAGTATATCTAACATACATGGTAAATCAAATTATTAACACATGAATATTAGATAGCTATAGCAGTAGTATGAAAGTAAAGAGATTAGGGAAGAGGAGACAAACAGATTTATAGTGGTTCGGCTTCAACCAAGCCTACATCCACTCCTCAAGTTTCACTTGAGATTTTCCACTATCTTCTAACTTCACAGGGGTGCTAGCAACCTCTTTACAAATGGAGCAATCCTCCACGGATTTTACACAGACTTCACAAGCCCAAACCGTTGCAAATCTTAGGTGATTCACAATCACTCACAAGATTTCAAGAATACAGTGTTTGCAACACTTTTACAAGATGAAATGATATTTTTACTTTCAAAGAAAGTTTACAATAAATATCTCTCAAAAATAGATATCTAAAATTAAGCTTTGATTTTTCTGTAAATCTTACACATGAAAGATGTGCTTAAAATTATAAGGCTCAGTGTATAATTTCTGAGAATAGATGAGAGTGATTATAGATCAAAGAATATTTTCAAGTTTTTTGTAACTTGTTTACATTAGAGGCTTTGGTATATATAATGAAAATTATAATCGTTTATAGCCGTTATACTTCCATCATTACCAGTTTGAATATCTTCGACTCCATCATTACAAATTTGAATATCTTCCACTTGAACCTTTTGAACATTTTGAATTGCTGTTGTGCTAAGCTGTTTGAACCTCTATTTTGGGTTGTTTGAACTCCTGATTTAATCAAATATTAAATACATTCTAACAACATTTAGCATAAAGGTTTATGTGAGAAATAATGAGACAAAATAAATTTTAATTATATTTTTCTTTTTCAAATAAATTAAAATATAATCATCAAAATAAATTTTGTATTCTATTTTTTTTAAAATAAATTAAAACGTAATTAAATAAATCATCAAAATAAATAAATTTAACAGTAGCGTTGATGACAGAGGGTGGAGGTGGCTGATGGATTGAGTATTAGGATTTGTGAGGAAGAAGATAATGGCATTAGGACAATTTTATTTTCGGACAAAATTCCAATTAAAAAAAATTAAAAAATTGACTAACTATGTGAAATGAAGAAGGGTGCGTGAAAATAGAAGCTCCCTTGATTGTATGATTTAAATCATTCAAATTTTAAAATGATATTTTTGTCTATCAAATTAAGCTTAATGGTTAGTGATTCGAACAATTGAATTACATTAATTGAAATTAAATACTTTAAACAATAAATAGATGGAAAATGGTATATAAATCCACTTTCTAGACCTAATAATATGTAACTAATATGATTGGTTGATAATTAGAGAAGATATGAGAGAAAATATTGCCTTTAATATCCTAATTGATTGCCACATCACTGAATTTGAAAATTGAGTCTAATTTTTGGTCTTGGATAGTAATGCTTGTAGATAAATGAATGGTTTAAGAATGTAATCGAATTAAAATTAAGTCTAAAATTTCCATATGCTAAAGGTCTGAGTTTGGTTGGATGAAACAGATAAACATAGAAGTAAGGGTTTGTTTGAGAGGTGATTTTTTTATTTTTTAGCTAAAATATGAGATGAAAAATTTGAAATGTTTGTGAATTATTATTATTTTTATTTTTTTAAAAAAATATATGTAAAAAGTAGAAAGAATTGGAAAAAATCTTTTATATTTTTCTTAATTTTTTGACTATTTTAATCACTTGACAAACGGAGCCTTATTTTCGTCTTTAGATGATGTTGCTGCCCCATAATAAGAGGTACTGACTCTTTTCTTTTTTTCTTTTTTTACCTCCATTTGTATGTGATTTTATTCTGTTTATATTAATTTGGAATATTTTTTTTAATTTTGGAAATTTCTTTGTAATAATAATTTATTGTATATAAATTTTATTGTGATTGTAATACATTGGGTTCATTGTAATGCAATACTTTGTAATAATAATAATAATAATAATAATAATAATAATAATAAATTGGCTTCTCTATAATCTTGTCAAATGGATTTATCTGGTTTTGGTTCACGAATCCATCACGAGTCACATTTTAATAATTTGATGAGTTTATTATGGGTCATTATGTATAGTTCATACATAAAAATAAATAAATTGATTCAATAATTATACCTTAAAATAGATAAATACATTAAAATAATATGATTATAATTATTAATTTAATTTAATTTCTTTCATATATGATCTAAAAAAATCTATAAAATAAATAAATTAAATAATTAGAGTAGGCCTCGTGACGAGTCTACATGTACATGTCCCGACCTAAACAAGTCCAATCCATCGTATAAATTGGAGAGGGGAAACCAACACTTGAAAAAACAATAGACACAGATAAAGAATAAATGGACAATAAATGCCAGCAGAGTTGGGATAGAGAAAAGGCGTGCACTTAACATTTATGAGAAAGTTTTTATCAAAGGTGACTTGGATTGTAGTTGGTGGTTGTGATGTCTATTTTTAATTCTTGGTCCAAACTTTCACCATCATCAACCCTCCCCCCCATGTTATTATTAGGATGGCTTGTGATAGCATCCTATTTCTCAATAGTGTTATGAACACAAAATATATATATATAAATTGAAACGTAATTTATATAATGTTAGATTTAAATTTAAAAATACTATATGCATGTAGGATTTGATGTACAAGATATGCACAATCTTCTTACATGAAGGTGGGTCTCACATGAGTTCCATGTGTGGTTCCACCCTCATGTGAGAGGGTTATGCATTCTTTGCACCAAACCCTTTGTGCACCTAAAATTGTTTATTTAAATTTAGATTATGCCTTTATTTTTTGTACATTTTTCTTGGAAAAATTATCCGAAAGTCTCATATGGAAATTAGTTATTTCAATCAGTCCTATAGATTTTTTAATACTCTAATAGGTTTTATTTGTTTTGACAATCTTACCGTGAGATCTTAAATTTTGGTATGATTTAATGGACGTTTCTACCATTCCTCATTGAGGGACGCCATCTTAGGAAAGTTAGATCCAATTTTTGGATCATATTTCCGACACTCTAATGTAATATTCAAATATAGCACTCCAAAAAAATTTCTGTGTGTACTTTTTTTAAACGTAACACACTAAAAAATGATTCAGTATACTTTTCCTAAACATAACACTCCAACACTAAAAAATTTTTTAGTGTACTTTTTCCAAATATAACACTCTAACGTAACAGACTAAGCTAACGTAGTATTTCAAAAAAACTTCTTAACGTATTTTTTCCAAACGTAACACTCCTCCAACGTAACACACTAAAAAACTCTTCTAACGTAAAACTCACTAAAAAATTGCTTCAACGCAACACTCCAACGTAACTCACTAAAAAAATTCCTTAGTGTATTTTTTCCAAACGTAATACTCTAATACTGAAAAATTCCGTAGTGTATTTTTCTCAAACGTAACACTTTAAAAATGCAACACACTAAAAAACTCTTCAGTGTACTTTTTACAGAAGTAATACTCAAACACTAAAAGACTCCTTAATATAACGTAACACTCTAATGTAATACTCCAAAAACGTAACACACTAAAAAATTCCTCAGCGTACTTTTCCCAAACATAACACTTCAATAACGTAAGACCCTAATGTAATACTTTAAAAACGTAATACACTAAAAAATTTGTTAATATACTTTTCTTAAATATGACACTCTAATATAACTCTCCAAATATAACACTATAATGTAGCGGACAAATGAGTCATTACACATTTAAAATGACTAAAATATGAGACTTATTGATCAACCTCCAATTTTTCTTTGCGCATTTTATTTTTGGTATCTTTTCTCCTCCTTAATTGGCTATACATATACATGTCAATGCCATACCTTTATATTTAAAGTCTTAAACACTTGAGACCATTGAAGTAACAATTAACCAAATCTCTACTTGCTCCTTTATTTATTTATTATTTTTTGCATATACTCAAGTCTCTGATTAGTTCACAGATTCCAAATTAAAAAACTAACACCACAATTTAGTATTCCTAGAATCAGATCAGGTCAAACATTAATCAATGTCAACATCTCTCTCTCTCTCTCTCTCTCTCTCTCTGTGTGTACATATATATACACCATATTGGGAATGACAGATGGACTTGCCACAAAGAATAAATAATGTGAACACTCTCTGTGATTAATTATAGTCTTCCCTTCTTACCATTTTCATTTGAGTTTGAGAAATATATTTAATGAGGATGAGCTTGCCAAGAACCTTCATTTTGCTTTTCTTCCTTTCATTTCTCTCTAGTCTCTAATTGTTTTTCAGTTACAATTGTTCTAAATCACATGACAGTTCAGCTAAGAAAAAGCACTAAACACCACAAGCTCTCCATTTTCTTGTAGCAAAGGCAAGGGATAAAATTTGCCTATCTCTCTAACCCCCCCTCTCTCTCTCCCAACACCCACCGAGTCGTTGTCAGAAAGAAGTTTAAGAAGCTCAGATCTTGTATTGCCATGTCAAGAGGACTCATTTTCAATCCCAATATTTATTTCTGACTTTTGTTTGCTGGGTTTTTTTTTCTTCTCTAAAATGAGAAATATAGCAACTTGTTATAGTGAACATGCTATTAAGGTATCAGATTCATATTGTTCAGGCCCTTCAAGTCACTCTCATCTTTCTCCAAATTTGATCCCTGCAATCCAAGACACAGTTACATGTATCTACAAGGCCAAGCTATCCACTAAAAAGCAAGTCTTGATCAGATTCACTTGGTCCAATCTCATAACCCAATGCTTCACAATTAGTATCTCTGATGATCTCTCTTCTCCTTTCAAATTCAACTCAAATTCTCACGCGTTGCGAAGGACTAAAGGCACGAAAAGATTCGAATCCTTCAATTCGAAGATTGAAGTTTACTGGGATCTATCTAATGCCAGGTATGAAGCTGGACCTGAACCGATCAATGGTTTTTATGTCATGGTTTTCCTAGACTCAGAGCTAAGTCTACACCTTGGAGACATGGATGAAGAAGAAATCAACGGGAAAAGACTCATTCCCGGTATCCCAGTTGTGAAATTCTCTCTAGTTTCTCGCAACGAGAGTTTCTCAGGAAGCGGTTTGTATTCAACTAAGGCCCAATTCAGCGAAAATGGAACGTGCCATGACATAGTGATCAAGTGTGTTGGAGAAGAAAAGGGGTCAAAGAACTCGGTGTTGTCTGTTTGCATTGATAAGAAGATTGTGATACAAGTGAAGAGATTGCAGTGGAATTTCCGGGGGAATCAGAGCATTTTTGTGGACGGGCTGCTTGTGGATATGATGTGGGATGTTCATGATTGGTTCTTCAATCCAAGTTCTGGGTATGGTGTGTTCATGTTTAGGACAAGAAGTGGATTGGATAGTAGGTTGTGGTTGGAAGAGAAGAATTTGGAGCACAAGGAACAAGAAAGACTTGGTTTTTCCCTCTTGATTTGTGCTTGTAAGAATCCTGATTGATTTTTCTTGCTTTCTTTTTCAATTTTTTTTTTTTTTTTTGTTATTAACTTCAAATTTTCCTTTTGTTTTTTGTTGGGGAAAGATGTACAAAGTGATAATTTTATGATTGTTGAATTATATGCTAACTTGGTGGTGGAAAAAATGAGTTTGATTTGTAGATTGGAATTGTACATGGAACTTCAATGATTAGTTGTTTCTCTCTCTCTGCCCTTTTGGGGTTATGAATAGCTTTTCCTTCTTTGTTTGACTCCCCCTCCCCCAGGGTCAAAAGGGTAATTTTATTGTTTGGACACCAACATTTTCTCCTAAAACTTAGGGTGTGATTGTATTTATTAGTCATATATAAAACTAAGGCTATAAAGGGTTTTAGCATTTCATTTTAGCCAGAGTTTCGTGTATTGTGTTGTTATTTTTTAAAATAATTTTTTTTGTGAGTGTGAGGCGGAAAAAAAAAAAAAAAAAGAAGAAGAAGAAGAAGAAATTAAGAACAAGATTAAAGAACAATTCAGAACAAAGAAATGGAGGAAGAATCGAAAGTAAGATGGATTAACAGAAATACAGCAATCTTAAGGATCGGTAAGATTAATTGTAGACCAATCACAATAACACAGACATTTGGGGATTGAAAACATTTTCAAAAACCCTTTGGATGAGATTGCCAAAGTGGTCTAGCTTTTGGATTTTTGAACAAATTATTATCATTGATGGAGTGTTTTTATTACTTTAGGGCTTTTTATATATATATATATATATTTTTAATCTCTATTGTCTACCTCCGTTCTACACTCACCCAACTCGTACATTGTTTAGAAAATGGACTCCATAATGTTTGCTCTCCTTAATGAAAGCATAATGACAAGTAGTTGTGTTGGCTTCTAATCTTTTGCAGGGGTGCTTTGCTTTTTTTTCCAAAACTTCCGATTTTGTTTTTAATTTTTGGCAATCAATAAAAATAAAAAAAACAATAAAACAAAAAAATACATCGTTTTGACAGTTCACACTAGACAATTTTTTCAGTAATGCAGTACTTCCTACTTCAAACAAAGAAAATACACAGAGGCTTATAGCATTCAGTGACGGATTTAAAAATTGTGCAAGGCCTAAAGGAAAATTAATTAAATTTTAGAGGAATTGAAATAAGATTATATAAATTTTGAAAATCAAAATATCAATTTATTTTATGAAAACTCAAAATGACATGAAAGTAATGAGATTTTTCAAAAGTTTGAAATGACTAAAATACTAATTTATTTTCTAATTCCTAAAAATTGCATGAAAATAATGAAAATTTTCAAAAAGTTAAGATAGCAAAAGTAAAATTATTTAGATTTTGGAAGGATTAGAGTAAAATTATATATATTTTGAAGGGAACAAAATGTAAACTTCTTAAAATATTTACATGGTAAAAGTGTAATTTTTAAAAAGTCAGTTAATGCAGTTTTTTTGGTAAAATTGTTCTCCAAGGGTTGGTTATGGCGTGTCAGTTTAGCTTTTAGCTACAATGTTTGCTAACTGCCCAGAGCACCAAGTGGAGAGAGACATAAATAGAGAGAGAGAGGCGCGCCGCCCGCCGCGGGGGGGGGGGGAATTGGGATCCTCCCCTTCATCTCTCTCCTTCATTCCGTCCTTGCAGGGCCTTCGAGCCCACTTTGAGGCTCAATTTTGATAATCCGAATCGTTCATATTTTAAGATTTATTCAGTATATCATACCTGTAAAAAATCAAGTTGATCGAATATCAGAAAGTATGTGTTTGGAAAACTGTTTATTAAAAAATAGTTTGTAGTCCCAATTTTCTGAACGCAGACTTTCTGATATCCGATCAACTTGATTTTTTGCAGGTATGATATACTGAATAAATATTAAAATACGAACGGTTCCGATTATCAAAATTGGGTCTCAAAGTGGACCTGAAGGCCCCTGCAAGGAGGGAATGAAGGAGAGAGATGAAGGGGAGGATCCTTGCTCGGGGGGGGGGGTGTGTGTTGAGCCACCGTCGTCTCTCTGCAAATGGCAGGAAAAAAATAAATAAATAAATTGGATTAAGAATTTTAAATAATTTATTATTATTTTTTTTTATCTAATCTCTTTATATGGATGTGAGATTTATACTTATATAGATTTGTGTAACTTATACAATAGATTTGGTAAAAAAATTAATAAATTATTTAACTCGATAAAATAGTAGAGAGAGAATGAGAGTTTATTTCTAGTGAGACCATATTTATTATTTTATATACTTAACAAACATTTTAATTATACTATTAAAATATATATATCCACCCTCTAAACTTATAAACAACTAACATATTTAATTAGACCTCACTTTTTATATTTATTTCATATAATAACCCTGTTTGGTGCAGCTTAAAAGCTACTTATTTAAGCTTTCAGCTTAATTTAAGCTATTTTGATGTGTTTGGTTTAGCTTATAGCTTATAGCTTATAGCTTTTTGGAAATCAGAAATCAGCTTATTCTTTGAGTGGGGCAGGAGATGCTTAATTTATAAGTCAGAAATCAGCTTATGTTCATAGTTATAAGCTATAAGTTGTTTAGGCATAAGCTATAAGCACTTTCCCACAGCTCTACCAAACAGGGCCAATATACTTTAACGATAAGTTGTTGATTGGTCCTGTAACGTCAAATAATATCTCAAAGGTATTGTGATTAGTAAAGGATGTGTGACTAATAATTTTGTGTTAGGTAATTAAATAATAACAAGAGTATGATATATTGTGATTAGTAAAAAGTACCGTCGCGTAATACTTCAAAAATACTAAATAATTTTCACTTTAACAAAGAATTTTAACTCTACCATTAAAAATGCTCTAAGCTCCTAAAAGGCATTGGGGACGCTAAGGCCGCAAGACACCTCCATGTAGGGGTGTAAATCTAGCACGACCCACTCGGGTCCGGGCCGACCCATGTCGGGCCTCGCGGGCTCCTATCAAAATTTTGACCTGGCCAGGCTGGGCCGGGTCATGGGCCAAAAAATTAGGCCCAAGCCCAGGAGTATTCGGGCCTTGGGCGGGCCAGTGGACCGGGCATCGGGCCAACCCAGTGGGCCTGGGCCTGGCCTCGGGTTTGGGCGGACTTGGCCTTTTTTTTTCTTTTTTTTTTAAATTTTTTCAATCAAAATTTTATTATTTTCCACTAAAAAAGACACTGGGCCTTGAGCGGGCCGAGGCTCGGGCTAGGCTTCAAATTGATGGCCCAACCTAGGCCCAGGGGCTCAAACTAGGCTTGGGCCCGGGCCCAAACTAGCCTAAATGGATTGGGCCCACCTCGGGCCTCGAGCGGGCTTCGGGCGTACCCCAGGCCACCCACAGACTGTGGGCCATTTTTACACTCCTACCTCTGTGTGCCATCTTCCTGACCTACAAATAGCGGAAGAATGATAGGTTAGTGAACTACATCTCTCCAAATTTGTTTAAAATATGAATTATTTCTTATGATTTTAAAAATTATAAATATTTTGTTATCAAATTTTTTATTTAACAAATTAATAGAAAGAATAAAATTTCTTACTACTATCTTATTCAATAACAAAATTATCTGAATCGTTAGCTGAAATATATTTTTGACATCATTAAAAACTGTTAATTGACTTGATAATTTATTAATAAAATAGATAATTTGTTATGCGATACCAAACTTGAAGAGGGCATGATATAATTTCCAAAACCACATAAAAAAATGGGAAAATTAGTCTAAGGTCCCTCTCTCACTTTTAATAATGGAAGAGATCCACAATATTATTTTATGATGTCTAAAGTCCTTCAACCCCAAACTTATATATCACAGTGAAATTTAAGAAGAAACGAAAGGCTTCAAAAAATGAGTTTGGTCTCTCTCTTCTCTCTCTCTCTCTCTCTCTCTCTCTCTCTCTCCCCTACATCAACCCCAAACCCTAGCTTCTTCCTTCATCCTCGTGAACTTTCTCAGAGCTCCAGACTCTTGAGCTTCACAACGAGCTCTTCGTCCTCAGAGATCGAATTAGGGTTTAGCGCTTCATCAGCAGTGGTCTCTGATGAATTCGAAGTAGACGATGGCGAGAAACACATCGGCCGAGTCGTGAATGGAAGCAGAGGAGTCGATTGAACATTCGCGATCACCGATTCAAGGTTGATCTTCGCTGACTTTGCGGAAGCAACGTCCTTTGGTTCTATAGTTTGTTTTATCTCTTCATTGTTGATAAATATATATATATATGATACATACATATGTATATATACAATGTCAGCACATATATATATCCAGAGATTCTACTGATTTAACTGTGGGCAATCTCATCATTTCCCTCACTTTGAGATTCTACTGATTCATCTTGGGGTATCTTGTATTCAGAATTTTCCACTCCAAGCAGTGAGACTGCACTTGAATCTTTAGATTCCTTCACATTTTCAGTTTGATGTTGGGATTGACTTTGCGAAACAGACAACGGAGGAGAAGGGTTTGCAACACCCAATCCTTTAGAAAGACAAACATACTTGAAAACGAGATGTTTGTAATTATTCAGAAGTTGTTCTACGTCATCGACTGTAAGATCACCGGCCTAAGAAAACAAATACGGGCAATCCCGAAAGATTCGACTTGCTTGATCCTCCTTCAAAAGCATAGATGCCCTTTTATTCTCCAAATCTGACATGGATGGAACTTCATGTAGTGGCCGTTGATCTTTCCCAAATGTTTCCTCCCTATTCCTGAATTTCATTTCAGAGGAACCGAGTGAGATCTGAGGTTTTATTGGATGGTCCTGATGCTTCTTTGTATTCAATGCTTCTTGTTTGGGTTCCACAGGATGGTGGTTGTTTAGAACTTCCGTGAGGAGCTCGTAACTTCATTTGAGGATCACCTCTTGTGGCATCCTGATTGCAACACAAACAACATATATATCGCAAGTCATCAGGATCTTATAATTTCCTACCGCAAAGCTAATTCAGATGATCCATTATTAGAAAGAAATGGTAAATCATGATCATCTGAACTGAATTTTCTCTGGGTTGAAACTAGAGAAATTCTTTGTTTTTTGAACTGAATTTTCTCTGGATTGGTCCAGAGAAATTCTTTGGTTTCGAGCTGGAACCTAGAATGCTTAATTTGTATAAAACCCAATGTTTGTGAAATCAAATTTTGAAACCCTCTTGTTGAGAAGGAAAGCAATATTTATGTTGTTCGATTTCATCTCTCATTCTCTCCAGAGAAATTCTCATCTAGAGAAATTCGGGAATTTTTCTGGAGAGAATTTCTCTGGAAAAGGCTAGAGAAATTCCCATAATTTGCTTGACAGCAAATCACAGAGTTATTTGTGAGAAATTTAGAGAAAATTCAACCCTAGAGAAATTTCAAAACATAGAAAATCAAAAAAATTGAACAAACCAGAGAAATTTCAAATTTCTCTGGTTTGAAATTTCTCTGGATGGAAATTTCTCTGGGTTGAAATTTCTCTGAACAGAATTTCTCTGGATCAAATTGAGAGACCTTAGACATTATGAAAATATTAGATATCCTTTATATTATAAAATCTTAATACCAGGGATCCTAAAAAAAAACCCCTAAAAAAATCCATCATTTAAACAAATTTAAAGAATATATTTGTAATTTATGCTAAAATTAAAATTGCTACAGCCACAATGTTTTACGGTTACAATATCCTCCACAATTTTATTGCAAATGTAAATCTTCCAGCCACTCAATTTTCGCATATAATTTTATCCAGCTTGTATGCAATATTGCAATTAGTATACAATAATCCAATCCAATAAATTTATCCAGCTTATATACAATATTGACTCCCCTCCTAAAATACAATTGTCTCAATAAATGCAGATTCAAACACAATAGGCCCTTTTAGCATATCATTAGAAATGATTTAAATTTAAAACAAATTTAAAAATTTGAGTTGAAATTAAAAAAAATTAAAAATTTAAGAATGATTTTATTCCAATGGTCAAACTCTTAGATTTTTTTATTTATTTATAATTTTCTCTAAAATAATTTATTGATGTAAATATATATACTAATAAATAAATATATAAACTATTTTAAGAATAATTAAACTGACATACCTTATGATTTTCAATTTTATCTATCAATTTTGGGAAAGACTATGATATACACCCTTTAAGGATGTGTACCATATGCACTTTATAACTAAAAAAAATGGTATCATTTCATACTTTATGAGTAATAACTTTAAAAAAATAAAAAAAAATATAATCAAAGACCACATGAGGTATAATTACAGATCTCATTAGTCAACTAAAATATTGTCATAATTAAAGAAGAAAATTAGTTATAACTAAAGAAGAAAATTGTAATGCTCCAAATTTTTAGAACATCAAGGGAAATTAAATAAACAAAATAACTTACTAAATTAAAACTTAATATCTTAATTGAAAATTTCAACTTGAATACATAGCCAAAGGTTCAACAACACTAAATAGAAACTTAAAATTATCCAAATACAATATTAAGTGAAATCATAAAATCCTTAATAGCTAATATATAAGACAATAAAATTTATTCGGCACTAGTCATGGTTTCAAGTTAGCCAAGACTCTATGTTAGTATCAACTCCATTTTCAGCTTCCATTCATTTCTCATCAAAATCTAGCATAAAATGCCAGAGCAACAAGAATATATGCCATAATCTTTTCAGCACAGAAAGAAAATACAACAAACCTACCTTTCTTTTTAACAGAAAATAATGAGATTATAAACATGATATAATAATATAATTACAAACATAAATTACAACCATTAAAAAATTTCAACAATTTAATAAATTAAGTGATACTTGAAATCTCATCAAAGAAATTTAACTTGCCATCTACTAAGCCATACCATGTTTAGTTTGAAACCCCTATTGATTAAATATTCAAGTGTTACCAATTGTAACTACTAGAGACGCCCACATCCAAAGTTACATACCCAAGCAGTGGCATTCGGGGTCTGTCTCAAGGAAATGGTTTACCAGGGGTATGTAATCTCCATGTGTGCCACTCACACATCCACCCTTATTCCAAAATCAAATATCGATAAGGGTTCAAATAAGTCTTGTACCATCTTAGGATTTCACGACCCAAATTATTTAGGAATTCTCAAAACTAGGGGTCACCCTGAACAACTGGTATTATCCGTCAACCTTTAATTTCACACACTCTGTTAATCATTTTAGTTAATTTTCACAATAAAAAAAATAATTAGATCACCATTGATGTTATACCATTTTATTATAATTTTCAACAAAAAAAATATTAACACATACGTTCTACAATAATCAATCAATGCACAAATTATTCTAAACAGTTAAATCAAGCCATGATGTGAAATAATAATTTTAATTACTAAAATAAATCTCCACAACACACATGCATGAACTACTACTTTACAAGATCCAATTAAATAGACTAGCACAACTCTTACTTTTAGTTCTAATAAATAATTGAAGTGATAATCTTAGTTCTTTTAATATTCTACCCAGAATTTTCAAAATATAAATTTCATATTTAAAATTACAAATAAATTATTTAGAAAAATTTAAAATTCATGTAATTCTTAGGAATATTCAAAAAACATGTTATGGTCATTTTTAAAAAATAATTTTCTGAAAATAAATTATAAATAATTCTACAAAATTACAAGAAGTTACATGACACAGATTCGTAACATTTTCTTAAAATAATTCCACACTGAAATTTGTAAATCAAATCCATAATCTAAAAATTGAAGATAAAACTAGACTTCACAAATTTTATTTTTAACTCAGAAAATATGAGATTTGATCTAGTATAGAATTTTTAGTATTTTTTAAACATGAAGCAAAATCTGTCTAAAAATTAGGATTTAATTAAAATTTTATATAACTTTTACAAAGCTAAAATAATTGATACAAACTTTCTAGGTGATCTAGACTCATTATTAACAAATTTGTAGAAGAAACAATCTCAAAATTTTAAGTATAAAATTGTTTGAAAATTCGTATAGAATTTTGACAAATTTAAGAACCATATGATCAAACCAAATAAATTTTTCAATCATCTATTTAATATCACAAACTACACATGCAAGCCTACATCCAAGATTATGATTTTAAGACTACTAACAAATAAATAACCTTCAAACATTTGATATATATATATATATGACAAATTCACATGCAAACCTCAATTAAAGATTATAACATGATTTCAATACTACTAATATATAAAAAAATTTCAAATATCTAATATATATGTATATAACAAATTTACATGCAACCAGGGCCAGCTTTGGGCAGAAGCCGGGAATGCCGCCGCTTTGGGTCTCGAAAAATTCATAAAAAATAGGGCAGTGGATACAAAACACTTGGAATCTCTAGATACGTGTCTGCCAGTATGCTATACAAGCATTACCAAAGCTATTTTACCGGTATTAATCAGAATGATCTGCACTTAACCGCGTGAGTTTTTGGACTTTCACCGAGGATACATAGGCCAACATAATAACCACAACCAGATCCCCTAACCAGATTCACCAAGGTATACACCCATTTTTCTCAAAACAATACATTTTTAATGTTTAAGTATGAAAAATACTCCATGCAATATGTATAAGTAATTAGTTTCAATTAATCTAATTCACATGCAATTTCTATAACAATTAAAGTTATTCTCTACCGATAGCCAAAAATAGATATTTCTACTCAACATATAATTTTTCAACAATAGATATAATCTCATAATTTTCAAAATGGAAGCGATAATACATATCCAACTCCACTTTCATCATCAACAAATACATTCCTCTCATCTTTTCCAAACCCAACATCTTTAATCTTTTCTTTCATAAATCAAATATCAATGATTTTCAAACAAAACTTCATTTACTTTCAAAATCACATTTAAGTAAGGAAATTCCAACATTTCAAATCAAACCCTAGGTTTAACCCAAAATTCCCAAATCACCAAATTTTTTCACAGAGCAAATGACTAAACTAAGAATCATATCAAAGATTGAAGAAATCCCTACCTCAAGAGTAGAAGTGGATTAGAGCAAAGGTAAAACTTTGACTGACCCGAAAACAAGATCCTCTTCGATTAGAATAAAGCTTTTGACGACCTCTACCTTTTTCTACAAAAAGTTATGGTGGAGAAATCACTAGGTGAAGGTATATTTGAGGTTTTAAGCAAGAACTAGAGAGAGAAGGTGAAAAAATTAGGGTAGAGGTGTTTAGAGAGAGAGAGAGAGAGAGAGAGGAATGAAAAAGTGACCAAAAATCTCCTTTTCCCGAATTGATATATATGCAAACTGTTTGAGTGACTAAAACACTGCTTGAGCGTCAGAGACAATAAGTGACACCGCCCGAGCGTCAAACACAATAAGTGACACCGCTCAAGTGACCACAAACACCGCTCGAGCACATAATGACCTCCTCCTAGAAGTTTTGCAGATTGCAAAAGACCGCTTGAGCGTAGGACAAATTGCTCGAGCGAAGATACCCTACTCCCAGAAGTTTTGGAAACTTGCAAAAATACTTGGAGATCTCAAAGACCGCTCGAGCAACCAAAACACCGCTCGAGCAAACAAGAAGAAAACTAGACAACAACTCTTCTGAAAAACTAACTCAACCTGTTTCAAACACAACCAACAACTCCTAAACAACCAAACTCATCTAATAACAAAGAAAAAAAAAAATTATAAACAACAATTAAAGATATGAGATTCCGGATCTAAGAACATGAAATGGTTTGGGTCTAAACCGGAACCATTACAATCTCCCCCTTAAGAAATTTCGTCCCCAAAATTTAAATCAAACCAATAACCACCAAATTTTAATTCCATTGATCATCCACATTAGTAATAATAATAAAACAAAGTCTTCCCACACAAAATATCACAATTCAAATTTTCCAAAACATGTACAATGTTTACATTTTATAATATGAATAAAACTTTTAATACAAGTCTCAAACATCAACAAATAGATCTAGATACTTCTCATGAACTTCCGTCTCACGCTCTCAAGTCACCTACTCAACCCCATGGTGTTGCCACAATATCTTAACCAATGGAATAATCTTGCCCCTGAAGACTTGATCTTGTGTATCTAACATCCGAACTGGTTTTTCTTCATACGAGGCATCCTCGTCTACCTCTAATTCGGTCCAATCCAATACATATGAAGGATCAGGTTCATACTTCCAGAGCATATAGATATGAAACACATCATGAACCCTGGAAAGTTGGGGCAGTAAGGCCAAACGATAAGCTACCTCCCCAATCCACTCAAGAATCTCAAAAGGCCCAATAAATCTAAGAGAGAACTTCACGCTCTTCCCGAATCTTATTAAACCCTATCTCAGCAATATTTTCAAAAATATATGATCCCCTACCTCAAAAGATAAAGGCTTCCTTCTACGATCGACATAGCTCTTTTGGCGGCTCTAAGTTGAAACCAACCTTTTACAAATAAGTGCAATATTCTTCGTTATTTTTCGTACTAATTCAGGACCTAGCATAGATGCATCACCCACATTAGTCCAACACATAGGAGATCTATATGGTCAGCCACACAAGGCCTCAAAAGGCATCGTACCAATACTCGCTTGAAACTATTATTATAGGCAAACTCCACCAAAGGTAAATGCCTCTCCTATGACCCTTTAAAGTTGAGAACGCAAGCCCAAAACATGTCCTCTAAAATCTGAATGGTGCACTCGGACTGTCCGTCAATCTGAGGATGATAGACGGTGCTAAACGTCAACTTAGTGCCCAAGGCATTTTGTAGGCTCTATCACAACCAAGTCATAAAACCTAGATCTCTATCCAAGACGATAGTCCATATAGGTCGGTAAGGTAGTCTACCAAGTCACTCGTGTGTATAGGTACAAAATGTGTTGATTTAGTTAACTGGTCGACTATTACCCATAAGACATCATTACCACGTTGAGTCCTCGGGAGACCTACAACAAAATTTATCGTGACATGCTCCCACTTTTCGGCTATAGGTAAGGGTTGTAACAAACCTGCTAGTCATTGATGCTCAGCCTTCACTTGTTAACAAGTAAGGCACCTCGAAACAAACTAGACTACATCTCTCTTCATCTCCTTCCACCAAAATTGACGATTAAGGTTGTGATACATCTTTGTGCCTCCTGGGTGTACTGCAAGGTGTGAACTCTCAGAGTACCTCCTTTCTACAAGGCTCTAGCACAAAACGCCGATCTACATACCTTACACTCGAATCTGAATAAATGTTCAAACCCTTCTCTACCTTTCCACTGGAGATCTTCCCTCAGTTAGTCTCTACCTCTTGATCACATTATTGTATCTTTTATAACTCGGCTAACTAAGGTAGGTTGCGCAACTGCGGTAAATAAGATGGCCAACTCAATGAATTCGCCCAAGTGCAAGTTAAACTCTCTAATGGCGCCCAATATCTCCCACTTCCAGATGGCAATGCTAGCTACACTACTTACGGATTTCCCACTCAAAGCGTCGGCTACTATATTGGCCTTTCCTAGATGATAGTGTAACTCAAAATCATAATCTTCCATAAACTCCATCTACTTCCTCTACCTCAAATTTAAGTCTTTCTTGTGATCAGAAAACACTTCAAATTTCTCTCTGTACAGGTAATGCCTTTAGATTTTTAAGGCAAATATCACCATCGCTAGCTCTAGGTCGTGAGAAGGATAGTTTCTTTCACGTTTTTTTAACTGCCGCGAGCCATATGCTACCACTTTCCTTTCTTACATCAATACACAGCCCAAGCCTTCCCGAGACGCATTACAACGAGATCCCTTCAACTAGTCAAACAAATCAACTATTCACAGTAATTGGTACTTGTTCTTAATAGTTAACTATCAGTAATCGATGCACAGTCGCAATGTGCCATCTTTCTTCTTTGCAAAGAGAGACAATGCTCCCCAAGGTGATGAACTAGGACGGATAAAGCCCTTATCTAACATTTTTTGAAGTTGAATCTTTAACTTGTGTAACTCAGCGGGTGTAAATCTATACAGTGCCATGGAAATCGGTGTTGTACCGGGAACTAAGTCAATGGAGAATTCAATCTTTTGATGGGGTGGCAAACTAGTAAGATCTTCAGAAAAAACATCCGGGTATTCACAAACTACTCTCGGCAAGTCATCTTGGACTATGTCACTCTTATAACCCAAAAAGGTTGCAATGAGGAAATTAAGCTCGCCCCAACCACGTGAGTCATACAATGGCAACAAAAATCTATTAGCTTGATCCCCCAAAAAATAAAAACAATCACCACTCGAGGTGCACACAATAACTCTCCTACAGTAGCAATCTATGATGGCACGATATGAAACCAACCAATCCATGCCTAAGATGACATCGTAACCTAACATGTCTAACAAAACGAAATCAAAAGGAAGTTGGTGACCGGCAATCTCTGTCTCACAACCACAACATCCCCAGTCCAAGGCAACCTTACCCCTAACTGGTGATTCTACTCTGAGTAGAGAAGCTAACTGAGCCATTTATAACCCTAAAATCGATGCGAATGCAGACGAAATGAAAGAGTGAGATGCACCAGTATCAATCAACACGTTGGCAATAGAGTTTAACAATAAAATGTTACCTCTCACAATAGATAGTACTCACGACTGATTCAGCGTGGTAGCAACATACACACACCCTGAAGGTCTCTGCTTTACCTACTCACCCCTAGGAGCATAGGTCTAGTACACGGATTGAGCTAAAAAGGCATCCTGATTGGCCCTCGAGGCCTATGCTGAATGGGCAGGGTAATGGCTCTATGTCTATCTTGAACTAGACGCACCAGATGTGCTACCTGCTTGAGGACAAAACCTCATCAAGTGCCCCGACTGGCCACACTGATAACAGGTAGGTGGCTGATCCTTTCCCTAACTCTAGCTTTGAAGACGAACCAATGCCGGTGCAAACTATTGCCCTCCTCCTCTCTGTGGGCAAACTGAAGACTTGTGGCCCAATTGACCACACTTGAAGCAAGTGAACCCACCCTGATTGCCTCTCTCCAAACCTAAACTTGGTATAAGAAAAGTAGATCTAAATTGTGAAGCCTAGGACTATTGTGGGGTGGAACCCTTTGCCGTTTGTTGTCCCTTGCATCCCTCTGAACATCTTGGGACCTCTTCCTAAAGCCCCTCATTTGGTCCTCCTTTGCTTAGATCACGGTCTCTAAGTGGGCCACCGACTCCACAAGATGGTCGTAATCTCTAATCATAGACCTGACCAACTTGAAAAGGAGCCAGGTCCTCAACCTCTTCTCAAACTCAATGCAACGGTGTTCCTCTATCGCCACCAGTTCCGATGCAAATCTTGATAGGCTAGTAAAAGTAGCCTCAAAGTTGGCTACCGATTAACTACTTGAGCTTCAGAAACTGGTCTCTCTCCTTAGCAGTGAGTGGCAAAAACTTATCCTAAAAGGTGTTGACAAAGGCCTCCCAAGTCACCTCAATACGGTCTCATGCATACTTCCACCACTGACCCGCATCTCTTTTCAACTAGAAAGACGCTAAGGTTACCCTCAAACTATCGTCCTCGATGCGAAGTACCTCGAACGTTTTCACCATCTGTTTCATCCACTCATCAGCCTTCAATGGCTCTTTCGAATCTCCTAAAAACTCGTCTGGATACGACCATAAAAACTCCCTCTTCAAAAAAGATGGCCTTGTTTCAGTAACATGCGCCTAGACTTGACTATTAGCCCTGAGAACGTCCATGGATTCTAACAAAGCTCCGGCCATTTCGCGGACTAAAGCCCCCATAGCTTGCTGACCTGCTAGCTCAGCCACGTTGGCCTGACTAACTCCCTCATCTTGTGTTAGAATTTTATCTGATATTGGCACCTCTTACTGCCTAGGCTTGCTACGCCTACCACCACTACGTCTACGTTTACGTCCTAACATTCTAATAAAGGTAACACAATAGATTAGCACATTTAAAAATGTGCCGAAGCTAATTCACTCACGTCCTAATACGGTGGACAACAACTAATTCACTGCACATAAGCACCGAATCATATCACAAACGAATTTTCTTTCTAGATAATGATCGTTCTACGATATTGTCACAGTTCCAATTAGAAATAGTAGTGATCAAGTGCTCTTCTAATAGGACTTTTAGAAACTTGTAGACCCAATTAATATCTTAGAAATCAAATCCCACACCCATTTAATCATATAAACATGTTATCATATAGCATACCAGGTCTACTTCTTATATCATATAGTAAGATAAACCCTTTGTGGTAAAAACTACATTTCACGATCCCAAAGTATTCAAACCCGCTAGTTCTGATACCAAGTTGTAACACTCCGAAATAATAATAACTCACATAATAATATACCGTAGAATGTGTCACTAGCATTATATTTAATATTTCATTGATACTCCTTGATTATACAAAAGATGACATGCGTTTATACATTCATAAATCCTAGATCGTGAATCTATAACATATGACATGTGTACATGAATGAAAATAAAAGGAAAATTAGGTAAATTTATGCCTTAATGGCTACATCTTTCCAAGTCAATGCTTGGGTACAAAAAAATAAGTATAACCTAATACAGTTAAAGCCCAAGGTTTGTCTAAAAATAAATACACAAAGAAACAAAATAAGCTATTGGCTCTAAGTCTTCCCAAGCTGTGTCCTTGGTGAAAGTCTAGAAACTCACGCGATTAGGTGGTGATTCTTCCAGTTTACTGATAAAATGGTTTTGGTAGTGCTTATATAGCCTACTAGCAGACACGTACCTAGAGATTTTTAGTGTTTTGTATCTACTGCCTTGTTTTCTAATATAAAAGGATATTTTTCATAAATTGATATATAACCCTAGCATTGCATTGTTTTGATATGGAAATATAAAACGTTTGACAAATGGAATGCATATGCATTCACCTTATGACTTCGTTAAGTTTTATATATTGTGTTAAAGTATCTCTACTAGGTTTTAGCTCACCTTATGTGGAAAATAATTTTCAGGTGCTGATGATATGCCTCCACCAAAGACATAACTTGGAAGGATTTGAAGCGAAGAGCTTCTTTTGTTTCTTTGTGTATTTATTTTTGTACAAGCCTTGGGTTTTAACTGTATTGAGTTGAACTCATTTTTGTTGTACCCAAGCATTGACTTAGAAAAATATAGCCATTAAGGCATAAAATTACCTGGTTTTTCTTTTATTTCAATTCATGTACACATGTTATATGCTATAGATTCAAGATCTATGATTTATGAATGTATACACGCATATGTCATCTTTTGTATGATCAAGGAGTATCAATAAAATGTTAAATATAACGCTAGTGACACATTCTACGGTACATTATGATGTGGGTTGTGATTATTATTTTAGGGCGTTACATACTGGAAGTTACCTTTTTACGAATACAATCAAATACCACAAAAAAAAAAAAAAAAGGCACAATTTTTTTTTATTAAAAAAATTTGTGTATGAAGGCCCCACGTTGAAAGTTCACCTTGGACCCTGAAAAAATCAAAGTCGGCCCTGCATGCAACTATAAACAAAATTCTATTAAATTTTTAGCCTCATTAGCATTTGAAAAAACACCTGAAATTGAATAAAAAGAATGAGAAGATTTTGAGAGTTTTCTTACTTAGTAGTGAAGTTGAAATAAGGTGATAGTAAAATACTAACATTTCTCTTCCTTTATTCTTCCTCCTTCTTTGTGCTATACTTCCTTACACATGGTTTATTTATTTATTTATTTTTAAACACTATCTCCTCTCTGATCAGTGAAGTAAAAGAGAGAGTGTATTAAACACTCTTCTGTATAGATGATCAGCTAATGTTTACAATCATCAAGCATCTATTAGATTTTTCTTTGCCCAAGAATAATGATGAAATCTATTTTTTAGCTTTGCATGCAACAAACCAGATGGTGGGGTGATTAACCCCCCATCGACCATCTAATCCATTATTATTATTATTATTATTATTATTATTATTATTAATTTTTTTTTTAAAATTGGATGATATGTTTGTGTAATTGTATATTTGTGTGGGCTTCTTAAGGTCAATTAATTTAAGTTTTCAACTAAGGTATTTAGTAAGAGTAATTATTAAGTTGAATTATTGTCAAAAATAATTACAAACAACAAATATTAAATACCCACAAAATTATTATTCCTAGCAATATTTTTGTTGGTGACTAAATTGGAATATTTTTTTTAACCTAATTTATACAATATTGAATTTATTAAATAGTTTAGATAAGATTAATTTATTATTCACATCTTATAATGCATTTATAAAAATAATTAAATACGGGTTCTCATAGTATTTTATTTTTTATTTTTTAATGAAGATAATAAAAAATATAATTAACATTGGTACACAAAAAATAAAAAAATACAAACCTAAGACTCTTAGAATAGTTACAATCAAATAAATTTATATAAAAAATAAAATAACAAAAACATAAACCCAAAAAAACTACTTCTTGTATAAAAAAAAAAAAAAAAGAACGATGAATTTTTTTATAAAAAAAAATACAAAAAAAGCAAAGTAATCAAACAAATCAATTTTTTAAAAACAGAATTTATATGCAAAAAAAAAAAAAAAGCTCAAAAAAGTAAAATAGGAATTAAAAAAAAATTGAGTATAAGTTTAAAAAAAAAATTGAATATAAAAATAAAAAAAGCACACAAAATAGAAAAATAAAAACCCAAGACTCTTAGGCCACGTTTGTTTGACAGATTAGATTGGATGAGATTGTTAGTGAGGGGATGGTTAGTGAAGAGATTATTAATGTGAATAATGTTAGTAAGGGGATTAAGTAAAAGTGTGTTTGTTTTGATAATAGTGTGAGAGATGGTTAATGATGTGATTGTTAAATTATTTTTAAATAAAATAAATTAAAAAATTATTTATATATTAAAAATTAAAATAAATATGAGAACGAAAGGTGCACTTGGGTAAAAATAAATAAATAAATAAAATAAAAAAATTGGCTGGCCAGCTATTTTTTTGTTTGGCCAAATTTTTTTTGGTAGGGCAGCTATGTTTGTAAAAAAAGAAAAAAAAAATTCGCATTGTTGTGGACATTTGGGTGAACGCCCCGGCGGAGATCTGGGAGGACAACCGGATAGACTGAAGTTGCTCACTATTTTCTTAATCCCATTCGTTTCCCAACCAAGCTAATCCCCCTACTGAGGGGGATTACTAAGCCACCCAGACTATGAAGTCGACCTTCCCAAACAATACCAAACATGTTATAGGTGGGACCCACAACAGTCCTACTCTAGTTCGGCCGCTAAAGCAGCCAAACAAACGGGGCCTCCATTCCCGATGTGGAATGTAGGGGAGTTCATGGGCTATAAAAGTAAAAACCTGGATCCTTATATAGCATCAAGGCCTTTTATCGGGTGGTAAAATCCCTAACAAAACTCCCCAGTTAAGTGTGATTAGGCTGGAGTAATTCTAGGATGGGTGACCCACTGGGAAGAACGAATCCATATAGGCGCAGCCCAAAACAGACAATATTGATGACATGTGAAGGGTTGGGGCGTTACAAATGGTATAACAGCCGACTCTCCAGAGTACCAAGTGTTTTTCTCCTGGTGTCTCTTGGTGTACGTGGGCGAGCTTGCGAGTTGGCAGGCTACTGCACGAGGACATGCAGCCCTAAGAGGAGTGGATTGTAAGGTCCCGATGTCCCACATCGGGAATGGAGGAGGAGTTCCTGGGTTATAAAAGTAAAAACCTAGACCCTTATATAGCATCGAGGCTTTTTCCCGGGTGGTGAAATCCCTCGCAGAACTCCCTAGTTAAGTGTGCTTAGGCTGGAGTAGTTCTAGAATGGGTGACCCACTAGGAAGAACAAATCCATGTGGGTGTTGCCCAAAACGGACAATATCAATAACATGTGAAGCATTGGGGCGTTACATGAATGCTTATGCAATGCTCGTGCCAAAGCATTTTGTATCTCTTTTGAAAACCATGCAATGCTAAGTTTATATCACAATTCATACAATCAATTCCCTTTGAAGAGAAAACAAGGCAGTGGATACAACATTGGAAATCTCTAGGACGTGTCTGCAAGTAGGCTAAAAACACTACTAATTTCTCATTTTTACCGGTATTAACCGAAAGGCTCGACACCTAATCGCGCGGGTTTTCGGACTTTCACCAATGACACTCAGGCCAACATAATACCACAACTACACTCCTATCCAGATTCACCAAGGTATTCACCATTTTTTCTCAAAACAATAACCATTTTCAATGAGTTAAAGATGTTACAATGCTCAATGCAATAGATGAGAAAATTAGTTTCAATTTCGCTAGCTCTCATGCATTTTCTACAACAATCATAGCTATTCTCCATCGATAGCCCAAAATAGATATCTCTAAACAGATAATTAAATTTCAACGTAGATATACTTTCCATTATTTCCAATTTGGAGTGATAATTCATATCCAACTCCATTTCCATCATCATCATTGTTCCAATTCCATAAAGCCAATATCAATTCCATTTACAAAAGTTAAATTTACATAATTTAGGGCAAAAACCCCCTTTCTTTAAAATCAATTTCCATGGATAAAATCCACTATTTATCGCAACCCAACCATTTTTACAAGGGCACAACCATATACAAGAACCCATTTTTGAAAATCGCTCTTTTGATTTCAAAACCAAAACCCTAGATTTTTCTCCAGAAATTCTCAAATCACAATCTTGTTTTAGAAAAACAAATAGCTAAATTAAAAATCATGAAAAGAGTCAAAGTAATCCCTAACTCAAAAAGTGAAGAGAAAAACTTGGAAAAACTTAAAGTTGGCGAAACCACGAAGCTCTTAGATCAAAAGAAAACCCTTGAAGAGATCTACAACCTTTATCAAAGGACCAAGGTGAAAAGATGACTCTAAGTGAGTAGATCTAAAGATCTAAGTGAAAAAGTTTAAGTTTAGAGAGAGAAGAGAAACTCACGATGTAGAAAGAGAGAAGAAAAGGAAAGTGAAATGAACAAGTGTATGGAGCCTATTTATAGTAACAAAGTACTAATAGAGTAATAGCTTCAAAGTCAATGAAAAGAATAAGCCAAAAACCCCCAAAAGTAGGGCCCAAAACCGAACAAAAAAATCTGAAAATAACTCGCAGGGGTTGACCCCCAAGGCAGTGGTGTCAACCCTTAAGAAGAAATGTTGAGACATTTTTGTTATAGGCAAACTCCACTAAAGGTAAGTGCCTCTCCCACGACCCCTTAAAGTCAAGGACACAACCTCGAAGCATATCCTCTAGAATCTGAATAGTATGCTCTGATTGCCCATCAGTATGAGAATGATAGGCAGTGCTAAATATCAATCTAGTGCCTAAGGAATTTTGTAGGCTCTGCCACAACCGAGCCATGAAATGCGGATCTTTATCCATAACAACAGTCACAAGGACCCAGTGAAGTCAAACTATGTCCTTAACATAAAGGTCGACAAGATAATCTATCGAGTCACTCGTGCGCATAGGTACAAAGTGCACTGACTTAGTTAAGCGATCAACTATCACCCAAATGGCATCATTATCCCATTTAGTCTTCAAAAGACCCACAATAAAATCCATCGTGAAATGCTTCCACTTCTACTCGGCTATAGGCAAAGGTTACAACAAACCTGTTAGCCTCTGATGCCCATTCTTCACTTGTTGACAAGTAAGGCACCTCAATACAAATAGGGCTACGTCCTTCTCAATTCCCCTCCACCAAAGCTGGCGACTAAGGTCGTGATACATCTTTGTGCCTTCTGGATGTACCGCAAGGTGTGAATGGTGAAACTCTTAGAGTACTTCCTCTCAATAAGACTCTGGCACAAAAAGACGGTCGAGGTATCAAACACTCGAGTCAGAATACACGTTCAAGCCCTTCTCTACCTTCCCACTAGAGATCTTCTCCCAAATAGACTCTACCTAATGATCACCCCACTATGCTTCTATAACTTGGCTCACAAGTGTGGGTTGTGCAACTACGGTAAATAAGGCAACCGACTCAACAGACTCACTAAGATGCAAGTCAAACTCGCCCATAGCACCCAACATCTCTGATTCCCGGCTGGCAATACTCGCTACACTGCTAATGGACTTTCTAGTCAAAGCATCGGCCATAATATTGGCCTTCCCCGAATGATAGTGTAACTCAAAGTCATAATCCTCCATAAACTCCATCCATCTTCTCTGCCTCAAATTCAAATCCTTCAGTGAAAACAGATACTTGAAACTCTTATGATAGGAAAATACCTCAAACCTCTCACCATACAAGTAGTGCCTTCAAATCTTCAAAGCAAAGATCACAACTGCTAATTCTAAGTCATGAGTATGATAGTTTCTCTCGTGCATTTTCAATTACCGTGAGCCATAAGCTACTACATTCCCCTCTTGCATTAAGACACAACCCAAACCTTCCTGAGACGTGTCACAATACATGAAATGGCCAAAACACCTCTCCAGAATAATCAACACTAGAGTAGTGGTAAGTCTAACCTTAAGTCCTTGAAACGACTTCTCACAAGTCTCATTCCACTCAAATTTAATTCCCTTCCTTGTATGTCTAGTCAAAGGTAAGGCTAATCTAGAGAAATCCTTTACAAAACGACGGTAATAACTGGCTAGCCCCAAGAAACTATGAATGTCAAAGGCATTCTTAGGTTGTTCCCAATCTTGTACTGCTTCTATCTTAGTAGAGCCTACTGTCATTCCTTCTCTAAATATCACATGGCCTAAGAATTTCACCTCCTTTAATCAAAACTCACACTTCTCAAACTTAGTATACAATTTGTGGGCTCTAAGAAACTCAAGTACAACTCGCAAGTGTTCCTCGTGTTCCTCCTCAGAGGGTGAGTCGATCAAAATGTCGTCAATGAAGATGACCACAAAACATTCTAGGAACTCACGGAAGATCCGATTCATCAAATCTATAAATAAGGCCAGTGCATTAGTTAACCCAAAAGGCATCACTAAGAACTCATAATGGCCATACCGCGTATGGAATACCATTTTCTGGATTTCCTCCTCCTTCACTCTCAACTGGTGATAACCCGATCTCAGGTCTATCTTAGAGAAGCAACAAGACCCCTTCAATTGGTCAGACAAATCGTTAATACGTGGCAATGGGTACTTATTCTTAATAGTTACCCGGTTCAACTTTTGGAAATCAATACAAAGTCGCAATATGCCATCATTTTTCTTGGCAAAGAGAGCCGGTGCTCCCTAAGGAAATGTACTAGGGAGGATAAAACCCTTATCTAACAATTCCTAGAGTTGAATCTTCAATTCACTCAACTCGGTGGGTGCAAATCTATACGGTGCCATGGAAATCGGTGCCGTGCCAAGCACTAAGTCAATAAAGAACCCAATCTCATGGTGAGGTGGTAAACTAGTGAGATCCTCAAGAAAGACGTCTAGGTATTCATAAACTACCCTCGGCAACTCAACTAGGACCGTATCACTCTCAACACCCAAGAATGTAGCAAGAAGGAGACTAAGCCCGCCACGACCACGCGGATCACATACTGGCAACAAGGCTCTATCAACTCTATCCCCCAAGAAATAAAAACAATCACCACTCGAGGTACATACAGTAACCCTCTACCGGTAACAATTTATAATAGCCCGATAGGATGACAACCAATCTATACCCAATATAAGATCGAAACTCGACATATCAATAAACACAAATGCAAAAAGAAGTTGGCGATCGGCAATGTCTATCTCACAACCCCAACATCCATGTTCCAACACGACCCCACCACTAACTGGTGACTCTACCCTAAGTGGAGATGCTAACCGAGCCACTTCTAACCCCAATGCCGATGCAAATGCAAATGAGATAAAAGAATAGGATGCACCTATATCGATCAACACACTGGCAATAGAATTACATAATAGGAAGTTACTTCTCACTACCAAAGGCGTTGGCATCAAGTCTGGCAGGGTAACAACATACACATGCCCTGTAGGTCTCTACTCTACCTACTCACCCCTCGAAAAATAAGTCTAAAACAGTAATTGAGCCGAAGAGACTCCCTGATTGGCCCTTGAAGCCTATACTGATGGTGTAGGCTGATGGCTCTGTGTCTGCCTCTAACCAGGCGCACTAGATGTAAAACCCGACTGAGGAAAAAACCTTCTCACGTGCCCTGACTGTCCACACTGATAATAGGTAGGCGGCTGCCCTTTATTCTAACTCTAGCTTTGAGAACGAGTCGCCGACAGTGTAGACTGTTGCCCTCCTCCCTTTTGCGGGCAAACTATCGACTTGTGACCCAATTGGCCACACTTGAAACAAGTGATCCCTCCCTGACCACCTTTTCCTGACCTAGAACTCGGCACAGGAAAAGTGGACCTAAATTGTGCTCCTTGGGACTGTTGTGGAGTGGAACCCCTCTGCCTCTTACTGTCCCAAGTCTTCTCTTGATCCTCCTAATTCCTCTGCCTAGAGCCCCTCATCTGCTCCTCCTCAGTCTGAATTACTGTCTCCAAGTGGGCCACCGCCTCCACAAGATGACCATAATCCCTAATCATGGATGCGGCCACCTTGAAAAGGAATCCGATCCTCAACATCTTCTCAAACTCCAAGCAACGGCGTTCCTCTGTCGCTACCAACTCTGATGGAAACCTCGACAAACTAGTAAAAGTAGCCTCAAACTCGGCCACTGATGTGTTAAGCTACTTGAGCTTCAAGAACTGCTCCCTCAACTTCTCCCTAACAATGGGAGGTAAAAACTTGTCCAGGAAGGCATTGACAAAGGCCTTCCAAGTTACTCCAATGCGCCCACCCACATACTTTAACCACTAACCCGCATCTCCCTTCAGCTGGAAGGATACTAAGGTCACTCTTAGTTTATCGTCTTCGATGCCAAGCATCTCGAACGTCTTCACCATCTGCTCGAGCCATTCATTTTCTTTCAAAGACTCTTTCGAATCCCTGAAAAACTCATCTAGATTAGACTGGAAGAACTCCCTCTTCAAAAATGACGGCTCTGTCTCAGCAACCTGGGCCTAGATTTGATTCTCAACTCTGAGAATGTCCATGGATTCCCGTAAGGCTCCAAAAAAATTTCACAGGCTAAAGCACCCATGGCCTATTGAGCAACCAGTTTGGGCACATTAGCCTAACCAACCCCTTACTCCTACATCAGAATATCATCCAGTAACGGCACCTCCTACCGTCTAGGCCTGCCATGTTTACCACTACTATGTCCACGTCCTAACATCCTAATAAAGGTAACACAAGAGATTAGCACATTTACAAATGTACTGAAACTAACTCAATCGCATCCTAATGCAGTGGACAACAATTAATTCACTTCACATAAGTATATAATCACATAAACACATACGAACTTCCTTTCCAGATAATGATCGTCCCGTGACATTGCTAGAGTTCCAGTTAGAAAAATCAGTGATCAAGTGCTTTTCTAACAGGACTTCTAGAAACCTGTAGACCCAATCAACATCTTAGAAATTAAATTTCATACCCATTTAGTCACATAAACATGTTATCACATAGCATACCATACACACATATATCTCTATCAAGCGAGATAAACCCATTGTGGTAAAAACCACTTCCCACGTACCAAAAGTATTCAAACCCGATATGCTTTGATACCAAGTTGTAACGCCCCGAAATAATTACAATAAACTATCCACAATATTAAAAAATAACAACAATTTGTAAATATAGTTTTCTGAAATAAGAACCTTTCATTTCATATAATCTCGTGGTACAAAAGGTAACACATGCGATTATACATTCACAAGTCCTAACCCGAGATCTATAACATGTGTTACAAGTTAAAGATATGAAATAAGATTTAAGACAGATAAATAAATAAATAATTCCCTAAAGGCCTACAACATTCCAAGACAATACTTGGTTACAACAATAGTTAATTAAACTCAATACAAATAAAGCCCTAGGCTTGTACAAAATAAATACAACAAATAAACAAAATGAAACTCTTGCTCCAAATCCTCCCAAGCTATTGCCTTGGTGGAGGCATATCATCAACACCTGAAAATGGTTTTTCCACATAGGGTGAACCAAAGCCTAGTGAAGATACTCTAACACAGTGTATGAGTCTTGACAAAGTTATAAGGTGAATGCATATGCAATGCTCGTGTCAAAACATTTTGTATCTCTTTTCAAAACCATGCAATGCCAAGTTTGTATCACAATTCATGCAATCAATTCTTTTTCAAGAGAAAATAGGGCAGTGGATACAACACTGGGAATCTCTAGGACGTGTCTGCAAATAGGCTACAAGCACTACTAATTTGTCATTTTTAGCGATATTAACCAGAAGGCTTGACACCTAACCGTACGGGTTTCTAGACTTTCACTAATGACACTTAGGCCACCATAATACCACAACTACACTCCTACCTAGATTCACCAAGGTATTCACTCATTTTTCTCAAAACGATAACCATTTTCAATGAGTTAAACATGTTACAATGCTCAATGCAATGGATGAGAAAATTAGTTTCAATTTACCTAGTTCTCATGCAATTTCTACAACAATCATAGTTATCCTCCAACAATAACCCAAAACAGATATCTCTAAACAGATAATTAAATTTCAATGCCAATATACTTTCCATCATTTCCAATTAGGAGTGATAATTCATATCCAACTCCATTTCCATCATTATTATTGTTCTAATTCCATAAAGCCAACATCAATTCCATTTCCCTTTTCAAAAGTCAAATTTTCACAATTTAGGGCAAAAACCCCCTTTCTTTAAAATCAATTTCCATGGATAAAATCCACAATTTATCGCAACCCAACCATTTTTACAAGGCTACAACCATATACAAGAACTCATTTTTGAAAACCCCTTTTTTGATTTCGAAACCAAAACCCTACATTTTTCTCCAAAAATCCCCAAATCACAATCTTGTTTTAGAAAAACACATAGCTAAGTAAAAAATCATAAAAAGAGTTAAAAAGTAATCCCTACCTCAGGAAGTGAAGAGGAAAACTTGGAAAAACTCAAAGTCGGCAAAACCATGAAGCTCTTGGATCAAAAGAAAGCCCTTGAAGAGATCTACAACCTTTCTCAAAGGACCAAGGTGAAAAGATGACTCTAGGTAAGTAGATCTAAAGATCTAAGTGAAAAAGTTTAAGCTTAGAGAGAAAAGAGAAATTCACGACGTAGAGAGAGAATAGAAGGAAAGTGAAATGAACAAGTGATTGGAGCCTATTTATAGTAACAAGTACTAATAGAATGATAGCCCCAAAGCCAATGAAAAGAATAAGCCAATAACCCCCAAAAGTAGGGCCTAAAACCAACAAAAAATCTAAATATACCTCGAAGGGGTCGACCCCCAAGGCAGTGGTGTCGACCCTCAAGAAGAAATGTTGAGACACTAATGTAACACTTACTGGAGGGTGTATTTGATTTCATTATTTTAATTTTAGGAGTCTTTGGCGTTGTTGTATCTTGGTTTGGAGGAGTATAATTCGATTTAGACTTGTTGGGTTTGTTTGTTCGCGCTTGTTCTTGTCAAAAAGTTCCTTGGGAACTTAGAAATTATGTTTTGGGGTCGACACCAGCCTTTCTAAGGGTCGACCCTTACCTGTTGGTGAACTTTCTAGAAGTATTGTTGGAATTTAGGGTCGACACCTGCCTCTTGTTGTTGTCCATAAGGGTCGACTCGACACCAGACTGGGAAAGGTCGACCCTTGTATGTTGCTAAATCTGGAAGTTGCTTGCTAAAATTTGGTGTCAACCCTTCCTGTCTAAGGGTCGATACCTTGCCTGTTGCACACATTGCTTTTCTTCTTAAAAGGTCGACACCTGTGTGTAATTTTCAGATTTTTGGGTTGGTTTAGGCCCTACTTTTTGGGGGTTTTTGACTTGTTCTTTTCATTGACCTTAGGGCTATTTTCTACTACTATAAATAGACCCAAACCACTTCTCTCTCATTATTTTTCCTTTCCATTTTCCTCTCAAATCGTGAGTTCTCTTCTCTCTCTCTAAAACTCAAGCTTTTTCACCAAGATCTTTAGATCTACTCACCTTGAGTGATCTTTTCACCTTGGTCCTTTGAGAAAGATTGTAGATCTCGTCAAGGGCTTCCTTTTGGTCCGAATGGTTCGTGGTTTTGTCGCCAATGATTTTTGGGTCGTCATCTCTTTGCTCCAAGAGGTAGGAGTTTCTAGTTCTCTTTCAATACCCTCTTTTATAGATAGATTTGTGGTATTTTCTTTATATAAATACAAAAGTTATATTTTTAAGCATATCATGAATAAATCATGAGATTGGGGGTTAGGGTTTGAAGAGTTGGGTTTACTTGTTGGGTTATGATCTTGGGTCATGAGTTTGGGTGTAAAATTAATAGAAGAGTTGGACTAAAAAGTGTTTTTGTGAAAAACCTTAATTTCTCTTAAAAAACCCTAGTTTGGTTCATGAAGATAGATGATGGTTTTCCTTAAATTGAAAGTAGTATCATGAAATTGAGGCGTTAAATTACACATGTACAAGTTTAATTGAAATTTTAAAGAGTTTGCAAATGTATGTAAAAGTTGCGATTGAACCGTCAATGTTGATGTTTTAAATTATGTTATAATATGAAACCAAACTTGGGGAAAGAAATTACTAAAGGTATGGATGATATGAGCTTTGTGATGAAATGATGATGTGAAGGTTTAAGAGTTGTAGTGGATTATATTGAATTGTATTGAATGGTGTTGAAATGGTTGTGTTGAATTTTGTTGTGTGTTATATTGAGTTGCTTTGAGTTATGTTGAAACGTGTTGAGTTGTGTTGAGTTATGTTGAGTTTGGTTGAGTTGTGTTGTGTGGAGTTGAGTTGCGTTAGGTTGAGTTGAGTTGTGTTGGGTTGGGTTGTGTTGTGTTGGTATCCGCGTGGGGAGTTGGAAAAGGTTTTTGGCGGCCCACGTCCCGCCGTATAATAGCCAGCCAATGTGGGGGTGGTTTCGAATTAAAGGTGCCTAAATGCCCTGTCTAGGCTTGTTGCTGGACGAATGTGAGAAAATTGTTTTTGGGTGTCCACACAATCCTGCCGCATAATAGCTGACAAAAGTGGAAAAATAATTTTTGGGTGTCCAGATAGTCCTGCTGTATAATAGTCAGCAAATGTTGAAAAGCGGATAATTTTTGAAAACGTTTTGGGTGTCCACATCCTACCATATAATAGACGGTAAATGTGGGGGATGGTTTTAAAAAGTTGAAAATGGTTTTTGGAAAAGTGTGGTTTTTGGAAGAAAATGGTTTTTGAGAAAATGGTTTTTGGGAGTTCACTTCCCGCTGTATAATAACCGGCAAAAGGTGGAAAATGTTATGGATTGGGTGCCCGCTGTCCCGCCGTATCAAGTCGGCAAAAGGTGGAAGGTATTATGAGTTGGGTGCCCATTATCCCACCGTATTAAGTCGGCAAAAGGTGGAATGTGTCATGGAATGTGTTGAGGTCGGTGATGATATGTGTGAATTGTGATGAACTTGTGAAATTACCATCTGATGCGTCATTTGGTATGGAAAGGGAATGCATATAGAAATTATTTAAAAAGAATGGGTAATCAAATGGTAACTAGATAAAGGGTTTATTATCTTTGTGATATGTTGAATTGTAATTGATAATGCAAGTGTGGATGTGATGTAGTTGTTAGACAAGTAGGAGTTTAGTGTATGATAACTATTATTGAATATAAAGGAGATTTAGATTTCTACGTTAGGGAGTTACAACAAATAAGAATAGACTGGTATGAATAGAGTGTATAAGGGCTGTTTTGGAGTACTAAGGGAACTTGAACTTGAGGTCATGATGTTAGAATAAGTGTAATTAGTAAAAAGGGAAGACATAAATTAAATGAAGAATATTTTGGAATGAGTTAATAAATTTAAAATGATGTTGTTCCTTAAACATATTTGTTTTAAAAAAGGATTTATGATTTTCTGATGATAATGAAAATATTTATGGCTGAAGGTTTTCTTTAAATGTTCAAATAAACTTTGAGAAAAAGGTACTCTATGTATGATATTTTGAAATTGCAAAGCATTACCTTACTATGTGGTGTCACCTTGCATGCATAATCATTTCTATCTATAGGATGGTTATTGTTTTAGAACTATGAGATTCCTACTGGGCAATTGGTGCTCAGCCCCTTGTTGTTTCATTTTTTTTACAAGAAGATAATTCGGATTGATTGTTGAAGGATTAAGAAGTTCATGTATCTCTTATGTGTAATCTCATTGTACTTTGATGTTTGTAATTATTTATTCGTAACTCCGTAACAGGAGCTTGGCATGTATTATTATTATTGTTGTATTCATCATGAGAGAGAACATGTACTATTATGTTTCTATTACTCAAGGGTAATAGATATTTGTTTTCAAAAAAAAAAAAAAAAAAAATGGACCTAAATTTCAAGCTCTTGGTAATGTTTCTGAGTAATTAAAATTCGGGGCTTGACAATTGGGAAAATGTTCATGGTTGAAGGTTTTCCCCAATGTTCAAATAAATTTTGAGAAGAAGGTACTCTATGTATGATATTTTGAAATTACAAAGCATTGCCTTACTATATGGTGTCACCCTGCACGCATGATCATTTCTATCTATAGGATGGTTATTGTTTTAGAACTATGAGATTCCTACTGGGTAATTGTGCTCACTCCTTGTTGTTTCATTTTTTTTTATAGGAAGAGAATTCGGATTGATTGGTTGAAGGATTAGGAAGTTTATGTATCTCTTATGTGTAATCTCATTGTACTTTGATGTTTGTAATTTTTTATTTGTAACTCAGTAGCGGGAGCTTAGCATGTATTATTATTATTGTTGTATTCATCATGAGAGAGAACATGTACTATTATGTTTCTATTACTCAAGGGTAATAGATATTTGTTTTCAAAAAAAAAAAAAAAATGGACCTAAATTTCAAGCTCTTGGTAATGTTTTTGAGTTATTAAAATTTGGGGTGGGACAACTTGGTATCAGAGTTAATCGGGTTTGAAAACCTAGAGCTCGTGGGAAGTGGTTTTTACCACAATGGGTTGGCTTCGCTTGGTGAGTACGTTTGTATGTAGAAAATATGAGGTGTTAGGACATTATGTGTTGCATTGTGTAAGCATGGGTTGAGCTTCTTGGATAGTGCTTGTGCGCGACTAACTTGCTTTGAGATCTCATTGGAAACGCGTCTGATCAACGTAGTTTCTATTGGGAGTTCCTTGGAAGTTTCGAGGACAAGTGGTTATCCATGTAGACTTGACTCGATTATGCGGTTTGTTTCTTAAATTTTGTTTATGTGCTGTGTGATTATATGTTAGGTTGGTTTCTTGTTTGGGCAGGAAGAGTAAGTGTCCCAGGGAAGGGTTGGAATTCGGTCGATGGATGATAATGTTATTGAGATAATAAGAGCTATAAGGGAGTATAGTTGAGATGAGATGATATCTTAGGATGGGGTGAAGTTAGTTTGAGTTATGTAGAATATTGTGAAAGGTTTGAAGGGAAGTGTAAGAATTGTGTTTCTTAATGATGAGGGTGAGAAAGGGGGTTTGTGGTATTTAAGTGTTGAGTGACATGATTAAGGCTTGTATAGAGTTCATGAGTATGAAGGAAACTTGACAGTTAAATGCTAGGAGTGGTTCTTGAGGAGGAATGTGGGTTATAATCTTTGTAATGGGTGTTGTATGGGTGATGAATGTTTAGTGTGATTTGGAATTGGTGTTGCCATATTGGCACAAGAGTGATGGATTGTTGGGAATAGTACTAGTGCAACGTGTACTTGAGGAGTATGGTGAAATTCTAGAAGTATAGGGAATGGTGTGTGGAGCTCCACCTCGAAGTATTTGATTTAGGGCAACCTATGGATGTTTGAGTGTCAAAATTTAAGTTTTATTGAATGGTTAACCGAATTGGTTAATATTAGAGTTTGGGTGACAAATAGTCACTTTGGAATGCTTAGGTATGAGTAGAGTAGCAAGTTTGAGAAGTATCTTGGAAGGGCTTCGTGAGTGTGGGAGTATCTTATATGTAATGGTGAGGCTTGGATGAGGCTTGTCTCCAATTGATGGAAATTCCTCGGGCTGAGGGTGAAACATCGTAAATTTCCTGGTCTGGTTCTCATGTGAATGAAAAGTGGTAACGATGAGTATGAATTGTGAGATGTGAAAGGGTGTGTGCTAAACCCTATTATAGGGACAATTGGTATTGGTTAGTATGTCAATGTTTACATGGTGAGAGTAGAAAATTGGTGAATTGGATTAAGTTGCGTAGAGGAGATGAACCCTTGTAGCTGCTCCCTTTGATGAGACTTAAGGATTGATTTGGGTTAGTTTGGTCTGTTTTGGTTCGATTTGCAACCAGTTTTAAATGAATGCTATTTGAAGTGAATTGACACTTAGTCAATTTTGGGAATTGTTATGGTTCGGATAAATAGTGGTACGGTTGAATATTACTTTAAGAGGTACTAGCAGACATGGAGTTTGTTTGTGCATGTATGCTGTTGATGTGAATTTGTGAAATTACCTTATGGAATTAAAGTGTTTGAATGTAAAACATTGTGAGCGCACTTGTGTTAATGTGTATTAATGATTATTTGTGTTGATATTTGTAATGAGTGAGAACTCCCAAATTTTGGGGAGTCGTATATATTTTATTACCCCTCGGATGTACGGATTGTTTTGTTTGTTGGTATTACAAATGTGTATAGTAAAGGTGTTGTGATGTCACCAGATGGGTGACGAAAATTATTGGATGATGGTTGAAACTCACCAGGTAAATGTTAAGAGTAATTTGGAAAATGAACATTTTGTTTCTTTGTGTTGTGACCTGGGATGGCACGGTCGACTAAATGCTAAGGATTTAATCAAAATCGTGTTAATGAATAGCTTGTTGATTGAGTGGAAACTAAATATGGAGAAGTCATGAGGATGTGATTGGTTTAATGTTCTTAATAACACTTTTGATGAAAATTCTAATTGCAAATGTACTTTGATGGTAAAACAATGTAAGTTGGAACACCAGTTGAGAAAGAAAATTATATATATATATACATGTACATGAACGATTTTTATTTTATTTTATTTTATTGTCTCATCTTTGAATGCCGGGTTGTATAAATAATTGGAAGTGTTGCTAAGCTTAGCACAATTTGAAATTGTTGAGACGGACCATACATTGTAGTGTACCATTGGCCTCTGCTAGTGTTGGCTGAGTTTTTGGTTTAATGGTAGTTTTCCTTCTCTTCCAAATTGAGTATTGGTTATCCGGTGGTAGTGGTGCGAGTTGTTGTCGGTTGAGGAGTTGTTGCTTCTCCTTGGGAGTACTAGTAATTGAAGTTGTTCCTAGTCTCTTGGACTCCGATGAGTATGTGGGTTGAAAAAGTGATCATGATCTCTTCCTTGTAATTCTTCTTGTTTGGGTGTCCTCAGGGCACTGCAATACTGAAATCAGAATCTGGGAATCTCTTCCAAGAGTGGATCTAGTTTTAGGTTAGGAGTTGTGTTTCCAATTGTGTTCATGCTACCTTTTGTTTGACCTTTTTCTATTTCAGAGACAAAATTTCCTAAGGTGGGATGTTTGTAACACTTGGGTCCTTTAAACTATTGGAGGGTGTATTTAATTTTATTATTTTAATTTTAGGAGTCTTTGGGCTGTTGTATCTTGGTTTGGAGGAGTATAATTCAATTTAGACTTGTTGGGTTTGTTTGTTCGCGCTAGTTCTTGTCAAAAAGTTCCTTGGGAACTTAGAAATTATGTTTTGGGGTCGACACCAGCCTTCCTAAGGGTCGACCCTTACTTATTGGTGAAGTTGCTTGAATTTAGGGTCGACACCAGCCTTGGTGGTGTCAACACATGCCTCTCGTTGCTATCCAGAAGGGTCGACACCAGTCTGGGAATGGTCGACCCTTGTATGTTGCTGAATCTGGAAGTTGCTTGCTGAAATTTAGTGTCGACCCTTCTTGTCTAAGGGTCGACACCTTGCCTATTGCACACATTGCTTTTCTTCCTGAAGGGTCAGCACCTGTGCCCGAAGGGTCGACACCTGTGTGTAATTTTCAGGTTTTTGGCCCGGTTTAGGCCCTACTTTTTGGGAGTTTTTGAATTATTCTTTTCATTGACCTTAGGGATATTTTCTACAACTATTAATAGACCCAAACCACTTCTCTCTCATTATTTTTCCTCTCTGTTTTCCTCTTAAACCGTGAGTTCTCTTCTTTCTCTCTCTAAAACTCAAGCTTTTTCACCAAGATCTTTAGATCTACTCACCTTGAGTGATCTTTTCACCTTGGTCCTTTGAGAAAGATTGTAGATCTCATCAAGGGCTTCCTTTTGATCCGAATGGTTCGTGGTTTTGTCGCCAATGATTTTTGGGTCGTCATCTCTTTGCTCCAAGAGGTAGGAGTTTCTAGTTCTCTTTCAATACCCTCATTTATAGATAGATTTGTGGTATTTTCTTTATATAAATTCAAAAGTTATATTTTTAAGCATATCATGAATAAATCATGAGATTGGGGGTTAGGGTTTGAAGAGTTGGGTTTACTTGTTGAGTTATGATCTTGGGTCATGAGTTTGGGTGTAAAATTAATAGAAGAGTTGGACTAAAAAGTGTTTTTGTGAAAAACCTTAATTTCTCTTAAAAAACCCTAGTTTGGTTCATGAAGATAGATGATGGTTTTGCTTAAATTGAAAGTAGTATCATGAAATTGAGGCGTTAAATTACACATGTACAAGTTTAAATGAAATTTTAAAGATTTTGCAAATGTATGTAAAAGTTGCGATTAAACCCTCAATGTTGATGTTTTAAATTATGTTATAATATGAAACCAACCCTCAATGTTCATGTTTTAAATTATGTTAAATTACTAATGGTATGGATGTTATGAGCTTTATGATGAAATGATGATGTGGAGGTTTAAGAGTTGTGGTGGATTATATCGAATTGTATTGAATGGTTGTGTTGAATTTTGTTGTGTGTTATGTTGAGTTGCTTTGAGTAATGTTGAAACGTGTTGAGTTGTGTTAAGTTATGTTGAGTTTGGTTGTGTGGAGTTGAGTTGCGTTGGGTTGAGTTGAGTTGTGTCGGGTTGTGTTGTGTTGGTACCCGAACGGGGAGTTGAAAAAGGTCTTTGGGGGCCCACGTCTCGCTGTATAATAGCCGGCCAATGTGGGGGTGATTTTGAATTAAAGGTGCCCAAATGCCCTGTCTAGGCTTATTGTTGGATGAATGTGGAAAAATTATTTTTGGGTGTCTACATAGTCCTGCCGTATACTAGCCGATAAAAGTGGAAAAATAATTTTTGGGTGTCCACACAATCCTGCCGTATAATAGCCGGCAAATGTGGAAAAACGGATTATTTTTGAAAACATTTTGGGTGTCCACGTCCTGCCGTATAATAGACGACAAATGTGGGGGATGGTTTTAAAAAGTGTGGTTTTTGGAATTTGGGAGTTCACTTCCCGCCGTATAATAGCCGGCAAAAGGTGGAAAATGTTTTGGATTGGGTGCCCGCTGTCCTACCGTATAAAGTCGGCAAAAGGTGGAAGGTATTATGAGTTGGGTACCCATTATCCCGCCGTATTAAGTCAGCAAAAGGTGGAATGTGTTGAGGTCGGTGATGATATGTGTGAATTGTGGTGAACTTGTGAAATTACCATTTGATGTGTAATTTGGTATGGAAAGGGCATGCATATGGAAATTATTTAAAAAGAATGGGTAATGAAATGGTAACTGGATAAAGGGTTTATTATCCTTGTGATATGTTGAATTGTAATTGATAATGCAACTTTGGATGTGATGTAGTTGTTAGACAAGTAGGAGTTAAGTGTAAGATAACTATTATTGAATATAAAGGAGATTTGGATTTCTACGTTAAGGAGTTACAGCAAATAAGAATAGACTGGTATGAATAGATTGTATAAGGGCTGTTTTAGAGTATTAAGGGAACTTGAACTTGAGGTCATGATGTTAGAATAAATGTAATTAGTAAAAAGGGAAGACGGAAATTAAATGAAGAATATTTTGGAATGAGTTAATAAATTTAACGGCTTTGCCTTATACCCCCAGTGGGGGTCGCACCCCTAGTGAGGTGGCGAGCCCCGACTGGCCGAAACCCAAAAAAAAAAAAAAAAAAAAAAAAGAAAACTGTTTTTTTTTTATCCAATCCGGTAGTGACACCTCACTGGGGGTCGACCCCCAGTCGGGGTAGGAAGCATTTTTCTAAATTTAAAATGATGTTGTTTCTTAAACATATTTGTTTTCAAAGGATTTATGATTTTTTGATGATAAGGGAAAATGTTTATTACTAAAGGTTTTCCTTAAATGTTCAAATAAATTTTGAGAAAAATGTACTCTATGTATGATATTTTGAAATTACAAAGAATTACCTTACTATATGGTATCACCCTGCATGCATGATCATTTCTATCTATAGGATGGTTATTGTTTTAAAACTATGAGATTCCTACTAGGCAATTGTGCTCACCCCTTGTTGTTTTATTTTTATTTTTATTTTTATTTTTTTTACAGGAAGAGAATTCGGATTGATTGGTTAGAGGATTAGGAAGTTCATGCATCTCTTATGTGCAATCTCATTGTACTTTAATGTTAGTAATTTTTTATTTGTAACTCCGTAGCGGGAGCTTGGCATGTATTATTATTATTGTTGTATTATTCATCATGAGAGGGAACATGTACTGTTATGTTTCTATTACTCAAGGGTAATAGATATTTGTTTTCAAAAAAAAAAAAAAAAATGGACCTAAATTTCAGGCACTTGGTAATGTTTCCGAGTAATTAAAATTCGAGGTGTGACAACTAATGTTTGCAGCAGACAAGGGTCGACCCTAGGAACCCGTGGTGTCGACCATAAAAAATAGTAGCAAACCTAGAACACAGTAGCAGACAAGGGTCGATCCCCATAACCCGTGGTGTCGGCCCCAAAAAATAGTAGAGACGCCAAGAGCAAGGCAGCAAGGTGGTGTCAACCCCAGGACCTATGGTGTTGACACCAGGACAGAATTTTTAAGCTCCTAAAGATCTTTTCGAACAACCGTAATAACTCCAAATTGAATTGTACTACCCCAAAATCAAGATATAACAACTCCAAAGACATCAAAAATGGAAATAAAGGAATTAAATACACTCTCCAATAGTTTAAAGGACACAAGTGCTGCATTTTAAGTAATCTGAGCGGATCATGTTTTCGTCAAAATTGAATTTTTGGGCTTTCTCCTCTTCTTGCTAGAGGTAGAGATTTTTTTGCTCCTTTTCAATTGTCATTTATAGATAGACATGTGGTCTTTTTTTTTTTTTTGTGTGTGTATAAAAACTATGATTTAGTCATGGATTTCAAAATCATAAAAAGGGAGTTTTTGGGTTTCAATTTTGGAAAGTGAAATCGTATGTTCTTGAAGGGTTTTTATTGTAACGGAAGTGAGTTTATCTTGTTTGCGTTGAGAATGAGAAAAACCCTAATGTCTATTATTAAGGGCTTCTTGGATTAAAAATAGGTAAGTTACATAATAATTGTGTCATGAATTATGTGGTTGTGTTAATGTATTACTTGCTAAAATGAAGTTAACTAAGATGTTTGGATTGTTTGATCACCATGAGTTGAATTGGGTTGTGGTTTTAATACTCACGGAGTCGGATTTGTTAAAGGAAGAAAAAAGGATTTTGGATACTATTGAGATTTTGTGAATTGGAAAACAATGGATTTAATTCTTGGAAAGAAAATGAAATTATAACTCTTTTATGAAATTGAGGATGAATGGGATTAAAACTTAAGACTTTTGGTATGTTATTGTTGTTGATAAGATATTTATGCTTGTAGTATGTTGTGATGGTTGGTAATGTATACGCGCTGAGAATGAGAGGTACCATTAGCTTCTAGTTAGCGTCTAGAGAATTGGATGTGCTTAGAAAAAGAGGTACTAGCACCTTTCAGCTAACGCCTGCAGAACTTGGCAGAGGTACCATTACCTTCCAACTTGTGTCTGGTAAATTGGTATTTCGTTGTGGAAATTGGTATTCTTGGCTTATCGTGCTTAAGGCTAGTAGAGTATAGACGGGTGTTTTGGTGCTATATCAGTTTATCTGTGTATATTGTATGGTAGTGGTTTGGTTGATGTGGTCAGGTTGCCTTGTATGATTGTGTAGTAGTTACTGCATGTAAGCTATTTTCTTTTTGTGATTAAAGGTATACGGAAGTGCGTTGGTGTATCGAATAAGTTGTTGAAAATGTTTCTTTACTCTTGTGCTTAAGGCTAGGGATTGTGATACATGTATGAGTGGTTGGGATATGTGATGAGTTGGGGGTGTAAGGAATGGGAAATAATAAGGTTTTGTCAACATGTTTTAAAAAATCAGTCATTAATATGAGTGATTTATGAGATGGGATAAGAAAAAGGAAAAGTGAACGTTATATGTTGTTGAGTAAATTGGACGATTTTGGGGAAAAGTATTTATGTTAGTATACTTTGATTATAAACCGTCACTATATATATTACGATTTGAAGTATCCATGATCATAGCTATCTAATGTATTGTTATTATTTAGGATCATGTTGGGATCCTTATTGGGTTTTATGCTCATCCCACGTTGTTAATCATTTTTCAAGTGTAGGTTGATAAGTGATACAAGATCGGTGATCTTCCTTACATGTAGGCCATGGGGCATTATTTGTTGGTGGAAGGCCTTTATTGTATTGAGACTTGAACCATTTCTCTTTTATATAACAATGTAGCCTACGGGCAATTTATTTAATTGTAACTCATGTTGCATTTCGTTATGTATATACCATTGACAGAAACCTTTTTTGTATTTATGGATGTTGGTAGACTTATTTCCAAATTGTACCAATGAAAAATGGACTATAAAAACGGATTTTAGTAACGATAACCGTGTAATAAAAAGTGGAGCGTGACAATATTTTTGTTGTTTATTAGAAACATTCACATTGTATTTTGGTAGGAGTTTTGTTTTTTCGAAAGTTTGTTGTATGTTTGTTATTTACTATGAATATTTACATTCTATTTTGGTCTTCGTTTACAATTTTTTGTTGCGTAATTTTTAAATTTTCACATTATAAAAAAGTGTGAAAATTCATAATCTTATTATTTTTAAAATATGAATGTTCATACTTTTTATTTGATAATTTGTATAATTTCAATTAAAAAAGTGTTACATTATAATGTTTTAATAAATTTATTGATTGAAAGTATGAAATTTGATATTTACTTTTTATGTCACAATTTTGAATGTGAAATGTTTACACTTATCGCTTTCATTCTTAAAATGCTCATTATTTTATTTATTAAAAGTATAAATGTTTACATTTTCAACTTTCACATTTATTAGAAATTCACAATATCATATTATTATTATATAATATAAACAAAAACGTTATGAGATTTTTGAGCTTGAAACTCTGAACACAAATTTTTTAATTTTTTGAATTTCTAAAATACATAAATACACATGTCATTAAATCATTGGTTATTACATTTTAAATATAATTAATAGTTAATTATTTAGTTCATAAGGTAATAATCATCAAATCACTTCAATTTGGAAAGTAAATTAAATTTTGAATTGATATTAATTTCAAAGTACATGTATTTCTGTTGATTTATTATTAATATGGTAATGTTTATATACATATGAATATATTACACTATTGTGTTTTTGAATTCATTATATTAAAAATATTTAGTTTTAATTTTTTTTAGAAATAAACTCTTCTTCTGGAAAATATTATACATAAACGTAGAAAATATTTTTAATTTTTTGAGTTTATAAAAATATAAAAACACGTGTGTCATTTAATCATTGGTTTTTGCTATAATATTTATGATAATTTTTTAGTAACAGCTAAACCTTTGCAATTTAATTTATAAATTCATGTTATAAATTGAAAATATTCATAAAAAATCATCTTTCAATTGAAAAAGAGAGAAGAATGACTCACGGTATAGAGAGGGAAAAGAGAAGATAGAGTGAAGAAAATGGTAAGTGAGGGTCCTATTTATAGTGCTAGGTTAAAGTGAAATAAGTCCCAAAGTTAACTCAAAAGAACAAGTCAAAATCCCTAAGAAGTAAGGCCCAAAAGAGAACTAAAATATGGAAAAAAAAAAAAAAGGAAAGAAACTCACAGGGGTTGACCCTTGTGTTGGTGGTGTTGACTCTTCATGAAGAATTGCCAAAAATTGACAATGCTGGCAGTAGACACGGTGTCGACCCTTGGACCAGAGGTGTCGACACTAAATTTCAGTAACTAAACCCAAATTAAACAGTAGACACGAGTCGACCCTTCCCAGAGTGGTGTCGACCCTTGAAGTCAACAACAAAAGATAAGTGTCGACACCACCAAGGCTGGTGTTAACCCTAAATTTCAGTAGCTATTCCAAGAACATAGCAGTAAGATGGTGTCGACACCTCCAAAGTTGGTGTCGACCCTAGGAGCAGAACAAGACAAAGAAAAGGAGGTAGTGTCGACACCAACAAGGATGGTGTCGACCCCTGAAGCCAAAACCAAACATAAAGAGAAAGGAACGACCATCACAAACATGGTTTCCCATATTCAAAAGTAATAAATGGGTCGGGTCTAAATTAGAATCGTTGTATAGTCATTTCAAGACAAACCAATAATAAGCTATATAACAAGCTCCAATTTAACCATTTCTCATTTTCTTTCCATGGAATTTCCTCTTTATACACAATCACAAGAATAAATCAATCACATATTCACCATAATACTAGACAACCATAGATTTCATAACATCTTATCATTTTCCCAAAATAAATCCCCAATTTCTAGGGTTTTCCCAAAACTAGGTTTTTTCTCATTTTGGAAAGGATTTTTTCCAAGACAACATCCCTTCTTAACAATATAGTTCATACCTTCAAGAGTTTTTAGAAAACATTGAGAAAACCCACTTTTAAAATCATCAAGAACTCATGAGCCAAAATCAAAGTTCAATAATACAAGAAGAAGTTCCAAAATCAACATAAACTTGCAAAAATGTATATATATATAAATAGAATCCCTACCTCAAGCTTGGAAGAGAAAGGAGAGAAAAACCCTTAAAAAATAGATGTTGATGAAAACTCGATTCAATCGGTGAGAACGTAACCCTCGCCGCCCTCTTTGATTCGGTGTGAGAAGTCCTCTCAAATTCTTGGTAGATCTTACTAAATCTTAGAGAGAAAATTGAAATTTGATGGGTTTGTAGAGAGAAAGGAGAGCAAAGATGGATATATATATATATATATAGGCGAGAGAGAGATAGAAAGAGCTGAAAAAGTGGTTAAAACACCCCTTTGGCATCAGTTTTGAGAAAAAAAGAGCACGAATTTCGAGACTGACACACCGAAATCCACACGTATGGTTCCAATTCCGCACGTGCGGAATCCCAAATCCACATGAGCGGTTTGTTGTTGCTCTTCACGAGTGGAATGGTCCAGAGGCGACCCAGAAAATTCACCCAAATCCACTTGAGCGATTTCTAACTCTACACGAGTAGAAATTTTGCCCAGAAAACCCCCTACAAAGTGGTTCCGCTCGAGCGGTTCCACCATCTACACGAGTGGTTTTGCCAACTAGCCCAAAAAAAGATTTTACAACCCAAAGCAAGTTCTAACCCCCAAAACTCAAAATTTTCAACTCAGAAACATTAAGAGAGGTTAAGTAAGCGTAGAAAGAAATTTAAATGACTCAAAACGATGAACGAAACACCGAAAGAAATACATACTACTCAACTACACAATACTACTCAAGCCCCAAAACCTGAGACACCACAATACTTAAAAATATATTTGAAAAAAAAAATCATATTTTATAGTCTCTTTAGATACTATATGGTAACATTTAAATTTTTTTTTTCTTATAAACATATTCTTCACTATATTTATGTAAAACTGAACAAAAATTTTTGATGATTAACATTTAAAATTAAAGTACATTATATTTTGTCCCATTTATATTTTATTATCTTTTCACTTTGATCCTTAAATGCTTTTCTTTTTCCCCACTAGTCTTTCACATTTTATGTTTTTTCTAATTTCCTCTTAAAGTTAATTTATGTCCAAAAATAAATAAAAAATAATGTGTTGGTGGTCATGAGACATAAATACATATATTATTATATTTAGATTTAGATTTTATTTCATGTTACGTGATTGTCAATGTGACATTTTCTAACTAATTTTGAACAAAAGCAAATTTTAAGAGTAAATTACGCAAAACTTGAAACGTGAAAGGTCAGAATAGAGAAAAAAATTTAAAGGCCAAAGATATATAAAAAAAAAATGATAAAATATAAAAGATAACATGTGTAAGTTACCTTTAAAATTAACACTATTGATTATTTGTTGTGTACAACACTATTTTATATTTTCTTTAGTTACGACCTTTTCAAAGTATTTATATAGAAGATAGGCTCTATTTCTTGGGGTCAATCCATACAGGGTTTTGCCTTACCAACAATGATTCATCCCCCCTTTTCCCCCCACCCCCTTTTACCCCCTCTCTCTCTCATTGGTTACTTTTTCTTTTTCTTTTTCTTTTTTTTCCTGCTCCTCCAATCACCCCCCGCCACGTGGCAAAGGGGGGTGAGGGGGTGACCCCCAAAAGGGGGTCCCAAGCATTATTCTTTGCCTTACCTTTAATTGGGGCTCCTGTTAGTGGACGGTGGAATTAGTCCCCTATATTAGTTGGTCTAATGAGCTAAATATGAGTTATCAAAACCAAAAAAAATTTAAATGCATAACGTTTGAAATAATTGCTATGTCTTCAAATCCTAAATTTCTAATTTAATTTTCGTAGATACTCTAACTATTAGTAAATTTGACTCTATACCTTATTTTTAAAAATTTCTATGTCCTATATCTAACTTAACATATTTTTTCCTTTGGTATATTTTTTAACATTTAGTAAGAAAAAATTTAATTTTATATTTCATGTATCTCTTTGTATAGAAAATTGATTTACATAATAATTTTGTTAGTGTTATTTAAAACTTTTTTACTGCCAAAAAATTTACTTGCATCTCAAGTTTTTCTATTTAAATTTCATGAGTTTATTGCTTAAAAAATGACAATAATACTTACACTATCATTTTGAGAGTCTAGAAAAAAAAAATTATATATATCATTCCTTTAAAAAAACTATAATATGAATGTATTTTAAATAAAAATTTGTATATTTTTTAAATAAAAAATAGAATTGTCGTGCATAGCACGAGTGCACCATTAGTATAAATATAAGCAAAAATGTTGTCATATCTTTGTTATTGAAAATCTCAATATATTTTTATCAAATTTTTATTTTTTATATGAAGAGTAAGATTTTAAATATGATATTTATTAGCTTCTATGATTTTCTCCTAATATATACATTTTAATTCAAATGGGGTAAGTATTCAAACTAGTGTGATTTTATCCTAAAATATAGATTTAGTTTACATTTTTTGTGCTAAATATAAAATTGAGGTTTTTGGTCTTTTGATGGGTGCATGACTAAGTGGGTTGTAAGAAATTAACTTGGATTTATCAGTACATAAGTACAAGAAATAAGATTTTTGAAAAAATGCCCCTCTCCTTACCTTATAGGCAAAATTACCTACCGATCTTATTTGTTAGAGTTATTACCAGTAAGTCTTGAGTGAGTTTTAATGAACATATTAGCGTTGAAAATCATATTTTTTGTTATTGAAAATCGTTGAAAGAACAAAACAAAAAATAAAAAAAAATAAAAAAAATAATTGTTGCAAGAATTAGTATGAGTTGATAATTGTGAATTAGCGGGTTGGATTGTGAAAATAAAATAAAAAACACAAGTCTATTAATTTGATCAGTATTTATTGGGTATTAAGTTCGATTCATAGGATCGTCTGTAAGTCTCCCTATTATAGTTTATTCAAAAACAAAAATAGAGAAAGAATAAATAAATAAATAAAAAAGAGGGGGGTAAAAAGCCTTTGTCAAACAGGCTGGGCCAACTAAATATTAACAACTCCAACCCAACCTGTAATAAAATAAATAAGTCCATTTTTCTGCCACTTCGATGAATTGGACAACAATCTCAGCAGATAATGTCCACCTTGCTTGTTACGGTCTATTTAGGAAACACTGACGCTTTTAAGAATTGTCTGACATTAACATGAAACAACACTTGTTAGATAATTCTTAACATTTATACATAAAAAAATATATTAAAAGTTTGAATAAAATAATTTGAAATTTAATAACTATTGGCTTTTTTGGTTTTCAAAAGTTAGAAGTGTAATTCGTACGTGCCAGCAAAGATCAATAAGTCCTTACAAAATTTAATAAATGCCAACTAATTAGTCAGATGAGTGCTTCGAAATTCTTTTAGCCTCAATGAAGAGGGCTTTACTGGTGGCTTGCTTTTTTAGGAGAAAATTGAGATGAGAAAATTGAGATGACTTATTAAAATAGGAAAAGAGAACAACAGTGCCAGAAATCGATATTTTATTAAGTAAACAGGAACTTACAATGGTATCTTCACACTTTCACAGGTTCGAAGAGGATTACAGTGACAGACTAACTCAGTATTACTCCTATGAATTTGAAGTGCAGTACAAGAATGTAAAGATTGAAACTTAAAGGACTAGAAAATATAAAGTAAGAAACTGGCTTTTTGGATTTGGTTATGGGTCCTGCATTATCAGCCCTCTTCTCTATTTATAAGTTATGGATATAACCGTCGAAGTGGCTGATAATCCGTCGAAGTGATCTCCATGATCACTGAGTATGGCTTGCGGTTTTGATTAGTTTGCTTCCCACTATTCTTCCACTCTTCATGGTTGTGCTTCACCCCTGAATTTGAATTTAAACTGTAGACAACCGTTTGACCACGTCACCTTGGATATCTCGACTATTCCCATGTCTCACGGATCCATTGCCGTTACTGCAGGTTGCCACACGTTTATTGATGGTTGGAGATCTTCATTGATTTCCCAATTTACCTCTTATAATCCATGTGTTAGGCTGCATTAAGTCTGTACAAAATATATAGCCAACATTACCCCCTGTACTAATATAGCCAATACTTGGTAATATTAGTGGATCAGTGTACTTCGCCCATGTCCTAGAACATGCATGGACTTTATTTATCATGGAAGTGTAATCGTCTCCAAGCAATGAAGCATTGAACTTCATTAAATTCTCCATTGTGCTCGAACATTACCTCCACTATTTGTGTAAATGAAGGGCTAATACATCCCCAATGGCTAATCAAGTTCCCTCTTTTATTGATTGCTCCTTCCCTTCCTCCTAATCCTAATTGGATTGAGGAATTGAAACTTACCCTCTTTGAAAACCAGCATTTTGTCCCCTATCAAGCTCCAGTTCCTCCAACTACTTATTAGCAGTACAAAGCCCAGACCCTATTTGTTGCATTTTCTTATTTATCCTTTGAAGCCCTTCAAAATGACATTCCTCACAAGAACTTTCTGTTGGCTTGTGACATTATCTCTCGAAGTCACAACCTCAACCCTGTGGCCTAAACAAAACTCCACACTTTCCTAGACTAGCTCTCTTTGCTGTCCAATTGGTACAAGAATACTTTGGCCACCAGGGAGTCATTGGAGAAACCTTTGTTGTTTGTATTCAAACCCAATATAAAGTAGAAAATCTTCTTGAAAAATATGAAGACTTCAAGAGGCCTGATTTAGAGTATAGGAAAGATGTGGATATGGATGATATATGTGGGATAGATGAAGTAGAGAAAACTTTTAAGGCAACAGAATTTGAGATGAGGGCCCAGCAACTCTTCTACCAAATAAGGGCTCACCAGTTGGATAAGCCAAATTTAAATAGAATAGAGGAGAGGTTAGAAAAGGAACATGTGGTTATTGAGTTTTGATGGACCAAGTTTGATGACCTTGTAACTCTGTCCATCCCTTATTTTTAAGAAATTGAGAATGTAACTAAATAGGTTCTCCCAGTGTAAATGTTTTTATTAATAAAATTGGGTTTTTATATTCCAACCGCATGATTAATATGACTTCATCATTCACTCTGTTCATATAATCTATAAATAATAGCTTCGAAGTAACCAATATTGTTTTGAAGCCTGGTTAAACCGTTTTGAAGCATAAAGTTCCTCTTAAAAGTGACAATATCTTTCTTCAAAGGGCTCTATCTTATTAGAAAGTTCAAGAAAGTACTTTCATGTATGGCTAAGTCCTCTGGTTTTTAAAATTTTCACACCATTTCATCGAGTACTGGTGTCGTAGTGTCCGTTTACTTCGAAACCAAACCCAGGCAAAACTATACTTCTTTAATCAAAGAATACTAAGACATTCATTCGAAGGCAATTTTCCTTGATGGAAAGCCTAGGAACGTACTTTCAGAACTTTCGAAGTAAACAATTCCTAACTCTACTTGAGTTTAAGGAATAAGTTTTAAAGATCCTGGGAAAACACTGGCTTCGAAGCCAATCACCTGTCTCGAAGCCAAGCTGAGCATCTGAAATGTATTTCCCTCTCTTATAAGGTAACAAAATGCTGCTTTGAAGGCACCTCTCTTTGTTGTGTTTTCAGGTTTCCCTTTTTGTTTTAAAATAAATGCTTTAATCCCACATGGGTCAAAATAACCAATCAATTAACTTGGGTCTATTTGACCCGTTAGGCTGAGTGGGTAATTTTGGATAGCAAGGTTTAAAGCCCCAATTTCTCGTGCTCTTACCGATTCACTTGTCCAGTCTTTTCATTTCATTCCCATTGCTATTAACTTCAACTCCTTACCCCTCTTATACTTACTCTCCTCACCCTCCTTTCAGCCTCTCACTAATGGCTTCTTCTTCCTTGAAAATACCAATTGTTGAGCACTTACGTCCCTCGGTAGCTTTGAGGAGATGCATCACCGATGAGATAGCCACATACCATACCCAAGAGGGTCAAAGCGCAATTAATGGCTGAATCTTTATCCCTCGCCACCATGCCCAAGAGGAGTTCGTACTTGGCCCCATCTTCAAGGAAGCTCCTACTTTATTTTCTCCCTTGTATTCACGTTTGGAGGATCATTACCTTCTCTAAGAAGGAAGTTTCAATTGGGGAAACTGGAGGGCTAACCGACCTCACCACTGCTGGCCTACGTTGAAGACTGAATGGAATGAGTGGTATGATAGAGTAGTCGGAGCTTGGGAACAAGATTTGGAGGACCTCTACATTCTTGACGCCCTTTGGCTTTCTAGGTTTGTCATTCCTGAGGACCCTTTTCTTATTCTTGCTGCCGTTTGCTTTTGGAACCCTGTATTCAATTTCTTTCAATTCCAGTGTGGCATGATGGCCCCCACCATTCTTGACATATGCCACCTTCTAGGGCTTTCCCTTGCTAGTGTTACTTTTGGCCCTCACTATCCAGACCTCAAGGTCTCTTTCTCTATTCCCTTTTTCAATTCTTCTTAAAGTGACTTCATAACTTCTGAAAATAAGAAGAAAGGTCTTGTGACCGATTGTGAGTTTTTTTCTTTTCTTCTTTTCTGGCTTTGTAAATTCTTTTTCTGCACCTCTTCCCAAAGGATAATGCCTGAATTTGTTTCCCTTGCCAAGGCTCTGGCTTCAGGGAAGAGAATAGCCTTGGCTCCCTATGTTCTAGGGCATGTATACAGGGTCTGTTTCCAATTTTGTGAGAGGCCTCTAGAGCCTAACCAAGGAGGTCCAATCTGGATCCTCTGACTCTAGCTTTTGGCATATTTCACTAAACTCCACTCCTGTAGACTAAGATTTCTGGTACAAGATCCTACTACCTACGGAGAGAAATATGCCAGAGTGTCTCTATACCCCTCCAGTTTTGCATACTACTTTTCCTTCTTTCATCAGTTACCCTTAGCTGCTCGGCCCGCATTTTTTTCGCCCTTTTGATGTTGCTGTGGGGCCAGCACGATTCAGGGATTTTTTGGCTGACTCTACCTGCTTCCAACCTATTCATAAGGACATGTCGGCTTCCATCCTACTGCCGAGGGAACTCTTTATTGGGACTTTGAATCCTAGAGCTTGCAAATGTATCTCTGAAGCCTACTGTCCTGCTCAATTTGCAACACAATTTGGTCTCAGCTAAGGGATTCCTATCCCACTCTATAGCCACTCCAACCCTGACCTTGATACCAGGGACCTGAAGGTGCCAAAATCTAGGTTGGATGAAGCAACATCCAAGTTTAGAAGAGATTTTGCCAACTTGGAATTCATACCTTTCACTGGCTATAGTAGGGCCATGACTAGGTTCAAGAACTAGTGGTTTGCTAACATGGAGCTGCAGCTTGCTGTCCCCACCCTAGACTTATTACAGAATTTGGATCTACCATCCCAGGGGGGTCACACCAAATCCATAGGGGCTAGCACCACCATTACTTTTGTCCCCACTGTAACCCTTCCACCCAGAACTACCAGGGCTGCTGGAAAAAAGGGTATCTAGTCTATCCTTTATTTTTTCTTTCCCTTTCTTCTTTCATACTGCTTTCCTGCTTAAAGATTCTTTTATTGTTATAGGGACTTCGTAGGAGACATTATCTCAGAGAGAAAAAACTCTGGCCACACTAAAGGGCAAGCAACAGAAAAGAAAGGCCCACATTAGGCTCGAGCCTGTGGAGGAGGCCCTTGAAGTCCCTCTCAGAAGCAAAAAAAGAGGAAGAGGAAGAAGCCCCTTTGAAGAGAAGGAAGATGCCACTTTCCCCCGTTGCTCAACTTTTTACAGATGCGGTTCATGAAGCAGCTGCTAAGGCAGTAGAACAGGAGTAAGCCAAGGAGGTCCTCATATTTCAAAGGTCTGAGAAGAAGAGACAACAACATATTTTAAAGAAAAAGGTTGTTGTTGTCAAGGCAACACACAGGAGGTTGCAAGGAAACTCAAAGCTGTTGAACATCACACCCTTCGCAGCTCTCCTACTATCATTACGACAACTGTTGGGAACTTCTCTTGCTTTTGTCAACACTTCTAGTTTTGATTTACCCTTTCAGCTTTGTTTTATACTTATTTTCTTTTGATATGTAGTAGCAGCTAGTCTACTTACTTCCTTGTTGTCTTCTGCTTCTCTTCCACCAAGCATCGAAAGACCATTCTTGAACTCTGTAGATCTGAAGAGGGCTTTGAAAGGGAAAAGGAAAGTAGATACTGATTTCCCGATGAGTGTAGAGCCATTGCAGATGATCTTTCCAATCCCAGCCTCTACACTCCCTATGGCATATCCCTTACTTCCCTTTACGCTTGACTTGTTAATCATCATTTCTTCTCATTCTCCTAACCCTGTTGAGTTCCTTAACTGGCCCTTGGAGACCATTTCCTCACATTTGCCAGTCTCCACACCTCCCAGGGTCCTAGTAAGCCCTTTACCTTCTGAGAGTATACCTGTTACTCCATTCTTTAGACTAGCAGTTAGTACCTCTGGAGATGGGACTAGCAACCTACCACCACTTCCTTCACTATCCTGCTCTAGATCTCTCTCTTTGGACCTGTTGGTGGCTAAGACCATTGATGCTGTTGAGGCATCCTCCTCTCGTTCTCTTCCAGCCATCACTTTAGCATCCACCAGTGGCTCTCCCACACTACCTTTGTCAGAGGAAGAGATGGACATCTTCGAAGCCTAACTGGCCAGTCTATTTGGCATATCTCCACCAGTTCTTCCATCTGGTAGTGAGGTTGAGCCCTTGGATCTAGCTGACACTTTTTTGGAGATAATTGGAGGCTCACCTGCTGCTGAATTCTCCACTCCTCTTCCTCAGGTGGACTTGGAGGTCTATCTGGAGTTGATTAGGACTTTCTCAAGGGTTGCATTCGAAGCTCTAGCAAAACTAACCATTAGGAATCGGTTCCTCAAATGTTGCCAATTCTTTGAATAGACCAAAGCCTCTTTCAGAGGTCATTTGTCTCAGGCAGCAGTAACCATCGAATTTTATGTCAACATCCATCAACTGGCTAAGGTTGCATAGAAAAAATTCCTAAAAGACAAGGAGTTTGTCTCTCATGTCCATTCTGAAGTTTCAATGTTGAAGGGACAATACTCCTATGCTACACAACTTCAATCTCAATTACTACATAGGAAGGCAGAATTGGAGAAGGAACTAGCAGCAGTCAATCTAGCCTTGGAACATAATGCAAAGAAATTACACTTTTCTTACCAGGGGCTATCAATCCACAGGTAGGAGATGAACACTACCATTCAACTGTTTCTAGCCCTTCGAAGTAGAGAACTCATTGTAAGGGAACAGTTGAGACATTGTAATGAATTTTGGGCTAAATTGTGGTAGAACGTACTTGACTCATTATGAAATAAAATATTTTTATTTACCTAAGTGTGTTCTTATCTTTTGTTTATGTTTTGTATGATGATCTTATACTCCTTGTGTTTCTCACACAGTTGGATAATAATGTTTCAAATACTTACCATTAATCTTTCTGGGATGCACATACTCATTTAGGTTCTTCAAATGGTAGGCTCCCCCAGGTAGGACTCTATGGACTTAGTATGGCCCCTCCCGATTGGGTGACCACTTGCCAAACTTGTGGCTCTTAATGCCCACTAGAAGTATTGTTTTCCAAACCAGGTCTCCTTCATCAAAACTAAGGTGTTGGACCCTTTTATTATAGCTTTTAGCTGCTTTCCTCTTCTGTAGAAGGATTTTGTTTAGTGCCAAAATTCAAGCCTCATCTACATTTTCCAATTCCAAACACATGCTTTGATGATACTGATCAGTACTTAGGTGATCCTGGCATTTGATCCTTAAGGACTTTATATTGATCTCAACAGCTAATACTGCATCATATCCATATACTAAGGTATAAGGGGTAATTCCTGTGCTTGATATTTGGGAAGTCTTATATGCCTATAATACATCTAACAGTAAATTATGCCAATTTCTTGGATTGTCCTCAACAACTCTATGTATTCCTTTCTTCAAGGATTTATTCAATGACTCTTCTTGGCCATTTACTTGTGCATAATAGGGGGTGGAATTAATAAGACTAATTCCAAACTCTGCTGTGAAAGCTTTTACTAGCTTTCCATTGAACTCAATCCCATTAGCCACAGTTATGGTATGTGGAATACTAAACCTGTGGATCAATTCTTTGATGAACTCAATTACTTCTATCTAATCCACTATTTTATAGGGCTTAGCTTCGACCCACTTTGTAAAGTAGTCTGTAGCTACTAAGATAAAAAAAATGCCGTTTCAAAGAATGTGGGTAAATTTTCCCTATCATATCCATTACCCATCCTCTAAATGGCCAAGGCTTCACCATTGCATGTAGATTAGTTATTGGAACATGTCTTATGATGCCATGCTTTTGGCAGGCCTGGCAACCCTTTGCATACTCTATGTAGTCCTTAAAGATGGTTGGCCAATAATAAGAGTGCCTTTGAAGCAGCCATCTCATCTTAACTCCAGGTTAGTGAGCACCTCAAATGCCCTCATGCAGCTCAGCCATGGCAGTCAATGCTTTCTTTAGTCCCAAACACTCTAATAAGAGACCATCTACCCCTCTTTTGTAAAGAGCATTCCCATACACTATGTACTGTATAGACTGTAATTTAAGCTTTCTGCTGGCCTTTGAAGATGGGCCAGTCAAATACTGAACGATTGGATGTCTTGAATCATGTTCTTCCAAGTCATTCTGATTGGCCTCCAACAATAAGCCTCGTTCAGCTAAGGGCGGTATCAACTTTTGATATGTTGCTTGGCCCATATCTATCTGAATATAACTATCCTTTCTTTTGAAATTCGATGCCTTTTGGGCCACATTATTAGCCTTGTGATTTAATAATCTTGGGATATAAGTTATATCTGTTACTTGAAAATGGTAAAGCAAATGTACAGCAACAACATAGTATGGTAACATACTTGCACTTCGACATTTAAAGATCCCTTTCACTTGATTAACTACCAATAGAGAATCTCCAAATATATCAATTGCATAAGCCTATAAAGCAATGAGTATCTCAAGTCCCATAATCAATGCTTCACATTCAGCTTCATTATTGGAACAACTAATTTCATCCACTCTGAAACCATGTGTGGTTTCTACTCCTTGGGGTGATTTGATCACAACATCAATTCCTACTAGACCATTAGCCTTTGATCTATCGAGCCATATTTGGCATGGCTCTAAATCCACTATGTCAAGTTCTATTGTTCCTTGACACTCTAATTTGCATGGATGATCAGCCAAGAAATTGGCCAATACCTATCATTTCACTGCCTTTTAAGGAAAATATTCCAAATGGAACTCTAACAAAGCCAAAATCCACTTGCCCATTTTTCCTCTTAATATCGGTGTAGACAACATATGTTTAACCAAATATGTGGTTGCAATTACCAAGACAATAGTAGACAAAAGGTAATATCTTAATTTTATTGCTGCAAAGTACAAGGCTAAGCACAACTTTTCTATAGCTGAATATTTATATTCACAAGAGTTTAAAAACCTACTAAGTTAATATACTGTCTGCTCCTTGCCTTCTTCATTGTCCTGAGCTAGAAAGATTCCTAACGACTCTTCAGCTGTAGCAATGTATAACTTCAAAGGTTTGTCCTTCCTTGGTGGTATCAGCACTGTAGGTTTGGCTAAATAGGCTTTTATTCCTTCGAAAGCAGCTTGATGCACTGTCCACCTAAAATCTTCTTCATTTTTTAACTTCAAAAGAGAAGAAAAAACTTTAGTTTTCCCAATAGTGTTAGAAATAAACCTTCGAAGAAAATTAACTTGACCAAGGAATTTTTGCAAGTCTTTCTTACTTAATGGAGGTTTGGCCTCAATGATGGCCTTGGCTTTATTCTGGTCAATCTGTGTTCCCTACTTGTGTACTATATACCTTAGGAAGTTTCTAGCTGACACACCAAAGGCACAATTGAGAGGATTCAGTTTTAGTTTGAATTTCCTCATTCTTTCGAAGGCTGTTGTTAGGTGGACCAGAAGCTCTTCCATAGCTTGAGATTTTACCACAATATCATCAATGTAACACTCTAAGTACCCTCCAATGAGATCATGGAAAATAGTGTTCATTGTTCTTTGATATGTTGCTCCAGCATTCTTCAAAACCAAATGGCATCACTACAACAAAATTGACTTTCTACAGCACCACATCAACGGCATACAATAAATGCATGCCGTAGTTTCTCACTTTTACGACTTGCTTTTTTTGCATGTCGTAAATACTTTTCCAACCACGGCGTGTCTATTGCGTAGGCCGCGAATGGTAATAATGATGATTTTTTTACAGCTTACAATGCACGCCGTAAATAATAAAACTTTCTACGACGTACATATGACATGCCGTTCATACATCAATTATACACGACGCACATACGCCAGTCATGAAAAGTGAATACTTTTCACGGTGCACACAACGCCCACTGTTAAAAGTATTGCACTTTTTACGATGCACACATCGCTTGCCATTAAAAGTATTATCTTTTTACGACGCACAATGCAGGTCGTGAATTGTATGATAAAAAATAAAAATAAAAAGAGCCAAAATAAAATTTAGGGCACCAATCACCAAAAAAAAGAACAAAAATATTAGAAATTTTTTTCTTCAAAATAACTATGTTGCTTTCCTCTAATTAGAATAGAACATCACAAGGGCTTCAATCTCTCTCTCTGATGATGATGAAGGCCGAATCAATTGTTAGGGTTACCAGGATCATCTCATCTCTTCTCTTTGGTTGTGTATCTGAAATGAAAGGTATCTATCGTCGTCTCATGCTTCTCTTCTCTTCTTGGTTGTGTATTTGAAATCCCTAATCCATTCTTCACAAATAGGTTTTCTCTCTAATCTCTCTTGCTCTCTCTCATAGAGTCTGTAATGACCCCAAAATGCGTATAGAAAGTCATCCTCATTTAATTAAGGGTTAATGTGTTTAATTCACCTATATCAATTGGAATTGAGAATGTTTTTATTTTATTTTGGGATTTTGGTTGAGGTGGTAATAAGATGGTAATGTAAGATTGGACCAAATAATTTAATTTGGATAGTTATTTTACGATCAGCCGCCACTCTTTTGCCCTTTTCTTTTTCCACACTTTGAATTTGGATGTGAGGTTAGAACCATTGGAAAGATTATTTCCGGGGCTTCAATTTGGACACAAGAACGACCTAAAACGGAGTCCGGGTGGGAGAGTTATACCTATTCGAAGTTTTGAAGTCTGTGCTGGGAACAGGTCCGCTCGAGCGGGGATAGGGACGCTTGAGCGGGAATAGCAGGTACAGCAGCTTAAAAAAGGGATTTTGAGTTCATTTCTTCCATTTTCTTTTTCCCCTCTTCTTTCCTCTTGCCTAGGTCCGAAACCCTAGCCCCAAAACCTTGATTTCCTCCACTTTTATTAACAATCCACCATGATTCTTGCATCAAGGATGGAGAACAAGAGAAGATTAATATTTTTAACCGATTGGAACTTGGATTTGTGAAGAATCCTCACCAAAGTTGCGCCCTTTTACTTGATTCTTGAGGTAGGGGTTCTAATTCTCTTCAATACCTACATCACTAGATAGATTTGTGGTGTTTTCATTGTATATATGTACAAATTTCCAATTGTGAGCATGTAGAGTATGGTATGAGAATTGGGGGGTTTTAGGGTATGGGATGTTGAGAGTTGAATTGATGAGTTAAGATGATGGATTATGAATTCTAAGTGTATAATCAATGGGAATATTGGAATGAAAAGTGATGGATTAATAAGTTTGAATTTTATTTGAAATTACCAGATTTCTTAGAAACCCTAGGTTGATTAATGATGATAACCAATGTTTTGGCCCAAATTGAAAGTAGATTAATGAAATTGAGATATTGAATTGTATATGTACAAGTTTAATTGGAATTTGGAAATGTTTGGAAAGTATGTTTAAAATTTGTTAATGAACTATGTTATAAATATTGTAATTTTTAAAGCTCAAGTATGTTTAATTGGTTGTACAAGAGAATTCTCCTTTCAATTGGGGAGAAGGGTTTGTTATGACTTATGTTTGATGATTTAGGGTTGTAATGAAGAATTGTTCATAAATTATGTTTGATTAAAGGGGGTCATCATCAATTAGTTGCTTTGGCATGAACTTTATACCTCAATCTTTGTTTCTCATGTTAAACCCATGAAAATGTATTTAGGTAATGTGTAATGTTTTAATAAACACGAGGAACTTGAATTAAAGATGGAATTTAGAAGGTATGTAACTTGAATAAGCTTCTACTCATGTGTATTTTATGATACTCAAGTTCTAGTTCATACTATGGTGAAATGTGGAAGAATAGTGACTTGACCAAGCTTTTAATCATGTTACCTTGTGTTATTACAATGATAAATTATGTTATAGTGAAGTTGGGTTCAAATATCGCCTTAAGTTCATCTTGGATTGCATGAGAAATGAGGTGATGATGCTTAATTTTGAGTTGAAATTGAGCTGCCCCAAAACAGAATTTGCTTGGTCCGCTCGAGCGGCGGGAAGCCCGCTCGAGCGGGAAAAACCACCTCCCAGCAGTTTTGTGAATTTTTCAGTCCGCTCGAGCGGCCAAAGTGGCGCTCGAGCGGGGGACTCATTTTCAGGAAAAAAAATGTGTTTGTTCAGTTTTGCTTGCTTGTCTCTCTGGTATTTTCAGAATATTTTTCTGATGATTTTAAAGTGGTTGAAAATGCATGCAAAGGGTAAAGACCCAGAAATGATTTAAGGAAGAAAAAGGAACTAATGTGCATTGATTGTGTACAGGGTACACTCCAGGAGGGACAAGCATGCCGTTGTAGCACTGTGAGTAGTAGTACAAAAATGTATATTTTATCTATTGTTGAGAATTATTGTTACTAATGCTCTATTCTCTGTAAGTGTTTTACGCACATTTATGACAATGGGAAATCAATATGAACTGACATGAACGCTGAAAGATTCACGTACGTCGGTATGATTTTGGAATCCTTTGTTCTGTTAATGACAAATATTAACCCTTTGTTATTTATAAGCATATTATGTGATTTCTTAAAGGATAAGTGGAACTGATGTTCATCTTCGAAGAATCAGAATAATTGGAAAACTATGTGAATTCATATGAATATGAAGTTATTTTGTTGTGTTACACATGAATGCAACCACATAAGAATATGAATTATTCTATTTTACAATAATGATATAATATGACAAGAAAAGCTCTGTTTTCTGATATGTTACGTTATGATTTAATGAATGTTTACAAGTTTACGTATGTTCTAAGTTCAAGTCTGTTAAGTCAAGAATGTTACAAGTTTATATATGTGACAACTTCAAGTATGCTACAACTCCAAGTATGCTGTAAGTCTATGTATGTTACAAGTCCAAATATGTTACAAGTATACGCATGTTACAAGTTCACGTATGTGGTAAATTCAAGTATATTTCAAGTATGGTTTAAGTATGGTCTCAAGTATATTTCAAGTATGGTTTCAGGTAAATTACAAGTTCAAGTATGGTTTCAAATATATTACAAGTTTAAGGATGTTTCAGGTATGTTTCGAGTATATGTTACAAGTTTAAGTATGCTATAATACCAATACATTTTCAAGGGCCTCGTGCCATTTACAAGGGCTTTACGCCATTTTCAAGGGCCTCGTGCCATTTACAAGGGCTTTACGCCATTTTCAAGGGCCTCGTGCCATTTACAAGGGCTTTACGCCATTTTCAAGGGCCTCGTGCCATTTACAAGGGCTTTATGCCATTTTCAAGGGCCTCGTGCCATTTACAAGGGCTTTATGCCATTCACAAGGGCCTCGTGCCATTTACAAGGGCTTTATGCCAACTTTCAAGGGCTTGATGCCAACCTTCAAGTATGCAAGGGCTTTATGCCAACTTTCAAGGGCTTTGTGCCAACTTTCAAGGGCTTTAAGCCAAAATGTTATGTTCAAGCTAATATGTTTCGGGATGTTCAAGTTGATATGTTTCAAGATGTTCAAGCTAATATGTTCAAGATGTTCAAGTTGATATGTTCAAGATGTTCAAGTTATATGTTTTAAGATGGTCAAGCTAATATGTTTCAAGATAGAGCCTAAGTCCATTGCGAGGTAACACAGACTCACACTAACTATGTGGACCTTGCATTGCATGCTTGTGTATATGTTTTAAAGTTTGATAAGTATATGTGTTTTAAAGTTTGATAAGTATATGTTTTGAAGTTCAATAAGTGTTAACAAGCTACGACTCTATATGTTTTCGTTTACTATGATACAAGTTATGCATTGTTTCATTTAAGTATTACTATTCACTGAGCTTGGCTCACCCTCTGTATGTTTGTTTCTGTAGGTAACCAACCAGGAGGTCAGTCCTAATCTAGGACGTCTGTTTCCTTTTGTCAACCTTTATGAATTCAAGCACTAGGCGAGATTACCTATTTGGAGCAACTTTGTTAAAATGTTGTCTTGTATTTTGATGTGAGTTGTATGTACATGATTTTTGTTTATGCCCAATCATAGGGCTGGGGCTGTATATGTAAATATATATATAACTGATGCTCAAGATATAATTTTGGCTTGTGACTGGTTGATATAATGTATGTGATGCATGTAATCCTGGCATATTAGAGGTAGCTCAATGGAGTTTATAATTTATGTTTAAATTTTGGTGCTTCCGTCAAGGCCCCATATGCTAAGCATATTAGGTTACTTGTCTGTTTTTAAAAAGGTCATGCCCAAACTTTTAGGGGCAGGTTTCAGGCGTGACAGAGTCACTATCGTCGCTCATCTTAATGTCGCATAGGACTACATAGTGTTCGTCAATCTTCCACCGTCGCTTATCATCACATTGCTACCACCGCTCACCATTGCCCTGATGACCACCACCACCACCATTGATATCACCATCGCAAACTAGCAACCATTCTCTTCTTATCTTGTAGCACGATCCACCACTGGAGCACTACCCCCAGGTAGGTCCTTTATATTTTTCGCTCTGTGTGTGTATCTCTATCTCTTTCTCTCTTCCCCCAATTTCGGCATCTAGGAATTTTTTGTTCCATTCGCATACCTTCATGCAAACCCACCCTGAAATTGACCCACCCACCGCCATTGACGAATGATTGGAATTTTGAATTTTTTTTTAATGATATGTTGATCTTGATTCATGGATTCAAAATACCAAATGGGGTTTATTAATCTTGTATTTGGTTGTGTTTTTTCACAATGCTTCACACATGTTTGCATATATTCCCCACTCAAACTACATATTATTTTTCTACTTCTGTTTATTTTGGTTAATTTCGCTCACTATCTTCTTTGACTATTTGTAATGTTATTTCCCTTATGTACGAAATTATTTGCAAAATTAAATCCTTTTTTTAATACATGCAAGTCAACTAATTATACTAAATCTTCATATATACTTATATAGTATATGAATTCTTAGCACCCAAAATGGAAAAATGTTGAAAGCATTTGATTGTTGAAGATTTTTATGGTTGGAAGTTTTTTTTTTTTTTTTTTTTTTTTTTTGCGAGGGGGGGAGGGGGGAGGGGGGTTTGAAGTTTGTTATACAAAGAAGTTGCAAGAGTTTTGGGAGGAAAAGGGTGTACATATACTTATATATTATAGTATTCTTAGCACCCAAGAAGGGAAGAGGTTGAGAGCATTTCAATGTTGATGTATTAATGGTTAAATTTTGTTATACAGAGAGCTTGCTAGAGGTTTGGGTGAAAAGGGTACTATTGTTTTCTCTGATGTAGAGCATGCTATTCTAAAGAGTAAGCCCATTTTGGTATTTGTAATTCATTGTTGACATTGTAATTCTGATACTCTTTCTTTAGACTTATGCTTAAAACTCTTTTTGTAATGTAGATGACCGTTCACTTCAAGAAGTGTTCAAGTTGTTTGATCTAATCCACATTGTTACTACTGACCACAAAATCCTTACTAGAATTACTCAAGAAGTATGAAAAATTCACCTGTCCTTGTATAAAAGTTTTAATGCTCTACTCAAAATCTTATTCACTATTTTTATCATGAAGTAGGTTGTCGAAGACTTTGCTGCAGAGAATGTGGTTTACTTGGAGTTAAGAACAACTCCGAAGGTACTTACTTACATCGGACCATTGGTGTTAAAAGAATTGCTTTTCATACTAAAATTTTGTGCTAAATATTTATATCAAGTCACTGACTAAAGTAACTATGTCACTTATGAAATTGTGTAATAGTTATTTTTAAATGAAGAAGATGAATGATGGTTATGTCAAGAAATTATGTTCAGGGCGCCCAAGTTGTGTGCATAAAAAAATTTTGAGTTAATGTTAGGTCATAACTAACATAAAATAATTTAGTACCAATAAAAAGGAAAAAGAGATGTGATTGTTTAGATTGTTATTTGTAATGTTTCCAATGGAGTTCCTTTGAATTGACCATGTAATCTGGTTGAATTATTAATGCAAGAGCCCCTCAAAGTTTCTAGACTTCTCAAGGAAATTATTAAAGTTTCTTCTGGTTATCATCATTCCTCTGCCATTACAGGTTTATATTTCTTGTTGGATACTCATTTATCATGGTTTCATTGGGCACGGGAATATTTACATGTTTTTTTAGTCTATATTCACTATTTAAGCTACTCTATAGAGTATTATAGTTAATGTCTAATCAGTGTTTTAAGCTTGTGTCTTGTTAATATTATTATGAACTCCCTTTCCTTCCACAATGTAAATTCTACATATTGAAATTAAATCTATTTTCTAGTTTCAGCTTTGACTTCTCATTTATTCAAGTCTACTTTAACACTTAACAGCTACGCATCTTTGATTATTAAATTATTGTTGTATCTCTTAATGCCTAATGGATTCCTGTCATGGGAGTCATGATTCTTGTTCAACTTATAAGAGAAGATCTTGAAAATTTTATGTACATTTGGAAAGTGTTATAGTCCTTTTGTAACATATATTGTATAGATAAAAGCTTTCAAGCACTCTTTCCACAAGTGATGGCACTGATTACTGCACTAGAATGTGATGGCACTTGACTTTTAAATCAGAAGTTCCTACTGTTTGTAAACTTTAATTAAATTTTTTTTTTTTTGTTGTGGTTTTTGAGTTCTTTTGTTATGGGACTTAATGCTTGGTTTGGTTTTCTGAGGAAGGGATCTAAATCTGATCACCTTAATGGTACTTTGAATGACAATTTCCTCAGGTTTCCTCTATTTGGTAAAGATTCTGCTATTTCTCTCTAACCAAAGTTGGTAGACAAAGCTGCTATTTCTGCTATTTCAGTCCAAGAATTTCATACTTGATGAAGTGTGAGTTGAATGGATTAATTTTGTACTAAAGAATATGAGTTGAAATCCAACATGTAAGCATGATATAACTTTCGTTCTTTAAATTGCTAATAAACAATTTCTTTAGTTGGTTAGTTTTTTATTTTGTTGTACACTGGGGTGATCCTCCTGTTATTATCATAGTAGCCACAAACCTAGGGTGATCCTCCGATTAAAATTAGAATTGGATTTTTTTATGATGCTTCTAAATTTATTTTATTTTTATTTTTAAAAAAAAAAAGGGAAAAAAGAGAGACTCTAATTTCTTCTATAATAGATTGAAAGTTTCTTTTTAAACTTGTAAATAATATAGACTCTAATTTGACTTGGATTCTTTATTTTGAAACTTTCTGAGTTGTGTTCTTGATCTCTGCTACCCATTTCCCAGAAGGCCTTTGTCTCACCCCAACAAACTTGCTTTTGTTGTTGTTGTTGTTGTTGTTGTTGTTGCCACCTCTATTTCTGAATGTGCTGCTGCTCTGTTTGGCACCTGAGAAACCTTCTCTTTGCTGCTTTTGGAACTAAAGTTCCATTATAGAAATTATTAAGTTAAAAGTGTGTGTATGTATTTGGTGAATGAAGAGAAGAGAATAAAAAAAAGGAAAGAGAGGAGAGAGAGAATTGAGGAATGGGTGATATTCTACTTGAAAATTTAATTCATGAACAAAAAGATGTTTAATTACTGATAAAAACAGATTTGCATTAGTTGAATCTCCAATTTGTGATCACATTTGCTTACATTTGTTAAGTTATTTCTTACATATGATTTAGCTTGATAAATTCTTATTTACATACCATTTGATGTTTCTAATGGATGTCTCAATTACTTCTCAGTTGAAAGATCAATGATAAAAATAGTGGACTTATATTTAGAGATAATTTATGCTGAAAGTTGAGACACAGAAAAAAATAAAAAATAAAAAAGAAAAAAAAAGAAAAGAACAAGACAAACTCTAAGATATCGGTTATTTTTAGAATAATCATCTTCTCGTACTGTGGCAAGTGCGACCTGTGGTAGAAACTGGATATGAAAACCTATTGCTTGTAAGGTTGCTGTTGAAGATAAGAGTTCCTTTTATTCGCAAATCGTTGGTGTGTACTCACTCACTAGTAACTTGTATTTTGTTAGTTGAATTGATTAGCACAGATTGAAAAAAAAAAAAAGTAAATAAAAAATAAAGATCAATTTGAGATATCTATATTCACTTCTTTCAAATTGTTCTGGACTTGACTGTTGTGGTTTGATATGTAAGGCTGCAGAGGGACTCACAGTTGAGGGAATATTGGAGAACTGGTCAAAGATAAAACCTGTTATTCTGGAAGCATGGGATGAGAATAGGGATGCTTTAATAGAACTTTTTGGAAGGATGAGGGATGAATGGATGGACAATGACTTAGCTACTTGGATTGGTGCAAATAGGTAACTTACCTTAATTATTTGCATTGAAATTGAGATGCTATCAAAATTTACAATAGTTCTAATAAATCCGTTCGAAACTTCTTTTCTTGAATGTTAATTTCTAGAACTCTTGCAAACAAATGATTTTTGTAGATAAAATGAAAAGGATAGTAGAAGTAGCAAGTCTTGGACCAAAGAGTTTGTAACCAAGTCCTAACTGTAAGTACCATAGGATTTGGTGATTTATTGCTTTCCCTTCTAACATGCTAAATATGAATCATAAGAGACAAGCAATTCTACAAGGGATATTATGTAAGGCCAAGCTATATCTAGATATATTCTTAACCCAGTTTCGGCGAAGATTGGTGCGACATATAATGGCTATTAATCTAGATTTAAACAATTTAGCTGGAAGCTAATGCATCAATATATTCCTTAATATAGATTTTTGTATCATAATTGAAGTAAACATGTGATTTGGCTTTTAGCAGTAATTATTTTGGGCTAAAGAGACCAAAATGATAATGATAGTTTGTGAATCTGCAAAATTTTCTCGTCTTTTTACTTTATGCGATATACCAAACCTGAAATATGTGTGTGTCACATGCTAGTGAAGAAAGAAATGATGTGCACATTGCTTGCTTGTTGCTATGAAGTAACAAGCAGTTGAATTAGCATACTTGAAAATTCATTTTTGAGTCAAGCAAGAGTGTTGAATGGAGAAGCATATTATCATGTGCTATATATATAAGAGCATATTAGCTCAAAATAAGTAAAGACCTACTTCAAAGATTCTAACAGACTAATGCACCCTTAACTTGTTATTGTAACCTGTCCAACATTGGTTAGTTTCAAATTGATGAACATATTGTAAACCAACTACGAACTATCTGAGGATAGCATTTGGCCCAATAGCTCAGGCCCTTTGTTGTTTCCTCACTAATTGGGATTCGAAGCCCGCCAATCCCCTCTTCCCTTGGGATAATTAATAAGTGATATTATGTCTTGTAAGAACAACCCCCCCTCCCCCAACTATATATATATATTTGTGAACTGTCTTGTACACAAGTCCAACATATTAGTTTCACTGCAAAATAAATCATCAATAAAATACAAAATATATACTTTCTTGAATGTGTAAAGTTGGTTACAATCTTTTTATATTTTTTTGGGTACATTGGAGTCATTAGCCTTGGGTAAGAAATCTGGTTATAGTCTTATAAAGTGCTATTTAGTGCATCAAATAGATACTTCGGATATTGATACTTGATTGAATCAATCAACTCGGTAGTGCCAGTTAAAGTTGGCACCATTGTTTAGAACATCGTAAACCTTCTATGCAGTAGAATCATGGTTACTTTCATAGTTTGGTTCTCTGGTCAATTCTATGAGAGAGTATGATACTATGATGCTGATGTAGTTAAGTTAATCTGGAACCCACAAAAGATGATAAATATTAAGTGATTAGTCTCGGTAGAGCCTTTGATTTAATCTTGCTGAATTTTCATTTTATTAAATCTTTTAGATGCTTAAGTGGTAGCTGGTTGATCTCAGGACGTTGCGGTGGCAAATTCCAACCCAAGCTCAAGGTTCAAATTGACAGAGAGAAACTGAGTGCTGACACTTCTCATCTAGATGCAGTTGAGTCCATTCCACGTCCACAACAAGCTCAGTCAATTCCTTCTGAAACTGAATACATGAATGAGGGTTTAGACCTTGCATTCCCATCTAACAATATTGTTGATTTCCCATCGTTGAGGAAATATCCAATATTTTTTTGGATGATTTAGAACATTTTGGACAGTTTTGAACTTAGTGATAGTTTTTTATTTTTAGAAACATAGTTTTTAGATGGTTTGGAATGTATAGATAGTTTTTGGATATTTAGAACTTATGGATAGTTTTTTATGGATGCTTGAAATAATATTTTGGTGTTTGATTAATCCATATATATATATATATATATATTTGTGAAACTTGTTTGTAATATTTTCTTAAATTATACAAAACAGGTGAAATATAACTTGCTGCTTTTTTTTATTTTTTATTTTTTTTTAAATTTACATATTCTACGGCATGCAAAAAATGCTGTGAAACTTGGGCTATCTACAGCAAGCAAAATAGGTCATTGTATTAAATATTCAACGACCAGTAATGAATGTCGTGGTTTGTCCCTTGAATTAACAGCGTGCAAAAGTTGTTGTAGAAAAATAAAATACGACGCACAAGATCTGCTGTTAAAGGGTTTTTAACGGCGTGCAAAAGAAGTTGTAGAAAAAGTAACAACGATGCAGAAAATCTGCCGTTAAATAGTTTTTAACGGTGTACTATAGCATGTCGTAGAAAAAGTAACGACGATGAACAAAATCTGTCGTTTAATAGTTTTTAACGGTGTACAAAGTATGTCGTTGAAAGTGAATGACTTTCCATGACTAGTTATAATATAACACACGCTGCACGTCGTAGAAGGGTTTTTACGGTGTGTATTGCGTGTCGTAAAAACCTTTTTTTTGTTGTAATGCATTTTAATCCATTCGAAGGTCCCAATGTTCCTAGGACACCTGAAGGCTATCTTGTGAACATCTTCCTCTACGATACATATCTAGTTGTAGCCAGAGTGACCATCCATCATTGACAAAATCCTATGTCCTGCTGAGCTGTCTACCAGTAGATCCACTACAGGCATGGGGTACTCATCTTTTGGAGTTGCCAAGTTGAGATTTTTGAAGTCAATACAGACCCTCAATTTTCCATTCTTCTTAATCACATGCACTATGTTGGACAACCATTCAACATACCTGGCTGTTCTGACAAAGCTTGCCTTGAGGAGCCTAGCAATCTCTTCCTTCACCTTTTGAATCACCTCAGGATTCATTCACCTAGGCTTCTGCTTGTATGGTTTAAAATTTGGCTTAACTACAAGTTTGCGTTCCACAAATGACCTATCCAATCCAGGAAAATCATTGTAAGACCAAGTGAAACAGACCTTATATTCTTTCAGTAGGGCCAATAACTGATTCCTGGCTGTATGATCCAACCAGGCACTAATATAGGTAGGCTGTTGCACTGATACATCCCCTAGATTAACCTCTTTTAAACGATCTTGGATCTGAGTGCTTACCACTGTCCCTTCTTCAGCTTTTGTTGGCTTCGAAACAACACTCTTGCCTTGATTTGTCACAACTTTTCCTAGCTCAGCCTCTTTGCTTTCTTCTTTATAGACAAAGTCTGTCCATAGGGCCTCTTTCTCTTGTATCTCCTAGACTTTAGTTTCAATGTCCAATGCACAATATTTTCTTAAAGCCAATGGTTTAGCCTTATGTTGCTCATGTTTGCAGTAGTCATTCATTATGGCTTCCCTTTCTTCCTTTCGAACCTTCTAGACTATTGCATTGAAGTCCAATGTGAACAACTTCACCAAACCCAAAGGCGTGGCTTCTTGATCCTCATGCCTAAAACCAGGCATCGTTGGTATCTTTGATGGTGTATTCATCATATGTACTCTCTTGCACCAAGTGTTTCAGGTGTGCCAACTCCTCATCAGCTGTCATTTCGGCTGTCCCATCAGGCTTCCTCAGTATGCTTAGTGGAACCACCCCCTCAGTATAGAACTTTGCTTCTACAAAGTCTGCACAAGCAATGAAAGGTTGTGGGTCTGTATCTATCTCCTCTGTCTCTCCACTGTTCAAGGCTATCATCACCTTCTGATGTAAAGAGGAGGTGTGGGTCCAATCTCTGCCAAGCAAGGCATTATATTTGGCATTGCTGTCTATAACGAAAAAGGCAGTCATGCAATCTATTGTTCTCACACTCAAATTAATGGGTAATATGCCTTGGGCCATGTATTTGTCCCCAGCAAAACCAACAATGGTCGTACTTGTTGGGATCAACCTGAGATTTCTTTTGCCTAATTTTTTCAAAGATGAATGAGGAAACAGATTTACTGCTGCCCTATCATCCACTAGTACCCTGTTCATTTCTATTCCATTGAAGTATGCCTTAATGTACAAAGATTTCACATGCTGAGTTATTATTGATGTAGGAAATTCAAAAGGGTATGATAGGTTAACTATACTTACCTCTTCACTTTTTTCCTCAGTTCCCATAGACCCGATTACATCGGACTCACCCTGAACTATGCTGGCTTCTGAGTCTTTGCTGGAAATTTCTATGGGGTCATACTCTTGCCCCTTCCAATTTCATTCATCTGCTTGAAATTCTTGAGGTAACACATATACCATATTGATTGGTATTGGAAAGAATGAGCTAAACTGCACCACTGGCTGTAGTTGCTCTCTTTCTGTGTTAGCCGGACCAGATGCTTATGGAGCATCTTCTATACTTTCCAGAACCTCTGAGCTGGTAGGCTCCTTAACAGCAACATGTTGTTGATCTGCCTTGAACACAGACACTGACTGCTTAGCCCTGAAAGCTTCGAACATATCTTCCTTTACTAATACTTGTCCTTGGCTTGGTTCACCTTCCTTGGTTGTCTCACTATCTTAATCACTCTCCATTAAGGCCTTTTCAAGGCCTACCAAACTTGACTGTTCTTTCAACTTTAGCTCAGTATGAACCTTAGTTAGCTTCTCTCTGCTAGCACCTCTATTGAGCTTGGGAACACGCTTCGAACCTTTCCTCCTTGGGCCTCTTGATTGCACCAAGGAGATGCCCTCACCAGCTTCCCTAAGATCCCTCTGGTATTGAGTGAACCTTCGCTGGATCTTTTTTCTTTGAGATCTGGAGATGACAGCAACCATGTCTGGTTCCTTTTTTTTAGGATTTTTCAGCAAAACTCAATTGTTTGGGGCCACCAAAGGAGGCTTAATCATTCTCTTTTTGCTTCCAAAGGCCTTTTCTTGGGTTGGTATCATCTTAGGCTTGTTTTGCATGACAAACTAATCTGGTACTCCTGGTACCGTGAGCTCACTGTGCCGACTGGGCCTGTTGCTTTTGGCTTCGAAGGCCAATCATTGGCCACTGCAAGGCCTGCTACTTTTGTTTTCAAAGGCCAATCATTGGTCTTAATTCCCTATTTTAAACCAATCTCAGGCTTACTCACAGGCTTACTGGCCATTCTATAGTAGTTTGGTGGTCTGATTTCATACAATGGCCTCTTGCCTTTTGATAAATTCTTGGTGTTCAGTGGCCTCTCCAAGGGTGGCTACTGGTTAGAACCCCTTGGATATGCCCTCTTGTTGTAGGCATTGATTGGCCTACAATCCCTCTGCACATCTTTGTAATATTGTTTCCCATAAACTAAAAGACCCTTCAGCCATTTATAACTCAACCTGTATCTGGGACACATCCGTTGTATAACAGCTACTTCAAGTGAGTCATCATCTATGAACTCTTCGCTGGGATCATCTCTTTGGCCTATGAAACTCTACCCACTTGCTGGTGAAAACTGTGAATTCTTCTGAAAGGCATTTGGACTAGCCACATGCATCTGCACGTTGACCTCATCCATCTCTCTCAAGGAAAGGCGCTTCTCCATCTTTTGGGTAAGAAAGTCTGGCGTGCTAACATTGGTTGCAGCTTTTTTAATTTCTGGAAAAGGGTCAATGTCAATTCCCATTGCCTTCTTTGCCTTGGCTGGGAATTTCAATCTTCCTTTTTGAATCTTCTCTTGAATCCTATCTCAAAAAGTTATGCAGTTTCTAGTTGAATGAGACCAAGAATTATGCCATTTATAGTACATTTTGCCTTTTATTTCTTCTGAAGTTAGGATTTTAACTCCCTTAAGCAATTTCAAAAAATGTGCTTCTAACAAATGATCAAATATGTCATCTGCTTTTAATATATCGAAAGAGTACTTCCTATGAAGATCTTTCTTTTTTAAACTATTGATTGATAGTGGTATCTTTCTAAATTAATGCTTCACAGATCATAGGTTTTTCTCCTATAATCTCTACTGCATTAATTTCAAAATCAGGGTCCCTATAATAGGTCCTATAAGATGCATTATTTCGATCATGTTCTTTTTCAAGAAGAGTCTCATATCTAGAAACTTTATAAGTCAGTTCTATTAGGTCTCGAAACTCTGTTGAATCAAACTTCTTTTGAAGCCTAAACTCTAGCCCATTTCGGGCTAATCTTACAAATTTAGGTTCAAGTAGTAGGACCCTGTGGACGCGCCCCGAGGGACTTATGCTACCACAGTTCAGACTCGTTTTGTCACGGTTCTTAATCTGAACCAAAGAGTCCAAATCCGGCAACTCGTTTTGAGAAATAGATTTTTGAAAGAAGTGCCAAACATGGACTGCTTTGCCAGATACAGAGTCGCCACCTAAATATTTTTTAATGGGGGAATTTAGGAAACCCTGACTCGGTGCCAAAGGCCACGTGTCCGTCATCACCAAAGTTGCCTCGGCTCGGGAACTTGGGTACGATTGGGGAAGGTTAGCTATGAGCACCCCCTCTCGCCCGATCCGAAGATCGGCCTCTACTAACCATGATATCCGATTTTGAAAACGTTATGTGTTCTTATTCCAGTTAATTAGCTAGAATTACTATGTGATGCGCACAACACAAAAGTATAGACTAGATCGCCTAATTTGGAACGAAGCATTGCATATCCGTTGGTTTGGAAAATGTCTGAAATTTGCTACTCGCAAGTAGGCTAAAACGCGGATTTCAACGAGTTGTTCCAACTTAAACAATCCAACCTTCACCCACAGGCATTCAGGCAGTTTATATCACATAAGCAGCTAGCCACATGGTAAGCATGCTGTCATGTTAATATTCACACTCATACGAGATGCTAAAGCATAAAATACTTACAATGTACTCCAAGCCAAGACAAGAACATGTTAGCAATCAATGCATGATCCAAGTCCATGTTAAGTGGCTAATGCAACGCATACAGAATGCAATCTAGAATAGGCTCGGCTAATCTAAGGATGACATGTGAAAATGCACAGATAGCATGTATTCAAGTTAGATTTGAAATACTATGTTGTTAGCATGATGCGCCGAGCCCGATGCATGCAATACTAATGAATGATGCACGCATGTATAGCATAAGGTATGCTAAATTAAACATGTCCTAATACTAACCATCAAAAGCAGGTAAGTAAAAGGGAGAAAGAAGTGGGGGTTGGAAGACATGCACACACGCACCCACACTTATTACAAATTTGCCCTTGCTCGGAGGGACCGAAAGAATAATACAATTTAATTAACCTACAAGCTAATTAAATATTACAGACCAATTAATTAATTAACAAATTAACTAATCTAATGAAAGCAGTAAATAGCCTCGGGAAGAGGGTCCAATGTAATGCACGCTCGGCCCCGCTCAGAAAGCCACTGCCATGCACAAGTTGCCTCTGCTTTGACTGTTATCCTTCTCTGAAGACTGCACAAATCTCAGGGTTGCTTCTCTGAATGCTGTGGAACACCACCGGCTGAGGGAATTGGTCACCGGCCATGGAGAATGGTCACCGGCCACCAATTAATCCATCGGCCACTCATGGATGGCCGGTCGGCACTGCAGATGGCCGGCCGGCCAAATCTTCCTGCAGAATCTGTTTTGATAGCAGCAGAGGGCAAAACAAGGCATGGCAATGCATTTCCAGCAAATGTATGCACCAATCACACCCCTTATCATATTCATGACTCAAAGGGATATGGTTCTCAATTCTCGGACCACCAATCGCGCATTTCCATGCATGATGGCCCAAGAAACCAAGTATGCATTTCAATATGGAATGCAATGCACATAATCAAACAAAGGGGGCTCAACCACTATCATACTCACCTCAAGAGGTGAAGCATGCATGCCAATGCAATGCATCCTAGGTATGGAGGCTAGTATGCAACATGGCAATGCAATGTGTAATGTAGGTTAGGCACACAACCTAAGTAAAGAAGCATGTAAGGCATGAAGCAATGCAACCTACAAGTATGCAAGATAGAATGTGGATGTTTAAGCATGCAAGCAAGCATGTGACTTCATTCAATCATGCAACAACACACTAGTATGCAACAACATACAAGGTGAGCATGCAACAACATGCAAAGGGGTGGACTTAAACTAATTTAGGCAGCCCTCAAACAAGCCTAAAACAGCGGCCAATGCTATGGAAATGAGGGCCTACACACACACACATGTACATGTTGATGGGCCAACACTTAAGCATCAAACAAGCAACCTTTAAGCACACTTAAAAGAGCCTAAATATGGACAATTAGCATGCAATGTAAACTCTGAAAATTATGTTAATGATGGTGCCAAACCAATTTAAACAAGACAAACATGGCATGCAATTGGTCCAAGTACTTGAGGCAAGCCAAGGAGACTTAAACCATGGCTAAGTCAACCAAGCCTCACAAGGCCAAGAGGACTTAAAATAGGTTCAAGGCAGACCTAGACAATGCTAAGGGAACACCTAGATGGCATCTAAGTGGCTTAAACATGCAAGCATACAAAGAAGCACATTCATGGAGCATAAGGCAACAACCTTTTAAAGCAACAAAGGAGTATCAAATGCAAGTATGCAAGCACGTTATAAGGACTGAAATAACATGGTAAGTGGTTCCAAACCACTGAAATAATGCAAGTAATACATGCTACACACTCACATACCTAAGGCTAACAAGCCAAAATGCAAGGTGGCTATACTAAGCATGCTATGGTCGACCAAAACAACCAAAAACAGAACTTAAGCATGCTAAAACAAACACAAAAGCTTCACAAAGCTTGGCCAAAATCATGCTAGAACAAGGATCAAAACCTAAAGCATGTTAAGACCTAAACATGGCATTACAAGGCATGTATGCTAAGCAAGCATGGTGTACCTAAACCAACTCACAACAATGCTATATCATGGCAAGATAAGCATAAAAAATAGTTAAGGCATGGGCATGGCCAACATACACTTAAACAAGATGCTCTCTCAAGAGGCTAAAATGGCCCTTTTCAAGGACAATAAGGAGAGGGGGTGGCCCTCTCCTTCTTGGGACCTCAAGGCACCATCCTCACCACTGAAATCCCTCAAGATTTTAGTGGTGAGGAGGCCCAAACACAATGGTCCCGGAGCTCACCAAAATAGCACAAAAACAAAGGCCAAACAAGCCTTAAGAGGGGTTAAACAACCTTAAAGCTCAAAACACTCTTAAACAACTATTTAGAGTAAGCAAAAACAAGACTTTTATATGTTATACACAAAGCCCAAAAATAGTTGCAAGATAGGTAAAAAAGCTATGCAAGAATGGGGTATTTAAAGGTAAAGTCCTTACCCTTAAAGACCCTCTTCACAAACAATGCTCCAGCTAGTTCTTTGAGTTCAAAACCACCCAAGAACACCAAGAACAACCCTTTGGCCCCTTAGCAACCAAGAAAAGGTGTAATACTATGTGTTTGTGTGCAATAGTAAGACTAAACACACACAAAGAGTACAAGATAGGGAGATATAGAGATGGAATAGATACACTACTCAAACCCTAATATCAGAGCTCTCTCTGAATTTTTCTCTAACCTTAATGGAGGGAGGAGAGCCTCCCTCTTATAGAGCTCACTCTTGCAAAGCTTCTCAAGTAAGCTAGTCAAGAGGGAGATCCCTCCATACACGTGTATGGAGGGGAGCAAAGTGTATGCCAGCTAGCATAGCTGGCATGAAAATATCTGCAAAAGCAGATGCACAGTGGTCGGCCAGCCAAAAATGCAATTTGACCAAAAAAGATGGCCGGTCGACCATCCATAGTGCCAGCCGGCCAAACATTTGGCCGATGGCAACAAAACACAGCCGGTGGCCTCAAGCCATGCCGGTGGAGTGTGAGGATGGCCCACAAGCCATTCTTTGCCCCCTCCAAGGAAAAACACAAGTGTTTGGTGCAAAACCAGACACAAAACAGTCGAGCCGAGAGATCCTGAGGCAAGGCGCGTAGCCAAGTTCTCCGAGAACTCAAGACAAACACAAATAAGGATAATCACCGGGTGTTCAAGCGGTGACGTCCAATTCTTGAGGACGGTCAAAAATGGGGTGTCTACAGACCCTACATTTGTTTCGTGCCCTTTTGAATCTGGCAATGAATTGAGCAACCTTTTCATCAGGCCTCTGGCTCAACCTTGCCAAGTCTGCCATAGATACTTCAGGCTCTATTTGGAAAAACTAGGCATGAAATACCTCTTTCATTTGTTGCCAAGTTTGGATAAAGTTAGGTGTAAGGTTTGTATACCACACAAAGGTTGCCCCAGTTAGAAAGTTTGGAAAAAGTCATAGTTTCATGTAATCATTGTTGGTGAATTCACCACATTGGCCTATAAACCTAGCAATGTGTTCCACAGTTGACTGATTTCCATTTACATAAAAAAAAGGCAAAGTGTGGTATCCTAAACCCCCTTAGGTTTTCATGTAACCTATCCACCCATTATGGGTAAGGTTTTCTATTCACAAGAGTTTGGACCCCCTGGGCCATGGGTCCACAAATTTCTCTAACAATGTCAACAATCTAGTCCCTAGGAACCATGTTTTGTGCTGGTTGGGCCATTATTGGAGGAACAAACACATGGTTTGGGGGAAATCCATGTGCTTGAGGTCCACTTGGTCCATGGAAAAGCATATTTGGAACTGGTTCTCCCTGCTGTGCTGTAACGCCCCAAATAAATGCAATACATCCCAACTCATAAGCAGTGTACTTCCATTCATCTGAGTTCGTATATAAAAGATGACACATGCCATAAACATTCATAAATGACTCATCTTGAATCTACAGCATGTGTTACAAGTGATAAAGAAGAATAAAAGCTAAACAGGTATTTATATACCCTAAAGGCTTACATCTTTCTAAGTCATTGCTTAGTTACAATAAAAGTGCAAATAGTTCAATACAAATAAAGCCCTTGGCTATACAAAATAAAATACGACAAATGGGAGCTCTTGCTCCAAAGTCCTTCCAAGCTATTGCCTTGGCGGAGGCATATCACCAACACCTGAAAATGGTTTTCCCCAAATAGGGTGAGCCAAAGCCCAGTAGAAACAATCTAACACAATATATGAATCTTAACAAAGATATAAGTACAAAGTGCACATACAATGCCTGTGACAACACATTCATGTCTATATCATCATAAAGTACCAAATTTCATATCTCAATCCATTTTCCTTTAACTCGTTTTAAGTTAATTTATTTCATCTCAATTCATGAGTCAATTCCATTATCTTTCAAACAACCCAACTGAGATTACAACTCAGTTGTTCTCAAATCAACACAATTATCATACAGACACTTCAATCTGCCACTTTACGGAAATTTCGTCCGCGGGATCGGCACCTATGTATACATGCAGTTTCAAGACTTTCACCCTGGACAGATAGGCCAACTTAATTTCAATGGAGTCCATCTTCTACCTCCACCCAAACATGGAGTACATCCCCTTTCTCCTCCCAAACATCATACATACACTGTATTTAAAACTCAATGATATTCAATGACAACCAACATGAGATTAGTTTTAATTCACCTAATCCTTATGTAATTTCTACAACAATTATGCTTATCATCCACCGATAGCCCAATACAAATATTTCTAAACAAACAATCAATCTCAAGATACATAAATTGTTCAAAATTCTACAGGTGAGAGATAATACATATTTAGCTTCACCGGTTATCAATACATCCAACCAATTTTACATTTACAATACCAATCCCATTTATTTATACAAAGTAACTATTGGGACCATTTTAGGACAAACTCCCCCTTTTCCCCAATTATCACTCCAAGTGCCAAAATCAACCATTTTGCTATCATACAACCTTATATTTAACCCCATAACCATTTTCACAACATACACATAAAAACCACTCTTTTTATTTCACACCCAAACCCTAGGTTTGTTCATAACACACCTAAAGCCCACTATTGTTACACAATAACCAAATAACTAAGTTAAAAACCATATGAAAATGTAAAAAATCCCTATCTCAAGTGTAAAAGCCCAAAGGAGGAGTGGAGAAACTTCAAAAATGTTGAAACCAAACTCTATTCGGATGTAATGGTAGCCCTTGAGATGCTCCTCCTTTTTATCAAAGGGAGTAGGGTAGAGAGATCCTTAGGTCCTAGTGGATTTGTAGAGAGAAGTTAGATTTTAGAGAGAGAAGGAGCTGCTCTAGGGTTTTTCAGTGAAAAGATATCAAAAAGTGATGTAAAAAGGTGTTGCTGCGAACTGATATACGCGAGGCTCGCTCGATCGCAAGAGTTGTCGCTCGAGCGACCAAACACAATAAGTGGCCTCGCTGGAGCGCAAGAAGCGTTGCTCGGGCACAAAATACATACTCCTAGAAGTTTTACAGACATAAATTGTCGCTTGAGCACAAGATGCCTCGCTCGAGTGAAGAACACTACCCTCCCAATATCTCTGCAGGCCTGCAAAAATACTAGGAGCTAACAAAGCTCGCTCGAGCGCAAGAATCCTTGCTTGAGCGAAGAAGCAAATTTCTGGACAACAACAACTTGACTAACTAGTAACCAACCTGTTCCAAACATGCCCAAGACACTCCGATCCTCAAACTCAAAGGGGAAAAGAGGGAAAAAAAGACATGAATAACAATATTAAACCACGAAACCTGAGTTCGGAATACAACAAAGGTCGGGTGAAAATCGAAATCGCTATATGTGCTGGTTGATGTTGAGGGTATGGTTGCCCTCTTGGAGCGGGCATCTGCCCTGTGAAAGGTACTATGAAGGGGACTACAAGAGAAGGCATAGGTGTTGTTTCTCCTCTAACCATAGAAATTCCTTCCAACCCCTCGGGTGTGAATTCGAACATAGGATTGGTAAACACCCGTGTGTCAGACCTAGGTTCAAACATAGGATTTGAACACACTCACATGTCATTCCCTTGTGTCAGGCCATGCCCACCAATATGTATAGTTTCGCTGGTAGGCATTGGTGTATTTTGACTCGCTAGTGGTCTAGGAGGAGCCTCGTACAATGATTGAGATGCAGGTGATGGTCTTTTATGGTTCTGATTATTAGCTTGACCACTAGTATGTCCATTATTTTACATAGGCTGTTTATCTCGAGCCAATCTATGCTGGTGAGGACTCATGTCCTCAACTTGCCTTGTGACAGGTGGTTGATGAGAATTCATTCGATCCAAAAAGGATGTTGCCCATCTTTCCATTGTATACATTAATTGTTGTCCCATAGCATCTACTAACCATCCCTATGGATTCATTGGTTGGTTAGAAGGTACAGTTGATGGTTCAATCTCATGGCCTTGTCCAATATTCTGAACATGCGTTGTATGCCCTAAAGTACTGGTCTCTTCGACTAGTTGTGGAGGATCTACTGGGACAGGAACATCCATGGGATGTGATATTCCATTATCCTCTGGGTTATGTGGTTCTAAAATCTCCTTCTACATCCTCTTCGAGGCGTTTAGTTTCTCCTTGTCTTCTACATCTAGCCATTATTGGTCCTACTAGGCGTGCCAAAAAATATATGATGGCTTTTTTGGCTTTTGAAGGTTAGAAGTGTAATTCATGCATGCCAGAAGGATCAATAAGTCTTTACAGAAGTTAATAAATGCCAACCACTTAGTCAAACGATTACTTCGAAGTTCTTTTAGCTTCAATGAAGAGGACTTTACTAGTGGTTTGCTTTCTTACAAGAAAATTGAGATGACTTATTAAAATAGGAAAAGAGAACAACAGTGCCAGAAATCAATCTTTTATTAAGTAAACAGGAACTTACAATGGTATCTTCACACTTTCACAGCTTCGAAGAGGATTATAGTGACAGACTAACCTAGAATTATTCCAATGAATTTGAAGTGCAGTACAGGAATGTAAAGACTGAAATTTAAAGGACTGGAAATTATAAAGTAAATAAATTGGCTTTCTAGATCTAGTTCAGGGTCCTGCATTATCAGCCATCTCCTTTATTTATAGGTTTTGGATATAATCATCAAAGTGATTAATTATCCGTTGAAGTGATCTCCATGATCACTGAGTATGGCTTGCAGTTTTGATCAGTTTGCTTCCCATTATTCTTCCACTCTTCATGGTTGTGCTTCCCTCCTGAATTTGAATTTAAATTGTAGACAACCATTTGGCCACATCACCTTGGATATCTCGACTATTCCCATTTCTTGTGGATCCATTGCCATTACTGTAGGTTGCCACACGTCTGTTGATGGTTGGAGATCTTCACTGATTCTCCAATTTACCCCTTATAATCCACATGTCAGGCTGCAATAAGTCTGTATAAAATATATAGCCAACATTAATATATGTTGGCTTTTTTGGCTTTCGAAGATTAGAAATGTAATTCATGCGTGCCAGCAAAGATCAATAAGTTCTTACAAAAGTTAATAAATACCAACTGATTAGTCAGGTGATTGCTTCAAAATTCTTTTAACCTCAATGAAGGGAATTTTACTAGTGGCTTGTTTTTTTAGAAGAAAATTGAAATGACTTACTAAAATAGGAAAATAGAACAATAGTGCCAGAAATCAATCTTTTATTAAGTAAACAGGAACTTACAATGGTATCTTCATACTTTCACAGCTTTGAAGAGGATTATAGTGACAGACTAACCTAGAATTACTCCTATGAATTTGAAGTGCAGTACAGGAATGTAAAGACTGAAATTTAAAGGACTGGAAAATATAAAGTAAATAAATTGGCTTTCTAGATCTGGTTCTGGGTCCTGCATTATCAGCCATCTCCTTTATTTATAGGTTCTAGATATACGTCGAAGTTATTGATAATCCGTCGAAGTGATCTCCATGATTACTGAGTATGGCTTGCGGTTTTGATTAGTTTGCTTCCCACTATTGTTCCACTCTTCATGGTTGTGCTTCCCTCATGAATTTGAATTTAACTTGTAAACAACCGTTTGGCCATGTCACCTTGGATATCTTGACTATTCCCATGTCTCACGGATCCATTGCCATTACTACAAGTTGCCACGTGTCTGTTGATGGTTGGAGATCTTCACTGATTTCCCAATTTACCCCTTATAATCCACGTGCTAGGCTGCAATAAGTCTATACAAAATATATAGCCAACAATAACCAAACAAAATTAACATATTTGAGATTTATTTTATCTTGTTATTATTTATTTATGTAATATATTAAAGGATATATAAGTTAAACTACCTCTATATATCCAAAACAACCTTATAATCATTATATGAAATATTTTGTATCACCTATTATGAGATCACTTTGTGAGATATGCCACTACCTTGCTGAAGAAAGGATTCAACAAATACTATTTGAAAAATATAGAACTATTTAAAGAACTTTTATAGTTTGAAATTTGAATGATTAATGTTATAGTAGGCGTCAAACAAGTTAACGCATATTCTTTTTTATTTGTGGAAATTAATTTTATTTCTATCTATTTATTTTAAACAACTCTTATTTATAGGTTTGATAGGTGGACTTAAAAAATGTATTTGTTTAGGGGTATTTACGGGCCGGTCCTATTAACTAGACTTATTTACCTATTAGATACGTTCATTTTGTTTCAAATCAATATTCCCAAAATACCCTCCCTCACTTATAAGATCACCGCCCTGACATTCTACCATTGACAACTATCGACGATCACCTCTGGCCATCGAAGACCAATTTTGGTCATCCACAACCACTTCCGACTGCCAACAACTATCTCTAGTTGCCATTTTTGATTGCTGGTGACCACCCCGACAACTCCTTTGCCTACTATCTTTGATTGCCAGTGACCATTGCTGACCTCCGACAACTACCTCCAACCTCCAACAATATATTTTTTGGCCAATTTCAATCTCTAATACATTACTACCACCACCATCTCCTCAGATTTAGTGCCGACAAGAGAAAATGAGAAGAAGAATAATAGAGAGAATGAATAAGAGAGATGAGGAGTCTTAACTAGAAGTTCTCATCATTCTTCACACTCACAGATCAACACAAAAAATCAGAGATAGATTCAGTGATAAATTTATCATTTGACACATTCAGTGATAAATTTATCAATGATTGTTTGTAAAAAAAATTACATAACGTAAATCTAGTCATCACCGTCATAAATCAACATAAGAAATAAAGACATATTCAGTGATAAATTTATCCCTTATATATTAAATCTTGGTTTGCAGCAGATTTGGTTTGAGAAAATAAAGAGGGAATGAATGAGACAAAGAGAGGATAGATCTGGAGAATAATTGTTGCTTTGAGTAATTTGAAGTTGATTTCACCATTGAAACAACTAGATCAGTGTAGATATTAAACATTTTAGATCATTGGAAAATGGTAGATAACGAGGATGACAAAGGTATAAGATAATGATGCATTTGTGATGGTGGAGTGTAGACTGGCGACGGTGGAGGTGGTTGGTGAACAATCGTGGTGGATTGAAGATGGTGGAGTGTAGATCTATTTCAACGGATAGGCTCTTAATAGAATTATAGACAGTGATGGTGGAGATAATTGGTGAACGGCGGTAGTGATAGCGGTGGCTGATAAATGCGGTGGTAGTCAGTGATGGGTGACAGTGGTGGTAGCGAGTGGACAACCATAGTGAGGTGGCGGTTTGAATCTCCTTAGAGAAATAGTATATATATATATAGAGAGAGAGAGAGAGAGAGTTTTTTTCTGGAAAATGATAGAAAAAAAAGAAGATTACATAAAAAGAGAAAATTAATGAGAATTAATAAATTCAATGAAGGTAAAATAGACAATTTAGGACTTAATGGTTTGTTTAAAAAGGCAATATGAATTAATGATATTTAAGTCCACTTAATGGGATTGGTCCGCAATTAACTCTTTTGCTTATAGAGTCTAGTTAGGTCGATGTTCATGCTTGAACAAGTTGGGTACACACCAAACCAAACCAAATCAAACCAAACCAAGCCTTAAGTCCCATCAAATGGGGTCAGCTAGATGAATCCTTCTTCTCCACGCGGCCCTATCACAGACCATTTCGTTAGTCAAATTAAGTAGATCCAAATCTCTATTTACAATGCTAGCCAACGTTAATCTAGGCCTACCCCATCTCCTAACACTTCTATCTACCATTACAGCATCGCATCTCTTCACTACTACCTCTGTTGGTTTGCGCTGAATATGACCAAACCATCTTAATCGATTCTCTCTCAACTTATCTTCTATCGGTGCTACTCCTACCCATTCCCGAATACACTTACTCCTAATTCTGTCTTGCCTAATCTTACCACACATCCACCTTAACATCCTCATCTCAGCCACACTCATCTTATCTACATGTTGTTTCTTGGCTGCCCAACATTCCGTCCCATACAACATCGTTAGTCTAATAGCCGTTCCATAGAACTTACCTTTTAGTCTAGTGGGGATTCGTTTATCGCACAGTATTCCAAATGCACTTCTTCACTTACACCATCCCGCCTTAATCCTATGGGCCACATCCGCATCAATCTCCCTCCCTGTTGTGATAATTGACCCTAAATAATGAAAATGTTCACTCTTAGGCAGTTCTTGGTTTTTAATCTTCACTTTTCCTCTGCTTTCAGTGTTACTATTACTAAATTTATATTCCATATACTCTGTCTTAGTTTTGTTTATCCAGAATCCCTTAGATTCAAGAGTTTTTCTCCAAATCTCCAACTTTGTGTTAACTTCTTCTCTAGTCTCATCCACTAGCACAATATCGTCTGCAAAAAGCATACACCATACCACGTCATCCTGAATATGTCTCGTCAACTCATCCATAACTTAAGTAAAAAGATAAAGACTTAAGGTAGATCCTTGGTGTAACCCTACAGTGATAGGAAATTCATTTGTCTCTCTAGCAAGTGATCTAATAGTGGTCATCGCCCCCTTCATATATGTCCCTAATCATATCAATGTAATTTTTTGCCACCCCTTTCTTCTCTAACGCCCACCATATTATATCCCAGGGCACTCTATCATATGCTTTCTCAAGGTCGATAAATACTATATAAATGTCTCTTTTCTTTTTTCTATACTTTTCTATTACTCTCCTCAAAAGATAGATCGTTTCCATTGTTGACCTACCAGGTATAAACCCAAATTAATTCTCTGGCACCTTTGTTATATCTCGCAATCGGCGTTCCATCACCCTCTCCCATACTTTCATTATATGACACATTAGCTTGATTCCTCTATAGTTGTTGCAATTCTGGACATCTCCTTTACTCTTACACACAAAATCTTTTATTAAGTAGTGTAAATCTGACCTAAACCCAGTCAGCCCCGACCAATATCCACTCATGTTAACCAAATCGTTGAAAATTTAGGTGTCGGTTGGAAACATTTAGGCTGTGTTTGGTTAGTTTCTCCAAACATATTTTCACCCCTTGTTTTGAGTGTCTTGTTTGTTTTAAGTTTTTAAAAATTAATTTCACACCCATTTTTGAAAACTCTTTCCAAGGCGGGAAAGTTTGGGCTAACCGGTCGTCCTCCAAGACGTGCGGCAAGTTGACTGGAACAGTTTTTTTTTTTTTTTTTTGGCACCTGTTATTTTTTATATTTTAAATAAAAAATTCATAAGTTTTAAAAATATTTTATGAGTTTTGAATAGAATTTTGAGTTGTGTGTTTAGTTATGAGTTGTAAGTTTTTGTATCAAATATCATGTCACATCAAAAATTCCCCACTCAATTCAAAACTATTTTCAAAACTGATTCACTAAATAAATTTTTCACACTCAAATCATAATTTCAAAACTCATAAACTCGAAATATAACTCTATTCTCAAATTATATTTAGAAAATTCTACCAAACGCTGCCTTATAACTTCTTACTTTTAGTTTATAAAAAACACAAAGCATATTTATGTTTATTTTAAATAAAAGGATTTTTTAAAAGGACATTTGGTGAAAAATTCAATTGTAAATTTTCTTTTGCTAAAGGTCCAATCACTAATTTACTATGTCTATAAAGACAAGCCTTTATAAAATGACTAAGCTACCCTTATATATTTAAAGCGGAATAATGTCTCGTAGCTCAAATTGCATTTGCTCCGAATGGCTATACTGCCTAAAACGACGTCGTTTTAGGCTTCTTTTTTTTTTCTCTCTCTTTTTCACCTATGTTTTGTCTATGAAACAGACAGAAGAAAAAGAAGAAAAGGAGAAGAACGAGAATGAGAGAAAATAAGGAGAAAAGAAGGAGAAGAAAGAGAAAAGGAAAGAAGGATAAGGAAGAATAGATCTAAGACAGATCTGTGTATGTATACACATAGAGAAGACGGTGATCGGCCACCGATGGGTGGCTCTCTCTCTCTCTCTCTCTCATATATATATATATATATATATCTATGTATATACAGATTGATTATACTGTGTGAGGGTTTGTGGGGTTTTGGGTATACTTTGTAAGGATCTGTGTATACACAGATTCATTGACCATTTTTGCTTCATGGGTTGTGTTGAAACTCAACCAATGGTTCATGGGTTGTTCATTGGTTGCTTGAAATGTTTTGGGTTTGTTCATTGATTGCTTGAAATTGTGGATGTTGAAATATTCTGTAGGTGTTGAAATGTGTTGAAACTCAACCAATGGTTCATGGTTTGTTCATTGATTACTTGAAATTGTGAGTGTTGAAATATACTTCCTCTCTCTTTCTTCTTTCTTCCTCCCTCATCTCTCTTCCTCTCGCCTCTCTGTTTCAGACAGAAAATAGAGAGGGAAAAAAAAACTGCCCAAAATGATGTCATTTTGGGTAGTCGAGCTATTCGAGCCAAATGAATTTCGAGCAACACAGTAGCGTTGTTTAAAGCGATGCCACCGTTTCTACCATCAAAGTTCAAACCTATCTCTCTCTCTCTCCCTCTAAATCACCTCTTTCTGTGTGTGTGTGTGTGTGTGTGTGTGTGTTCTAAACCCAATCCAAACCCTAACTACTTTTCTATTTTCGTCTTTTCTTCTCTCTTTTATCATCCTCTCTCATTGGCGCCGATGTGGACCACCGACAATGGTGAGGCTAAGCTTGCCAAATCACTACCACCATCACCACTGTTTTGTGGCAGCTGCAGTGACACCATCCAATTCCAAAGTCGATTTGGTCGCTTCTAAGAATCAAAGATCTCATCACCACCAATTTTTATCAATTCTACGCGAGCAAAAAGATCAACCACCGCCTCCTCCGCCTTCGCAACAGTAACAGAAGTTTCTAGTGAAACGAGCAGCAAAGACGGTAACAGCGAAGAGTAGCAGTGGTAAAAGAGGCAGAGCTAGTGGTGGCAGAGAGGATAATTTTTGGACTATGTGTCTGTATTGTTACAATCTGTATGATTATACGAAGAGTTTTGTGGATTGTTGTTTGAGGTTCCAGAATTGTGATAAGGCTTTTCACGCCACCTCGATCCTCTCATTGCCGCCACTGGTGCCAGGAAAAAAGACGTATTATTTATGTTGGGTTTTTTTTTTTTCTTTTTCTTTGTTGATGATGATGATGATGATGTATAAATATATATATATATATTATAGTTGATTGTTGATGATGATGATGAACATATAATTTTTTTAAAAAGTGAACAGATAAATTCTTTTTTGTTTCTCTCTTTGAACAAATAGATTCAATTTGGAATGATAAAAAAAAAATTAGATAGTTAAAATTTCTACAAATAGAATTTGAATAGAAAATTTGTATAGATAAAAATATTAAATAGATAAAAATTTGGACAGAAAGAAAATTTACACAGAAAAAGTTGAATAGATAGAAAATATTTGAATAGATAAACAAAAAATTTCAACAGATAGTTATAAATTTCAACAGATAGTCAACGAAAAGCCAATAGATAAAAAAAAAAGGTCGACAGATAAGTTACGGGATAAAATTAGAAACAAAATGCCCTTTTGGACTTCTCACTAAATTATTTCATAAAATATCGAATTCTCTCACCAATAAAAAATATTCACTGGATCCATTACCTTAATAATTGCTAAAGTACATTTTTCACCAATTTTCTCTTTTTAAAACTTTTATAAATATAAACATTATTTACAAAGATGATGTTGTTTAGGTCAGTGCGATTTTTAATTGTTGGGACCATTTAGGCCTTTGAAACTTCTTTTTTTTTTTTCCCCCTTTAAAGAGGGATTTGATTAAAGTCCCTTCATAATAAAAATTTAATGCATTAAGGACAAGTATAATTTTTTTTTTATTTTTTTTTTGAAAAATTTAATACATACCACTATTACCAAAATATTAAACTTTAAAATAACATAATTTTTTATTTAGGTATCGATTTTTAACAAAATTAGTATTTGTTGATTATGAAATTATTTTAAAAAAAATATTATTATTACCATCGAAATTAATGTAAACAATAACATATTACTCTGACAATATTGTCCAAGAAAAGTCCTTACTCCATTATGTACTTCCTCCTTAGGAGCTTTATGAAGCAAAATAAATTGAACTGTTTTTTGCACCACATAATGGTCTAATTGAGGAGTTTTGACTAAATTTCCCTTCTTCAAATTGCATTGTGCAAAGAAGCATGTTTATTTCATGGGACTTTAATTTGTTTTGGGAAGATAGAAAAAAAACAATTTATTTACTTTTTCTCGTTACTCTTTGGCTTTTTCATAAGTTCTTTTGGAAAGTTTTTGTTTTTTTGTTTTTTTTTTTTTTGGTTAACTATTATAATATAGTGTCACATCATTTATGAATATTGTGAAATTCCCATATCACCCTCATACACATGCTAGAAATTACCATTTTACCCTCTTTATTTAGTGGCAAAGTTTGTTTTTTTTTCCTAGGGGTATTTTGATAAATTTGTATCATGTCTTATTTGATCTTCTCAAAAGAAAAAATGCACCAAATACGCAACTTTTTGCTTATTTTGAAAAAGTGAAAAAGCTGGTCATTTTGTTCTTTCGAAAATCATATTGGCAAATTGCAAATAAGTGTATGGCATATATTCTCATCTTCCTCACAGATTGTGAAAATATCATTAATGTTGCCTACTTCTCTTCTTTTTCTCTTAGATCTAACTTTCACTGAGAAGTCTACAATTAGGGATGGCCACGAGGCGGGTTTGTCATCCCCCGCCCCCGCTTTCAAACCACATCCCCACTCTTACGGGTGGAAATTTTCAACCCCATGTTTGCACTCGCAGATACCTATGGATACCTGATACTTGCAGATACTCGACTACATTTCAAATAGCCAAAAAAATTGAGAACCATTTAAATACTTAACACACTAAATAATTTCTCTTGTTTCCATATATGTAAACAGTGAGACTTTTAAGATTATTATTTACTTATATTTAAACAGAACCACGGACGTTTTTTATTTCTTTCTTATATCTAAGTATATGTATATATATATACATATACATCTATATTATTAATTATATGGGGTTGGGTTTGGATCAGGGGAAGCGATACTCGTCCCTGCCCTACCCCCGTTAAGAGTGACCAAAATATAATCCACCCTCGCCCCATATAAGTGTCGAGTTTAGTAAAATCTGTCCCATTAGGGCGGGTATAGACAGGCCCCCGTGGATTAGACTAAAACGACCATCCCTATCTACAACCACAATTTAACATTAATGACACATTGGGTTGTAAGAAAAATTGAGAAATTGATTAAACCAATCAAAAGAGGAAAAAAACACTTGATTTTGGTATGTTTATTAAATGGGGAATTTGATTTCCTCACAAAATGAGGTAAAATTTGTGAAAGAGTGGATTTCACATTGTTGTAATAAATCAGAGCTTTGTTATTAATGTGGACTATCTAGGAATCGACATCTACAAAACCATGAATCCGATGAGAGCTGCTCGGTCGGGGTTGGCTGGAGAACCCGTTTGATGCTGAAGTTAGGAACTGGAGAATGGCGGAAGAAAAGGACTCCAAACAAAGTGAATATATAAAATGTGGATTGTCATGTATAGGGGTTTCCAAATGGCCCGCGGACAAAAAATCTAATATTACCCAACCTGACCAACTCGTCCTATGGCCAGTCCTAGTCTGCTTGAGTGTCCAGCCCATCCGAACCCATAAAAGATAATTTAGGGTTTTGAACAAAGGTTTATAACCCGAGCCCACCCATGAACTTGGCCCATAAGAGCTCGCATAAGTAATTCTAATATTTAGTTTTTTTTTTTTTTGTTCTCATGTTTAAGTTTTTATTTTTTATTTTTCGTTTTTCGTTTTTTCCCCATCATTTGTAGGTATTATATGTTAATTGATTATTTTTTTTTATTACATATGAAATGCAAAAAGGTAAAAAAGAAAAATCAAAATACTTGAATTATTTTTGGAAAGTAAACAAGAAAAATAACTAATGAAGATATTAAAAATATGTGAATAAAAAATGTGTAGAGGTGGGATGTGGTTTTAGTTTTTTTTAAATTTGTCCAGCCCATATTAGCCCGTTGACTAGTCGAAACTTGAAAACCGACTAAAATATGAGTTTTGGACACAACAGTTGTGGCCTGGGTGAGCCTAGCGCATCCCATTGACGACCCCTAGTCATGTACCTCTTTAAGTAAATGGTAAGTTCTTTATGTTTTTCATTGCCTTGGTCTCGAAGGTAGCGGTGAAGGAGCTTGTGTGCTTTTTGCTTGTGGTTAGCATAACATAGGTGGGGGACCTCAAGTTGATTATAGATGAACCATATATCATGATTTGAATATTACATCTCTGACCGTTTCAACATTAGAAGATTCTGACGAGAGGTCCTATGCACATGTGACTTTTGGTTAGACATCAGGCCTATGTCCTGGTCTTCACTACTCGATCTACGACCAAACTATAGTTCGACCCTCTCTGATAATAGGCCTCTAGGGTTGGTGTTTATCTTTGACGGGCTTAGTTTGCACAATACTTTATGTGGGCTTATCCCCTCGAGTGGGTGTCTCGGCTCACGTTGTGATAACTCCATCACATAGTATACCTTTATCTATTTAATTTTGCTTGATTTGTAATTTTTATGCATATATGTTCATTGATGAAATATCTATTGTGATTTGTGCTTTAAATCTGAAATTGAAGGCCTTAATAATTTCAGAAACCAAAATTGATAAGTTTAATTAGGAAGGCATTAATTAGCTAACTTAATCTTCAATTAGTACACTAAGCTAATTATGTGTATATATATGTGTTAAGTTAGAAATTAATCATTTTTTTGGAGCTTAAGAAATCTATTAGAACATTCTAGAGAGAGAGAGAGTGAGATCAATTTAGAGAGAGAGAGAAAGGGGAAGAACTTGAAGATTTGGCTAGAAATTGAAGAATTGAGAAGAATAACTCAAGTTTTTACAAGAATTAGTGCAATTGAAAACTCTAGGTAAGAGTTTGATCCTCAATTCATGAATTTAAATCACCTAGCATGTGAGTTCAAGAAGATTATGAGATTAAGCATAAAAAATGAGCTAAAGATGATGAATTTGGAGGCTTAGCATACATGCATGCATAAATATGTGAAGAATCGTCATTTTTGATCATAAAATTTTGATACCTATGTTTGAATTGGAAGTTGTATCATACATGCATCTATGATTTGAAGAGTTTTGAAGTTCAATTTCAAGTTTTGAAACTTGTAGAAGAAGAATTTGAGTCAAGTTCATACATGCATGAAATTTTAAGCTTCAATTTTGTAGAATTCATGAAGATTTGAGCTAAGGGTTTGGAATTGACTTTGTGTTCAAGTTTTGGAGATGTAATCATGGTTTAGAACATGTCGTGCAAGAGTTTTTTTCTTTGAATTCAAGTTCGGAGCTTTTTTCTCATGTTTCAAAACCCAGATTTCAATCTCATTGCTTGATTGATGAAGTCACCACTCGAGCGCATAATGAGAGTTTCCAATATTTTTGCAGAACATTTCACATAGCTCGAGCAACCAAGTGTTCGCTTGAGCGACCTTCATTGCATTTGGCTCAAGTGACCATCAAGCCTAGATTTTGAGCGTCCAATAGTTTTACAGGGTTTTGAAGACCGCTCGAGCGATCAAGTGTCCTCTCAATCAACCTTAGTTTGTTTTACACATAGCTCGAGCAATCATCGAGCCTATATTCTGACCATCTAGTACTTTTGTAGACTATGTGGTGCACTCGAGCGGCTAATGGCGCACTCAAGCGAACTGTTTAGCATATTTTGAAAAGTTACATTATGTTCATATTTGCATTTCCATTTCTTTCCGAGCATTATTAGGCATGAATTAAGCCTTATGAATGAATTAATAAGCTAGAAATGGACTTAAAGGAATTGGATAAGTTAAGAATGATTCGATTAAGCAATGTTTTCCAATGTGTTATGTGTTATGTATTGTGTAGGTTGATCCACGAAACCGTGTGAACAATCAAATCACTATGAGTAATATATTAATAAAGATATTTTCTTATATTCTATTTCTGATTGTTTCAATGTAGTAAGTTTTTTTGAACTTATGATTTTATGGATATAAATAAGCCTTCTATCTGTCCTATCAACATGATAGATGTAAATGTGACTGACGAAGTATGAATGTATATGATGGACCCAAGGTCGTTCTGTATATCTAATAAGATGGACCCAAGGTTGTTTCTATTATTTGATAAGTTCGAAATATTTGTTAGGTGTTGACCAAATGATCATTATATAGTTGTAATTGATTAGACCCAAGATCATTCCACCAAATATGATATGTTCTGTTCTATACGTCTATGATATGTTGGACTAGAGGTCGTTTTGTCAAGTTTTGGACTCGAAGTCGTTCTATTATGACAAGAATTTGAATATGAGAATAATTGTGTTAAATAATAGAACTCATTCATGTAACCTCTTTACTCTGATGTTATTCACCAGGATTTAGCTTACTCTATTATATATATATATATATATATGTAGGAGAGTAGTGGGATGTCCAACCCTGGTGAACCATGTAGAGGATTACCCAAGTTTTGTGATGTCAGCCATTGAACGCCTCTCGGAAGAGTCCTTTGTCTTTTGTTTTGTTTTGTTTTTATTGGTCATGTTTGATCATATTTTGTTTTTAAGAAGTTTGAGTTTGTAAGTTATAGAGTAATACCTTTTGTTTAAGCTTTGCACAAGAAGTCTAAAATGAATGCATAATCAGAGTGTGTTTGTATGAATGTGAGTTTTTAACGTATGAATGTTTTTGTTTATGCCATATATGCACAGCTCATTGGATAGTTTTATTATTCAGCTTTCGCTTCTGGCCCTATATATTTAATTATGTTTTAAATTTCTATGTGAGGCCGTAGGTAATCTCATGATTACTGGCTGGTTATGATCCAAATCTTTAAGGGCAGGTTCAGATCATAACACACGTGATTGTTCGATCCGCAGGGGCTCGTCCACCCCACCCCATACAAGTGTCGAGTCGGGTAAAATCTACGCCATTTGGGCGGGTATGGACGAGCCCCCACGGATTGGACTAAAACGGCCATCCCTATCTACACCACAATTTAACAATACTGACATATTGGGTAATAAGAAAAATCGAGAAATTAATTAAACCAATAGGGAAAAAAAAAACACTTGATTTTGGTTTGTTTATTAAATGGAGAATTTGATGTCTGCGTAAAAGGAGGTAAAATTTGTGAAAGAGTGGATTTCACAATGTTGAAATAAATTAGAGATTCGTTACCAAGGTGGACTATCTAGGAATCAACATTTGCAAAACCATAAATCCGATGAGAGCTGTCTGATCGGGGTTAGTTGGAGAACCCCTTTGATGCTGATGTTAGAAACTAGAGAATGAAGGAAGAAGAGAAGGACTTTAGACAAAGTGAATATATATAATGTGGATTGTTATGTAAAGGGGTCTCGAAATAGCCCGTGGACAAAAATTCTAATATTACCCAACTCGACCAACCCGTCGTACGGCCCGTCCCAGTCTGCTTGAGTGTCCAGCCCGTCCTAACTCGTAAAAGATGATTTAGGGTTTTGGACAAAGGTTTGTAACCCGAGTCCACCCATAAACTTAGCTCGTAAGAGCCCTCATGAGTAAGTCTGATATTTATTTTGATTTTTTTTGTTCTCATGTTTAAGTTTTTAGGTATTATATGTTATTTGATTATTTTTTGATTACATATGAAATGTAAAAAGGTAAAATAGAAAAATCAAAATACTTGAATTATGTTTGGAAAGTAAACAAGAAAAATAGCTAATGAAAATATTAAAAATATGTGAATAAAAAATATGTAGAGATGGGATGTGGTTGTAGTTTTTTTTTTTAAATTCGTTCGTCCCATATTAGCCCGTTGACTAGTCGAAACTCTGAAAACCTATTAAAATTTGAGTTTTAGACACAATAGTTGTGGCTTGGGTAAGCCTGGCTCGTCCCATTGATGACCCCTAGTCATGTACCTCTTTAAGTGAATGGTAAGTTCTTTATGTATTCCGCTACCTTGGTCTTGAAGGTAGTGGTGAAGGAGCTCGTGTGCATTTTTGCTTGTGGTTAGCATAACATAGGTGGGGGACCTCAAGTTGGTTATACATGAACCATATATCATGATTTGAATATTTTTTCTCTGACCATTTCAGCATTAGAAGATCTTGATGAGAGGTCCTGTGGACATGTGGCTTTTGGTTAGACATTAGGCCTATGTCCTGGTCTATGACCAAACTATAGTTCGGCCCTATCTGATAATAGGCCTCTATCAGCTCACGTTGTGATAGCTCCATCACGTAGTATACCTTTATCTATTTAATTTTGAATGTTAATTATGTGTTTGATATGTAATCTGTATGCATATCTATTCATTGATAAAATATCTGTTGTGATTTCTGCTTTAAATATGAAATTGAAAATCTTAATGATTTCAAAAACCAAAATTGATAAGTTTAAATAGGATGGCATGATTTTTAGAACTTATTGAGAAGTTCAATTAAAATTTGATTCAGTTCAAAAAATTAGATTTCAATTAATTAGTCTTAAGGCTTAATTAGCTATCTTAATCCCTAATTAGTACACTAAGCTAATTATGTGTATATATATGTGTTAAGTAAGAAATTAATCATTTTTTAGGAGCTCAAGAAATCTGTTGGAACATTCTAGAGAGAGAGTGAGATCAATTTAGAAAGAGAGAGGGGAAGAACTTGAAGATTTGGCTAGAAATTGAAGATTTGAGAAGAACAACTCAAGTTTTTGCAAGAATTAGCGCAATTGAAAACTCTAGGTAAGAGTTTGACCCTCAATTCATGAATTTAAATCACCTAACATGTGAATTCAAGAAGATTATGAGATTAAACACAAGAACTGAGCTAAAGATGATGAATTTGGAGGCTTAGCATACATGCATGCATAAAAATGTGAAGAATCATCATTTTAATCATAAAATTTTGTTACCTGTGTTTGAATTAGAAGCTGTACCATACATGCATCTATGATTTGAAGAGTTTTGAAATTCAATTTCAAGTTTTGAAAGTCGTAAAAGATGAATTTGAGTCAAGTTCATACACGCATTTAATTTTAAGCTTCAATTTTGTAGAATTCATGAAGATTTGAGCTAAGGGTTTGGAATTGACTTTGTGTTCAAGTTTTGGAGATGTATTCATGGTTTAGAACATGTCATGCAAGAGTTTTTAGCTTTGAATTCAAGTTTGGAGCATTTTTCTTCATGTTTGAAAATCCAAAATTTGGTGTCATCGCTCAACGATGAAGTCACTGCTTGAGCACATAATGTGTGTTACCAGTATTTTTTCAAAACATTGTACATAGCTCGAGTGACCAAGTGTTCGCTCAAGCATTCTTCATTGCATTTGGCTTGAGCGACCATCGAGCCTAGATTTCGAGCATCCAATCGTTTTACAGGGTTTTGAAGACCGCTCGAGCAACCAAGTGTCTGCTTGAGCAACCTCAATTTGTTTTACACATAGCTCGAGCAATCATCGGGCCTATATTCCAACCATCCAGTACTTTTGCAGACTAGGTGGTTCGCTCGAGCAACCAATAGTGCGCTCAAGCAAACTATCCTATTTCAGCATATTTTGAAAAGTTGCATTATGTTCATATTTGCATTTCCATTTCTTTTTGAGCATTCTTAGACATGAATTAAGCCTCATGAATGAATTAATAAGCTAGAAATGGACTTAAAGGAATTGGATAAGTTAAGAATGATTCAATTAAGCAATGTGTTCCAATGTGTGTTATGTGTTATGTATTGTGTAGGTTGATCTACATAGCCGTGTCAATAATCAAATCATTGTGAGTAATATCTTAGTAAAGATATTTTCTTATATTTTATTTTCTGATTGTTTCAACGTAGTCAAGTTTTCTAAACTTATAATTTTGTGGATATGAATGAGTCTTCTATCTGTTCGATCAACATGATATCTACAAATGTGATTAACGAAGAATGAATGTATATGATAGACACAAAGTCGTTCTATATATCTGATAAGATAGACCCAAGGTCGTGTCGATTATCTTATAATTCTGAAATATCTGTTATGTGTTGACCAAATGGTCATTATACAGCTATAATTGATTGCACCCAAGGTCATTTTGCCAATTATGATCTATTTTATTATGTACTTCTATAATATGTTCGACCGTAAGTCGTTCTGTCAAGTTTTAGACCCGAGGTCGTTCTATTATGACAAGAATTTGAATATGAGAACAATTATGTCAAATAATAGAACTCATTCATGTAACCTCTTTACTCTGATGTTATTTATTGGGTTTTAGCTCACTCCGTTATATATGTATGTAGGAGAGCAGCGGGATGTCCAACCTTAGTAAAGCATGTGGAAGATTACACAAGTTTTGTGATGTTAGCTATGGAACGCCTCTTGGAAGAGGCTTTTGTCTTCTATTTTGTTTTGTTTTTATTGTCCATGTTTGACCATCTTTTGTTTTTAAGAAGTTTAAGTTTGTAAGTTATTGTAATACCTTTTGTTTAAGCTTTGCACAAGAAGTTTGAAATGAATGTATAATCAGAGTGTGTTTGTATGAATGTGAGTTATTAATGTATAAATATTTTTATTTATGCCATATATGCATAACTCATTGGACAGTTTTATTGTTCAGCTTCCACTTCTGATCCCATATATATAATTATGTTTTGAATTTTTGTCTGACCTCGTAAATAATCTCATGATTACTGACTAGTTATAATCCAAATCTCCAGGGTCAGGTTCAGATCGTGACACACGTGATTGTATGAGGCGTGCCCTGTCTTCTTTAGTACCTTAGCTCAGGCCCCTTTAATGACAACAACTTTGACTCTCATGATTGGGCTTCAATGAGTTCGGCCCATTTGAGGAATGGGCTCATGTGGATTGGGTTTGACCGATAGATCTGTTTCTTTTTGCGTTAGTCCCTTCAAAAATTTATAAAAAGATAGAATTTTTTCTAGTGTAAATTTTTATTGTATTTTTTAAACATCAAAAACTTAAACCTCATTTATAAAATATAAAATAATAATTTTAAAAAATTTACATTTGTATATTGAAATGTTATTATTACCACTTGTGTATCCTAAAACCGATATAATCGGGTGTAATATTTTGAATAGAGTGTACAAATCAATTAAGCAAAAGTCGCCACGTGTTGCACGTGACTTGTTTGCCTACTTCCAGAGCTTGTTTCGTATGATTTATATTAGCACATTTTTTAATTAAAACCAGAGTTGATGGTTTGCTGGGAAATGGCTTCCCTCCATATTTCTTCATATTTTTTTTGGGAGTCAATTTTAAACTCATAATGATAATTTAAATTATTTATTTTGTAATCTTAACAATTTAGATAAGTTATACAAAAAAATTAATTTCATTAGATATCAGTAGATACATAAATAAATTGCATCTTATCTTTAAAATGAATTATAATTGTTAGTCTAAACTTAAAATTTTCATTCTATAAAACAAAAGGTGATTTATTCATGTATTCATCGATATCTGATGAAATTAATTTTTTTACATAGAAAGTCTTTATTGTGAAATTTAAATAATGAACAGTCTAAATTATTATTGTAGAGCTAGAATAAAATCTAAAATCTAAAATATAAAAAAATATGAAAGATAAAAATATAGAAGGAAGCCATTTCCGATTTGCTGCTGATAGTGGCTGCTCTTTCTCCTCAGTAAATAGAATAGTCATGTGAAAGGGTGGGACTATAAACGGTCTACCTTCGGTACATCCCTAATTATTACGCATTCTTTAATATATGTTATAGATTTTTTTTTTTTTTTTTTTTAAATATTACGTAATATTTTGATAAAATTATGATAATTTGTGATTTCAAAACTAAATTACACATTTTATGTTAATGTTATATTTTTTATGGTAATATTATACATTTTTTGAATCACAAAATATGTAATATTAGTACAAAAAGTACGTAACATTAACACAAATTATCATAATTCTACTTAGAATATTACATAATATTTGTTACAAAAATTCATAATATGTATAAAAAAAAAAAATACATAACAAAGTACGTATAATGTACACCTTTCAAAAAAATCTTTAAAAAAAATCTTTTACAATTAAAAATAATAATTTAGCTAGAATAAAAAAAAAGAGGTATACTTTGCGCATTTAAATGCAAAAAAATTTGTTTGCATACGTGAGACTATACTCAGGTTTAATTCTATAACTTCACCATCAGGGGTGGTGGTCCCAGGGACAGATCCAGGATTATGACTTTGGAAGGGCCAAAGTACATTTAACCTCTAATTAATAAAATTTGAAGTTCAATGCTAATTTCTACTAACATGAAAAAAATCAATAATGTTATGATAAAATTTTGAACTATATATTCCTTGTCAACATAGTTGACTACAAAAAGATGATCATACAATTAAGAATATTTTTTTGTCCATATTCACTTACAAAAAGTAGTAACTATTTCTACATGCATTTATTTACTAAAATTAGGCATCTGCAATTAAGTTCGACGCTCTTTCATAATATCAAAAGCATGAATGATAGAGTTTACATTAAACCCTCAAGTAATGTCTTTTTCAATGTACGTAATCAAGTAACTAGCTAGAAAACCATCTTCCATCCTATTGCCTAATTTAGACTTAATTAGTTTCATAATTGAAAATGCACGTTCTGATGTAGCAATTGAAATAGGTAAAGTCAACACAAAACAGATCAATCTATCAATAAGAGGATAACTTGTTGATTTTTTTGTTTTTACCAACATAACTCAGAAATGGTTGACAGCTTCTGAAACTCGCGAAATATGAAAATATCAAGCTTATAGTTTTTCAACTAATACTTCAAATGCAATTTTTCTTGCTCAGTGAAATCCATGGGCTAAAATTTATTTGCAAGATTGCAAATATCTTCAATTTTGAATGATCTATAACCATCCCTAGGATCCGAAGTTGAGCTAAGAACAAGCAATTCCATTACATCTTCCTTAAACCTATTGTTTAATTCTTGTAACTGAGAATCAATTATAATTGGGGGAGCTACTCTATATAATTTTGAAATTATCTAAAAATAATTTGGGGGTGCGAACTCCTATAATTTTAAATTATTTTAAAATTTCTAGTATAATATATGATATTTTTCAAATTTTTGAAGGTGTGGCCGCCCCCTCTAACCCCCCCTAGATCCATCCTTTGGTGGTCCAGTAGAGAAGGCAAATCTCTTCATAGGAGTGATCCATATTCGAATTTTGGGAGCTGTGAATCTATTGAATTATTCAGTTGGTTCTCTTCGAGACCTTATATTGTATTTCGATTGGCACTGGATTTTTTTTGTAGCGTGTGACTGAACTTCATTGGTATCTCGGGATCAAGACTTACGGATGCAGTGATGACACCACAGAGCACCTTTTTTTTTTTAATCAAAAAAAAAAAAAAGAAGGTTTAATTCTATAATTTCATTTTCCATTGCTGTCCTCCTAATGATTAATATTTATATATTAAAAAAAAGTCAAGTTTATACAGGGTGGGTTTGGGAAGTGGGTTGGCTTTTTGACTTTTTGGCTTTTTTGACTATTTTAGCCTGGGGCTAAAAAACCTGGTTTGGGAAGGGCTTTTTGGCTTTTTTGGCTTTTTGGCTTTTTGGTGATGTGTCATCTTGTTGAATTACCAAATTGCCCTTTTCTATTTTCTTGTTTATTTTTTTATTTGGCTTGGGATTTGGCATAATTTGCGGTTTTTTTTTTTTTTTTTCGGTTTTTGCTGAAAAAAAAATCTTTTTTGGTATGTTTTTTTTTTTTGGTATTTTTTTTTACAATAGTGGATTTTTGCTTTTGCTTATTTTTTTTTTTTCTTGGCTTTTTTTTTTTGGGTTTGGATTTGGCTTTGTTTTCAAATAATTTTTTTTGTATATTGGGTGTCGATGTGCCGACTTTTGCTTAAATTTTTTATTTTTTATTTTTTTATTTCTTTATTTTGGGTTTCGATTTGCCATATTTTGGTTCTTCTTTTTTATTTTAATTTTTTTATGTTGGGTTTCGATTTTGCTTTTTATTTGTTTTGTTCTGTTTTTTTTTTTTTTTTCTTTTTGGGTTTTGCTTTGCCATTTTTTGCTTTATTTTTTTTTTTTGACAATTTTTGTATGTTGGGTTTCGATCTCCCCAATTTTGCAAATCCTAATTTTTTTTTTGTATTTGGTTTTTTTTTATTAATATATTCGTCGGATTTTGCGTTAATTTTTTTTATTTGAATTTTATTTTTTTTGCGCTTAGATTTTTCGTATTTTGTTTAATTTTTTTTCCTGTTACTTGTTTAAATTCCGGGTATCGATGTGCCGTATTGTGCTTACATTTTTCGATTTTCATTTGGGAATTTATGTTCTTGTCTTCTTTTTGTTTTTTTTTTATACTATAACTATGTTTTTTTTTAACTATGTTTGTTTTTCTTTTGTCTTCGATTTTTATTTGTGAGTATGTCTTGTTTTTCTTAATTGGTATACAATAACATTTTTTTTAATATATTTATGTGTTTCATTTATTCGTAATTTACGTCGCACATGACAATTTCTGTCTTAGTTTTCTTTTTCATTTGTTTTTATTTTTTTTTCAAAGTTAGGCACGTCACCAACTGGAAGGGGTTACATTCCCGTGGAAACTCATACATATTGTACATGATAATATATTTGAATACAGTCTGTTCCACGTGTGTCATTATGTGACAACCATACGGAAATTATTTCGACTACTAGATATTTCCTAACATTCCGTTATTACGCATGTAACATAATTTATCGCGTATGTGAAGCCGGACCAATGCCATATGGGGGTCCTCATCTCCAACCATTAAACCATCCTCGTCGTGTTCAACTTCTGGTATTGCATTTACTATTGTCATAGCCTCTTCCTCGTCATAGATTGGCTGAACAGTTGTTGGGTTACCTGTGTTACGCCGTATATAATTATGTAATGCCATTGACGCACCTACTAACTGAACTTGCACATTTGCGAAGTCATACCGAGGCATGTCTCGAATAAACCCCCATCGCTGTTTCCAGGCACCGAAAGTGCGTTCCACCACACTGCGTAACGAGGAGTGCACTTTGTTAAATAGTTCCCTTGGCGTGTTTGCCATCGCGTTCTGTGCAATACGACGGAATTCTTGTTGGTGGTAACGGTCGCCTTTGAATGGTGCTAAGAACCCAATCCGGTTTGCATATCCAGAATCGACAAGATAATATTTGCCTGCAGATATGAGAACAATGTATGACAGAAAAAACGAACATGCTGCATCATTTTCATATTTTGTATGTATGAGTGCCAAATTATTTGTTATGAAATAATTTATAACAGGACCGTGTGTTACCTTCGTCAGGATGTGGGAAGGGGACATTATCATTTGTTATTATCTCGTTGAATATGCGACTATCATGCATACTTCCTTCCCATCCGCAAGAAATAAATATGAAACACATGTCAAAATCGACAGCGGCCATTATATTTTGTGTGTGACAGTATTTCCTACCGAAATATGTTGCCGCATCTGGCCCCGTAACCCATGCACTGACATGTGTTCCGTCTATTGCGCCAATGCAGTCCTGCAAACAAGGATAAATTGTTTTGTTGCGTAAATTTGTACCAAGTTTTCGGTTTTCCAATCGTTACGTGCAGTTAATACCAAAACCAAAATTTAATATATTATGTATACGTGCTTAACATTTTCCAAAAGTACCTTGAACGGTAGGTATTTCCGTCGAGACCGCACGTATGGATGTAGACGATGCTGACTGTATGTGGGCCGACAATGAACAACAGTGAACTCTTTCATGGAATTTAATACGTTATGCACGTGCCTTGACACAGTCTCCCCGGAATGTTGGAACCGTTCCTGGATTTCCCTATTTTGCTTCCCTTTTAACACATGGATAAACATCGCAACGCTTTCTTCAACAGCTAAGCCATGTGGACGTTGCGGGACTTGTAATCCAAAATCATTTACTAATGTCTCACACAATGCGGCAAAAACTTCCTTCGGCATGCAAACATTTTCCTCAAATCGACCCATATGCCCCGCATATAGTTCGCATATCCATCTATTCCCGGTTAGTATAGAAGTGCGACAAGGCGTTTTAGCCAGGTGTTTTTGGTACCATTCTGTCGCCAACTGGCATGCTTGTAGAAATGTGCAGTTCTGTTCTTGTTGCACCTGCACCGCCATTTGATTAAGCATTTCCATTATGTCATCATGGTTGCTTCCATCCCAGGGATTCATCGCGTGTTCGTTGATGCGAAACCTACAAGAGTGGCAACCTTTCAATCAGTTAGCACGTGATTCGTTGACTTAAATTATATTGAATTTTTCAAGTATGAAATTCCGACGCTGTTTTTAAACAAAGCAATGATATGACCAATGTCATTTGGAACGCATGCTGATATGAATTGCAAAAAAAAAACATGATGTTCAACTTATGCTGCACAGGGGGGCCATGGTGTTAACAACCACAAAACTACCCAGCAAACTAAACTAACAAAAGAACTTGCGACATATAGGCATTCATAAGCGTGCATCTAAAACGTAATTCCCTGTCTGAAACGTAGCGACACAAAATATGAAAACGTGAACATCCCATTCATTTCCCAAAAACGAAGCACAACCATGCTTCCGGTCCGTCAACCCATGCACTTACCTAAAACTTGTTTCTGCCCGTAGGTAGCAAGCAAAAAAAAAAAAAAAAGACAGAATGCAAAACATGCACACACCACCATCCTGTTTTAGTACATAGCCAACAATACCATGAGTCTAAGTTTTAAAAACGAAGAAAATAACATGCATCTGCAACACTCGTAACACCGATACATCACATCCGGCGACCCCCAAACAGGTTTGCAAATGGCCCCGACGCAGTACACTGCAGCTGCTTCTGTGTAAGCCATCCAATGATGTGGTCGTCATCAGGCTGGCACATCATCACCTCCCGGTAATCGGCGTTATCCATAAGTGTTGAGGCGAAGTGGAATAACGGCGTACCAAGAAGGGATGGAATACTGCTCAGTTTATGCATGCACTCGGAAATAGTGTACAACGCTTCGTTGCCTGTGAGGTGCCTGACCATGACCTGCTGATTCTTCGAACGCACCGCATCTGTCATTCTGTTCATGCTTTCCGCAATAACAGACGCACCACTTGTTCCCTTCTTCGACTTTGAAGCACTTGTTGATTGCGTCTTCCTCTTTTTTTCCTTTTCAATCGGCACATGCTCCAGTGAAGAATCAGAATCCACGTCCTGTACTCCAGCGGGTATCAGATCAGCAAATGGCTGGGCTCCCAAACTACGCACTGAATCAGATGAGTCCTCAGCAGCATCAGGAAGGTTCTCTCCCGGGGTCCAATGGTGCTTCCCAGTAGCGGATGCCCCCATGAAAACCGTCTCCATCAAGTCACGGTGTTCCAAGGTTTTCTTCCTGAACTTCGCACACGCCTTGTTGACCTGCAGAAATGTACATGTGTGAAAAAGAAGCAGACATTATATTTCATATAAAGAAATTGTATTGCAGTTAAATGAAGAAGTTAAAAATGTACTGGTAAATGACAGATATGAAAATTGATTGTACATGTACTTACTAATTCCATCTTGTCCCACCACTCGTCAGGTGCCTGAAACAAACCGGTGTCATAGTCAAAGCCTATCCCGGACACTCCCTTGCTTGAGTCCATTAACTTCGCCCACGCTTGCCACTCTTTTTTCAAGCTCATGTACTTATTCTTCAGCTGTTTCAGTCCATGTTGTTTTCCTATTTTCCTATGGAATTTCCTGGACAACGACTTGTACCCCGCCTGGGAGAGGACTAAGAATGGCCGATTTCCTTTACTAATCTCATTTGCAATCAACTGCAGAAAAACTCGTACTGAGTGACTGTCCCATGAGGCCTTGTGGCTTAACTGAGTTTGTGTCACTTCAAGACTGGTTGACTTGTCACTAACAACGCCTTTGCTTTTCGCGTGGTTACGCGGTGAAGTACGTGTGGAAGCCATTACTAATGTATGGTTACAAAAGATTACCATCACAAATTTTGTTGTTATATACACACGCATAAGCCATGACACATTAATAACAACAAACAGAGATATATGATGCTGAAGATAAATTTGCATATACCCATTCAAAACATTTTTTACGTACGTACACAGGTGCCATGGAAGTTAGTAGTGGACGAAAATATGAGAGTTAATATTACGCCGCCCATATGCGACAACATACTACCATCGTACTACAAACATACTAACTACATACGAACAACATATGTAAAACATACTAACGTCTTTGTACATACTAATAACATGGTCATGGTGCTTACATACGGCACAACAAAATGACAACGACAATGCATAGCACATACACAATGGTCTTAAGCACACGCAAGGATTGTTGAATGTCTATGACATCAGCCCGCAATTGCATGGCAATTTCATCTCCGGGTGACGCATAGCCTTGGTTCCCATGGCTTCGTTCTTCACACCAACCAATCCAACTGACACAAGGCTGATGAGTGAAAATTATTGAAGTATTAGTTTCATGGGTTGTTAATGTTCATTAAGTGATGACCGGTAAAGATTGGGTGACTCACCACAGGGCGGGGACATACAAAGTAGGAACGCCCTGGATTTGTGGTGGACCTGGAAATCCTAACAATACACGGGCCATATCCACAGGCACACATACGTCCTGGCCATGTACTGGAAGTTGCAGTAGAGGTGAACGACGCCATGCTACGCTTTAATTAAAAGTAAATTGACATGAATCAACATGAACACGATGGAGTACTGAGGGAATTAAGAAATGTATGTTGTAATATATTTTCATAATAGTTTTTATGATAGGCAACAAAATGAATATCTGAATATATTTGTACAACATTGTGTACTAAATTACATTTTGTAATACATGGTTAATAACATGGTTACACCCTTTTGGTTTTAACTCTAAATTTGTTCAATATAAAGTTTTTTCATATCTGTTTGGCAAAAACGTTTACAGTCTTTATTGTTTACCTCTAAATTCGTAATATATAAAATTAATACATTATTAATATCTGTCTAACATTTTTTTAATATATATTGAAAACAACTATTTCTGTAATATATGTGTAATATATATTTGATATTTTTTTGTAATATCTACCTTCCTTCCGAAATGTAGTGTGAAAATAGTTATGGTGCTAATTAATTTATTATTTAGAAATGAGAATTGACCATTTCGTGTTGAGTAAAAAATAAACGCAAATTAATACATCTAATTTGTAATCTATTTTAAAAATATATTTTTATTTATTTTGAAAACATTTTTGAATATATTTATCAAATAGTTTTCCATATGATAACATTTTTGAATAAATTTTGAAAACAATTTTGAATATATTTATCTACCTTTCTTCCCAAATGTAGTTGAAAAATATTTATGGTGGTAATTAATTTATTTTGTTGAAATGATAAATGAGCATTTCTCACTTGTGGAAAAAATGTACGCAAATGAATACATCTAATTTGTAATATATACACAAAATATATTTTTTTCTTCATATTTTGAAAACATTTCTGAATATATTTATGATATAATTCTTCATAATTAAATATTGTCATATATGTGTAATCCAAGTTTTACACGCTTATATTTTTAACTCTAAATTTGTAATATATAATATTAGTACATTATTAATATCTTTCGAATCAATTTGTAATGTATTTTTAATAAACTGTTTGTTTAATATATTTGTAATATAAATATACATTATTTTGTAATTTGTTGAGATAATATGTAGATAATATAGCTACCCTCCTTCGCAAATTTATGTGGAAAATATTGTTTATGTACTTAATTAAATTACTTGAATTGAGAATTGAGCCTTTCGTCTTGAGTAAAAAATATACGCAAATTAAAAAATGTAATAAAAAAAATATATATTTTCAATACATTTTTGGCTTTTTTGAAAACATTCTGTCATATATTCATGATAAAGTTTTTCATAATTAAATTTTCACATATATGTGTAATAAAAAACTTACAGTCTTTCCTTTTTAAATCAAATTATGATAATACATTTCACATATTGTTTTTAATAAATTCGTAATATATTTTTAATATAGTGCACGGTATTGATTACAATTTATAATTTTCCTTTTGGACTATCAGTCATATATATTTTCATAATTTGTTGTTAATATCTCTAAACTTGTAACCCAAATTGAGGTGGAATTATATTTTGTATGTAATTAATAAAAATTTCGCAAATGGGAATTGAGCATTTATGTAATTAATAGAAATTTCACAAATGGGGATTGAGCATTTATGTAATTAACAAAAAACTCACAAATGGGAATTCAGCATTTCTATTAGGCAACACACAGGGGAATTGAGCATTTCAGAACTGGGGATTGAGCATTTCTATGAAGCACAAATGGGAAGTCAGCATTTCACTAACGCCTTTGCATTTCTTATTTATTTCTAAAAATTTATAAAAATAGACAAATAAAAAAAAAAAAATTTAATCTGCATTTCAAACAGTAACCGAACAGATATTGTACATTGTAGAACAGATTTGTAACTCTTTGATCGTTTATACAAGGGTGAACAGATATTGAAGATCGATAGATCATAAATCAGAAGAACTATTTGAATCAGATCAGATATTATATATATATATATATGTATGTGTATATATAAAAATCAGCCCCAAATTTGTTGGATGCGAACAGATTTCGCACATCACAACAGATCAGATTTCGAAAAAAAAAACAGATCGGCCATGAACGACCGTGAGCCAACAGATCGGTGGCCGGTCTGTGTGTAATGTAAGTGTAATCAACCCAAGAACGACGGTGGCCCAACAGATCGGCCATGAACCGACGCAAGAAATGAAGATGAACTACGCAGATTGTAAGAACAGAAAACAAATCAGATCGAAACATAGATCATCACCTGCAGATCGGTTGGAGTGTGCGAGAGTTCGTTGTTGTTCGCCGCCGCGGTTTCGATCTCCGGTTGCGGATTCGTCTGCCAAGCTCGTCCGACGGCCTCCAATCGCCCCGTTCGTCCTCTCCTCTGCTTTGAAATGGGTGTGTAAGACCTTCAGCCTGAGGCGTGTTTTGCAGATGGTTTCGAGTTTAACCTCTTGGGGCAATTCCGTAAAATCACCCCACTGAGCCTCGCAATGAACCCGTGAAATTGCGTTTTGTCGTTTTTTGGCTGAAATAGTCTTCTTTGTCGCCTAGTGGCTAATTTAGCCCCGTTCTCCTTCCCAAACGACGCCACAATAAGCTCGAGCTTTAGGCTGGAAGTTTCCAACAAAGCTCTACTACGTTCAATTTCAATTCAATAAAATACTCCCATTATCTTTGCAAACGGCATTAACTTGACCATACAAAACACACACTAAAAAAAAAAAAACACAAAAACAGAGACAAAAAAACTTGACTTTTGCAACAATAATGTATGTACATAGAGATATAGAGTTGCCTTACTGATTCAATGAACAGTGGAATCATCTTGGCCACGCCTGCTCTTAGAAGGACAAGAATATAAATGGTCACGTGTAGATGTGACACTAACAATAATAAAAGGTTTTAATTGTTGAAAAGTCGACTATAATAATTGTGTAAGACATTAGTTTTAATGATTTTTTTTTTTATTGATTAGAGATTTAATCTTTGTCAAATAATTTGAAGAGAAATCTTTTTGTTAGTTTTAGAAAATATTTTGTTTTCAATTTTATTCCTTAATTTATCTATTAATTTTTTAACTATTTGCTCAAATTTATATCAATATGTTCATTTTTTTTTTATCTGTTCAATTTTTTTTGACTATTTATTTAAACTTATATCTATTTATTCAAATTTTTTTCTGTCTGTATAATTTTTTTCCTATCTGTTTAAAATCCGTGAATTTCTCTCTCTACCTATTTAAAATCTATGGATTTCTCTATCTATCTATTTAAAACATGTCTTAATTTTCCATACTTGTTGAAATCTATCTGTTAAAAAATGAATAGATCCAATACAAATTCTTTTAAACCTACCTGTTCAATCCAAATGTTTTTCTTAATCAGTTGTAATATGTTTGGTCATCATCATTATAATCATCAATAACAACAACAATAAACTACATCTTCAAAAACATCATCATCAACTAGAACTTCAACTACAAAAGTAAATACAACAACCTGTTTCATTTCCAATTATATATATATATATATATGTATATTAGTAGTAATCCATGCTATGCACGAGACTTTATAAATTTCAAAAAAAAAAAAAATTATAATTATCTTAAAGTAATTTAATATTTTTCCTTGTGATATATATAAAATTTATAAGTTAACTTTTATATTTATAACTTTTTAAATTATTACTTTAAAAAATTAAAAAATATATATATAAATCTGTTTAGTACAATTTTGATCATTTGTATTAAAAAAAAGTTAAACCTAATTAAATGAGTTATGCAATATCTCTTCTTATTATGAAAATATATAAATTTAAAAGTTATAATTAAGACAAAATACAATTTTGTTATTAAATGTGAAGTGAAGTAATATTTAACAATAATTAATATGATATTTCTATTATTAATCTGATGATTTAAGTTACATTTTTTTTATTTTGATTTCATAACTAAAAATACAATATGACTATAATACATATATGGATTTCTAGTATTTAAGAGTAAGAAGATTTCAAAATATTTTCAAACTTTCATCATTTTTTTTAAATATTTTTTTTTATCTAATTTGATTTTAATATTGAATAAAAATTTTGATTTAATATCAATTACCTTAACTTTTTCATTAAATTTTTATCACTTTTTAAAAGAACTTTCATTCTTATCCCCATATTTTTTTTCTTTTCACCAATTTTGATGGAAAAAAAATAATAACTTTTAACGTTTCATCTTTTTATATTTTTATCAAATTACAATTTGATAAAAAATATATATTAAGGGTTGAAAATTCTCTTAATTGGAATTATAGTGAAATAACATCTTGAAATAGTCAAAGTTTGAATATGTGATTGGTTGAAATGTATTTAATTAATTCTCTTCTTATATTTATATAAAAATTGACAAGTATAACTACATCATTATAAGTCAGATTATGAAAAAAAAAAAAATTAAGGCGTCAAACATTTTCCCTTTGTAAATATCCTACATATGAAAAAAAAAAAAAAAAATGTGTAACTTTTGGATATGTGATTACCAGTTTTGTTTTATGGATATAAACAATTGATGTTTCAATTTAAAAAATTTAAAAAAAAAAAAAAAAAGATTGGGTTTTTTAGAAATAAAAGAAGCCATCTAACTCTTCTATATACTATTTAAGCTAGACTATTTAATCCCATAAAAAAAAAAAGAAATTATATTTAGAGATTATCCATATATATTATGCTATTATATACAACTATGGCTGTAACAAATTAACAATAATATATATGAAAAGTTATATTATGTTTTCATTTTCAATTAATTGAATTATAATTAACGAACTAACAAATAGTAGTAATGGTATAATGGAATAGAAAGAAGATAAAAATAAAGATCACAATGATATTTAAAAGTTTTAAATTTACCTAGTTATACAAAAATCTAATGTCATAGTAAAATCTTGAATTCTCAATAAATTTTCATATTTTCTATAAAATAAAATGACAATAAAAAATAAAAAAATTGATCCCTATATTTTTTACTTCAATTTTATGGTCTTCATTGAAAAAAACAAAATCTGATCAAAATCTTGGGCACATAACAGATATACATACTTCGATTGCAACCATAATCACCAATAATTCTTCTCCACCATGCAAACATGTAAATAAAAACCTCACTAAAACCGAAACCAACAGCTGAAAAAGTGAATCACACAGTGAAAAAAATAAAATTAAAAAACCAATAAATTTATGGAGTGGGAGAATGTTACCTCCAACAACTTAGACCTCACTTAACTCAATCCGTTAGTTTAGCTACCAGTGCCCGCGAAGTCTAGAGTTGGGATGACTAATCAAATTATTCGTTAAGTAAGACTTGAAAATTGATTAATTTGTCCCATTAAGTGATTTAAAATTTTGATAGATATACATCAGAAAAATAGATAATTATATTACTAAATCATAATTCAAATTTAGATATTGTCATATTTTTTTGAGATCCAAATCTAGATTCTTATTTTCTTTTATTTTTGTGTGATTTCTGTTTATTTTTTTTTTTCAATTTATTTACGATAGAGTTGTGGGTTTCTTTTTTTTTTTTTTTTTAATTTAATTTATCTGTGGTTTCTATTTATTTTTAATTATTATTATTATTTAGGTAAATTATGATGTGAGTTAGATATGTGATAGACATGTGAATTTTTATTGACTTAAAGTATGATGGTGGGATGTATTTTCAAATTAGATTTGCTTAGATAAACTTTAAAGATTTTTAAAATTTAAAATTGGATATTGAGATGCAAAAGAAATATTTTAACTGAATAAATAAAAATCAAATTTATTAATTTTTTGTGTTTGTATATTTGATTTTTAGTTTTTTTTTTTATGTTATAATATATAGATAGATATCAACAACTTTAATAAAAAATATTATCTGATTTTTTGGGAAAGAGAGAAGGAAGACAAGTTTTAATATATTTTTTTGGAAATCGGTGAGAGAAATTAGGATAGAGAGATTATGAATTTTTTTTGTTATCTTTCCATTTGAAATCCATAAATTAAGGGATAACAATTATTTCTAAAATAATTAAATAAATAAACCAGCCAATAGTTTTTTTTCAATCTATTTTATAAATTGAAAAATCAATAATTTTATAAAATTATTTAATTTGTCCTATTAGGTGATTTAAAATTTTGATAGATATACATCAAAAAAATAGGTAATTATGTTACTAAATCATAATTCAAATTTAAATATTGTTATATCTTTTTGAGATCCATATCTAAATTCTTATCTTCTTTATTTTTGTGTAGTTTCTATTTGTTTTTTTTTTCAATTTATTTTAGATGGAGCTGTGGGTTTCTCTTTTTTTTTTCTTTTTTTTTTTTGCATTTAATTTATCTGTAGTTTCTATTTGTTTTTAATTATTATTATTTAGGTAAATTATGATGCGAGTTAAATATATGATCGATATGTGAGTTTTATCGATTTAAAGTATGATAGTGGAATATATTTTCAAATCAGATTTGTTTAGATAGACTTTATAGATTTTTAAAATTTAAAAATGAATATTGAGAAGCAAAAGAAATATTTTAACTAAATAAATAAAAAACAAATTTATTAATTTTATCTGTTGGTATTATTATTTTTTTGTTATGTTATAATAATATATAAGATATAAATTGATACCCACAACTTTCATAAAAGATATTATCTAATTTTTTGGAAGAGAGAAAATGAATGCAAGTTTTAATTTTTTCTTTTGAAAATTAGTGAGAGAGATTATGAAATATTTTTGTTATCTTTCCATTTGAAATCCATAAACTAATAGATAATTATTATTTCTAAAATAAATAAATCAGCCAATAGGTTTTTTTAATCTATTTTATAAATTGAAAAATCAATAATTTTAAAATGAGAGTTTGGAACTTTTAGGAGGCTTCTCATTAGACACTCTTTTTTCCTTATATAATATATAAATGGATAAGGGGTCACCGTTGTGCGGCTTGCACAGCAGTGACTATTGCACGGCTTATGGGAATGATTTTGGACTTTATTTTCATCATCTGAACTGTTCAATTTTCACAGAATATCGAGTAAAATATACTTGTAAAAAATCAAGCTGATTAGATATCAATAGACCATTCATCAACTCATATTTGTATTCAGTTTAATAATTATGTATTTATTTTTTATATATGTAAATTCGAGTTGATGAAGGGTCTATCGATATCCGATCAACTTATTTTTTACAGGCATATTCTACTCGATATTCTTTAAAAATTGAACGGTTTGGATGATGAAAATAAAATCCTAAATAATTCTCATGAGCCACACAATAGTCACTGCACAATAGTGACTCCAACTCTTATATAAATAGATAGATATAGATATAGATATAGCTATTTATATTTGTTTTAGATATTTTTTTAATATACAAATTATTTGTTTTGAAAAGAGTGCTACAATAATTATGCAAGAAGTCAAAAAGGCTTGTAGATTGAGAGAAGTTAATAAATGCTGAGGTTAATTTTTTTTTAGATCAAAAAATTAGAAAATTAAGATTAGGATATTGGAGCTCCCATAAGGCCTGTGAGTTAGAAATTCCATTTTCCTTATATAATATATAGATATATATATATATATAGATGTCCTATCTGTTGAAATCAAAGAGAAAATGGTGAAGAAGAAGAAGATCTAAATCTAAAGAGCGATCTGTTTAGATTTGAGAACACCAAGCTACAAGAACCACTATAGATAGCGGTGTGATGGAGCAAGATCGATTTAAACAAAAATACTCTGTCGATTTAAACTATAGATTTTGCCACAGGAGCCGTCGATCCACTCCGTCGATCTACTCACTTCTCTCTCAACTTAATCAATCCATAGTTCCGCTTCGCTGATTTCGACCATTCATAATTCCCTTCATCACTGACTCATCACCAACTCCGGAACTATGGATTCACCACAACAATGTGGTGCTGAATCCGACAGCAGAGTTGAACTTCAGTCTACGATGGTTAATGATGGTGAAGTTAAGGCTAGGGTTAGGGTTTGGGTCTCAGATCGGAGAGAAGTGAGAGAGAAGAGAAAAGAATCTTGGGGGCTGGTCTATGGCAACGAAGGGAAGTAGATGACAGTAAAGCGGCGGCGACGATCTCCTCTTCGATCGAGAGATGAAGAGAGACAGAGGATGAGATGAAGAGAGAGAGAGAGAGAGAGAGAGAGAGAGAGAGAGAGAGAGGGAAAGAGAGAACAGAGAACAGAGAAAAGCATAGGAGATGAGGGTTTGGTTTAATGCTTTCCACTACGTATACCATGTATATATACATGGGTGGTTTGGTCATTTTACGGGTGTTTGTCCTTATTGACAAAGTATTTTAAAGCCTGGACTTTTGGACAAAGAAAGTTCAAAATTGGATTTATGGACCAAATGCTCTAATAAAAATAGATTTAAGAAGGAGATTTAGCCCCTTAAACGACTCAATATCTAAATCTCATAATATATTGAAAATATTTGATACATGCAATCTTAAATTAATTAGGGTTAGGTGAGAAAGTGAGAGCTTATCCCTTATATGAGCCAAGCTTAGTGACATGGAACAAATCTGGCATCATGTATAAAATATAATTGTCCAAGATATAGTAAAACAAACAACATTTAGGATTGAAAACCAATTATGAGATTTTATTTTATTTTATTTTATCAATTAGTGAAAAATAATTTATAAAGAATTGGATTTCTCTAATATTCACATTTCAACTTAGGAGAATTTAAAGCATAAGTCTCATTTCAATGATCTAAACTGTTCATTTTGTAGGGCTCTTAATGTATATCACCCAAGAAAAAAATTAGATCTATCCAACAATCAAAACTGTAGATGGTGAATTTCTCTTCATACGAGATTAGCGAGATGATGTGCTTTACTCTACACTTGCAAGAGAACCAAAGTTAGAGATCACCCCACCCTAGGTAGGTTGTATAGCAATTATAGTTTAGACCCGACCCATTTGATGTTTTGGATCTAGGTTTTATTGTTGTATATGGGTGTACTTGTCTTGTTTCCTCTTATTTCTCTTTGAGTTTGGCTTTTGAGTTGTGTGGGGTGCGTTTGGAACAGTTTGGCAGCTTATTTTTCAAATGGTTGTTGCCCAGAATTTTGCTTCTTTGCTCGAGTGGTCTTTGTGAATTCTCAGTACTTTTGCATGTCTGCAAAACTACAAGGAGGTTGTATTCTTTGCTCGAGCGAAACTTCTTGTGCTCAAGCGGTGAAACTTATTGTGTCTCTAGTCACTCGAGTGACACATCTTGTGCTCGAGCGAGCTATGCGTATATCAGTTCGTAAACAACCATTTTTGAGTTACTTTTTCATCTCTCTCTCTTTCTAAACATTTCAAAACCGTATTTTCTCTCACTCTCTCTCTCTAAAACTCGCATATTTCCCTAAAATACACTTAGATCTGTCGATCTTTTCACCCATGTGCCTTCGTTAAAAAGATAGAGCTCAACGAGGGTTTCGTTCTAATCGGAGCTAAGTTGGTTATTGGCATCTTTGAGTTTCCTACTCTCTCTCTCTCTCTCTCTCTCTCTCTCTCTCGTGTTCTAGCTTGAGGTAGGGATATCTCCACACTTTTTTGTATGTTTTAATTTAGTTGTTTGTTATTCCTAAACAATATTGAGATTTTGGAAGATTTAGAACAAACCTAGGGCTTTGGGTAAAAATCAAAAGGGGGGTTTTTCAAATGGATCTCTGAAAATGACTTTGATGTGGAAAATAATGTTGGGTTGGGAATAAATGATTGATTTTGGAAAGAAATGGGGTTTTGCCCTAAATGCCTTAAATATTGATTTTATATAAATAATGAGATTGAGATTGAAATTATGAAATTAGAATCAATGTGATGAAGATGGTGGAGTTGGATATGTATTATCACTCACCTCTTGAAAATTTGGAGAGTATATCTTTATTGAAAACTGTTTATCTGTTTAGAAATATCTGTTTTGGGCTATCGGTGGAAGATACCTAGGATTGTTGTAGAAATTGCTTGTGAATTAGGAGAATTGAAACCATTTTCTCATTCATTTTCATTGGGCATCATCTCACACTTATACATTGGAAATATTACCGTTTTGAGAAAAGCGGTAAATTTGGGAAGGAGTTGCTACATCAAATAAGGTGGCATGTGTATCCAAGGTGAAAGTCCTTGAAAACCACGCATGTGATAACCCTGTTCCGTGTTATGTTAATTAATCTTAATTATGATTGTGATTATATGCTTAATATGATTTTCAGTGGTAATTATGTGATTAATTATGTTTTTGAATCTATATATGTTCACCGTAGGAAAATATGTCCAACTTACTGCTATAATTTGAAAATTTAAGGCCGTAGAGGCAACAAAAATTGAAATTGTCTGTATCATTGTGATTAGCGTGATTTTTAGAGCCTATGGTGAAATTTGATTAAAAAATTATTCGTATCAAAATAATTAGATTAATTAAGTGAGGCTCATTAACTTTAATTGAGATTGATTAATTTAATCTAATCACCTAGTATATATATGGGCTAATTACACTTAAGCACATATTTTTGAGCTCAAAATCTGGAAATACACTCTAGAGAGAGAGTGAGCCGAATTTAGAGAGAGAGAGAGAGAGAGAGAGAGAGAGAGAGAGAGAGAGAGAGAGGGCTCATCCTTGAAGATTTGCAAAGAAATTCAAGAACAAGGTGGATTAGCTCAAGACTTAGCCATATTTGGAAGGGTTGAAGCTTTTAGGTGAGTAACCAACCCTTAATTCATGAGTTTGAGCTTGTAATTATATGAATTCAAAGAGAATTGGTAATTAAGAATAAGATTTGAATGGTGTACGGTGAAATTGAAGTCAATATATCCACGCATGTAAAGAATTGCCATGAATTTGTATAATCTAGCCTAAGGCATGTTAAATATGAATAATTGGGTACCAAATCATACATGCATGCATAATTTTGTTGAGCTTCATGACTTTGAGCATCATTTGTACCGTTTGAGGTAGGATTAGAGTCCATACTTTACATGCATACATGATTCGTGAAGATATAAGACTTAATTGCATGAGCTTTGGAATTAACAAGAATTATTTGGAATGATTTGGAACATGGACCATAATTTTAGCCAATTGGTTTCGAATTACCTATGTTCACATGTTAGACAATGTTTTTCCATGTTTTGGTACCAATTCGCAAGCTTTGGACCTTAGGGAATGTGTTTTGAACTTCAAACAGAATTCTGGAAAATCCAGAATTCGACCTGTCCACTCGAATGAAGATAGTCTCGCTCGAGCGTGAAAATTTAGCTTCTAGAACTTTTGCAGAGATTTTCACAATAGCTCGAGCGACAAACCTTGCGCTTGAGTGAAACCTATTTTGCAAGACTCCTCGCTTGAGCGGAAAGAGTCTCGCTCGAGCGTAAAATTTATGCAACCAGTACTTTTGCAGAGTTTTACAGTTCGCTCGAACGACCAAGGCTGCGATCAAGCGGAGTGCCCTGTTTCTGAAATTTTGAAAAGTTATTTCATGTTCCGTTTTTCATTCTCTTTCATTTCGAAGCACTCTTAGGCATGCATTAGGCATTGTAAATGAATTAAAAGAATAAGAAAGAGGCCTAAGAGAAATAAATAAGTTAAGAACGGATTGAATTGCTTGTGACCCAATGTGTTATGAAATGTGTAGGGTCAAACACGAGGGCAAATCCGTCGATGGAACATTGTGAGTAATATCTTAGTAAAGATACCTTCAAGTATGTTATTTTCCAAATGCTACTTTTGTACAAGTTTCATGTATTGCTGATTTGAATTGTGAATGAGTATTCGATATGCCTAATGTTTGTATAAGGCTTTGCAAAGAACATGATTTGGGCCCAAGGCTGTTTGATATGAATTGGGCCTAAGGCCATTTAACATGTTTTATATGAATTGGGCTTGAGGCCGTTTGACATACTTGATATGAATTGGGCCTGAGGCCATTTGATACATTCAATATGTGAGAATTGGGCCTGAGGTTGTTTGATATGTTAAAATGTTTTGATGGGCCAAAGGCCGTTTGAACAAAAATGTGGTCATGATCATGAATATGAAATGCGCATAAACATGAGTATGTGAAATAATGGGCCCGAGGCCGTTTGATATGAATTGAACTCGACGCCGTTTGATATATTTGACAAAATTATGCAATGGGCCTGAGGCCGTCTGATATGTTTGATAAAGATCTAAAATGGGTCCGATGTCGTTTGACACGTACAGCAAAATCAGAAAATAGGCCTGAGGCCGTTTGTATATGAAATTCACGGGTTCAATGTACTTTATATGACTTAGGCCTTGTTTGTCATCCCCTAAAAAAGCCAAAAAGTTACTATCCTATTTAAGTCACATCATCTTATTTAAGTCACATCACCTCTCTACCACATCACTTCAAACCCAACCCATACCCAACCCATATTTTATAAAAAGTCAAAAAGTGCACTTATTTAGAACATCCCAAACAACCCCTTAATGTGAATCTCATTCATCTAACCCCTTTACTCTGGTATTATTCACAGGGCTTTCACTCACTCTTATTTATATGTATGTAGGTGAGCAAAGAGATGTCCAACCCTAGCCTCAGTGAAGAATGTGAGAGAATTCCAAGTTTTGTGAAATCAGCCCAAACGTCTCACGCACGATACCTTGTTTTCGTTATTTTGCTTTACCTCTTTTGCCACCTTGGTAGTTCTGTTGAATCGTTTATGTGTATAAACTTTCTGTTTGGCTGGCCATATGTTGTATGATCTTGGATGAACAAAATGTTTATTTTGGTTCATGGTGTGTGTTATTATGACATAAATGGAAATGTTTTTGACATGGCATTTAAGCACAGCTCATTGGACAAAAAATTTTAAGTCTGCTTCCGTTTAGACCCCCTTATTTCTTTTGAGATATCCTTAATCTCGTTTGAGGCCGTAGGTAATCTCATGATTACTGGCCGGTTATGACCTCAATCTATAGGGGTGGGTTTGGGTCATGACAGAGTGGTATCAGAGCACAAATTAATAACTCACACACTTGTCTAAATGGGCAATGAGTGTCTAGAAAAGATCTAGGATGCATTCATGTGATGAGTATGTATTGGAATGCATTGAGAACATGCTTAAATGTTTGAAAAGAATGATTATGTGACATAAGAATTGTTGTCTACTTGTATATGCCTACTTGTATACACTTTGTGTGAAGAATAATGCAAGTTTAATCACATAATGGTGAGAGCAAGTGCCAATGAGTTAGAGGAATTTTCTACTGCCATAATGGATAGGATGGAAAGATTAATACAGGGAATGGAAGAAACATTGAGGCAACAACAACAGTGGCAACAGTTGTACCCTCCACTTCCACCTCCGGTACAGCCTATACATGACTTGGAAAATGATGGCCGAATAATAGCTCTTACCAAAGAATTTAAGAAGATGAAACCGCCACAATTTCACAAGGGATTGGATCCATTGACAACCAAAGCGTGGGTCCATGGCATAGAGAAACTGTTTGAAGTGTTTTCATGTCTTGACACAGAAAGTACTACTAGCCACCTTTACACTGGAAGATAAAGCAAGAAAGTGGTGGATGTTGATGCGTGAAAGTAATAAAGAAATTGGTTGGACACGATTCTTGGAAATCTTCTACGACAAATATTTTCCACAATGTGTCCATGATAGAAAAGTGTCAGAATTCATGGAACTTAAGCAAGGCAGCATGACAGTAGCCAAGTACGAGGCTAAGTTTACTGAATTGGCCAGATTTGCGCCGCACATGGTCGATACCGACTATAAGAAAGCGAGGAAGTTTGAGGGAGGTCTTCGAGATGATATTTTAGAGAAGGTGAATGTGCTAAAGCTGGAAACCTATATTGATGTGCTAGATCGGGCTATAATATCATAAGCTAACATAGCCAAGCAGAATAAACCATTAACCAACTGGAAAAGTAAGAGGCAGAGTGTCTTTTCAAAGAAACAGAATACGGGATCCTCAAGTACTTCAAACTCCTCCAGAGATACGTCTCCAATGTGTAGTTAATATGGTAAGAGACATCATGGGGTTTGCTACCGTCTTTCAGGGGCCTGCTTTAAATGTGGTAAAATAGGGCATATGGCTGGGGATTGTAATCAAAGCAAAGAAAAGTTAGCTGCTGGCTCAACTGGATCGATCCCAAAATCAAGAAACACTATGGGGCCTATGGCCACCAGACACACCATGAGGCAGGGAAGAGTTTTTGCACTTGTCCCGGGCGATACGCGGAACACAAAAGCTGTCGTCACAGGTACTATCTCTATATGTAATTAGGATGCTTTTGTGTTAACTGACTCCAGATCAACACACTCCTTCGTAACTTACGCATTTGCATCTAGATTGAAATCATTACCATATTTGTTATGTGTATCTACTCCGTCTGGGGAATCGGTGTTGTGCATATCTATGTGTTGATTTTGTGATATGCGTATTGGAAGTGCTACATTGTATGTAGATTTGTTATCGTTGGACTTTAGACATTTTGATGTAATTCTGGCTATGAACTAGTTATCTAAATACTGTGCGACCATCGATTGTGTAACGAAACAAGTTGGATTTGAACGACCAGGGCAGGAAGAAATTGTGTTTGTGGGTAATGGGGTAGTGCCTCCACCTTATTTGATATCTGTAATAAAAGCATGTAAATTGATCAGGAAAGGGTGCCAGGGTTACTTGTGTAGTGTATTGTCTGAACAATCTATGAATGTTGAATTGAACAGTATCCCTATTGTTAGAGAATTTCCGGATGTATTCCCAGATGAATTACCAGGAGAATTGGTTGATAGGGAAATAAAATTTACTATTGATATTGTATTAGGCACTCAGCCTATCTCAAAAACCCTCTACAGAATATCTATTGCTAAAATGAAGGAACTGAAAGAACAATTGCAAGACTTACTTGACAAAGGGTTTATCCGACCAAGTACTTCACCATGGGGTGCGCCAGTATTATTTGTGAAAAAGAAATATGAGACTTTACGCTTGTGTATTGACTACTAGAAACTGAACAAGGTAACGATAAAGAATAAATACCCTTTACCCCGTATTGACGACTTGTTTGATCAGTTGCAGGGATCACAAGTATTTTCCAAAATTGATTTGAGATTTGGGTACCTCCAGTTGAAGGTAAAAGCAGAAGATGTTGAGAAAACTGCATTTCAGACAAGGTATGGTCACTATGAATTTCTTGTTATGCCATTTGGAGTGACTAATGCCCCTACAGCATTTATAGATCTTATGAATCGAATTTTTAAGCCTTACCTTGATGGGTTCATTGTGGTTTTTATTGATGATATCTTGATATATTCAAAGAGTAGAACTGGTCATGAATAACAATTGAGAACTGTTTTGCAAACTCTTAGAGAAAAGAAGTTACATGCTAAACTAAAGAAATGTGAATTTTGGTTAGATGAAGTCATCTTCTTGGGCTATGTTATTAACAGAGATGGAATTTCAGTAGACCCACAGAAGATAGAAGCAATTGTGAACTGGCCTACACCAACAAATGTAACAGAAGTCTGCAGTTTCATGGGTTTAGCTGAGTACTACAGAAGGTTTGTAAAAGCTTTTTCAAGAATAGCCGTATTACTTACCCTACTCCCATGCAAAGGACAGCCGTTTGAATGGATTGATGATAGAGAATCTGCCATCCAAGAACTAAAAACAAGATTGACTATGCACCAGTGTTGACTTTGCCCACAGGTACGGAAAACTTTGTAATTTATAATGATGCATCTTATCAGGGTCTGGGTTGTGTATTAATGCAAGAAAGACGGGTGATTGCTTATGCTTCTCAATAGTTGTGCCCACATGAAAAGAATTAGCTAACACATGACTTAGAATTGGCCGCAGTTATGTTTGCTTTAAAAATTTGGCGGCATTACTTGTATGGGGCAAGATGTGAAGTTTACACAGATCACAAAAGTTTAAAATACTTCTTTACTCAAAAAAAGCTGAATATGCAACAGAATAGATGGCTTGAGTAGATAAAGGATTACGACCTTCAGATTCAATATCACCTGGGAAAGGCCAATACAGTTGCCGATGCATTAAGTAGAAAATCAACGGGGAACTTAGCTTATCTACTCACTGAACAGAGAGAAATCTTGCAAGATTTTGAGAAAATCGAGATTGAAGTTGTGTTATATGAACAAGTTGGGTTGATAGTTGCCATTTCAACTGAGCTAGTAATAATTAATGAAGTCAAGCAAAGGCAAAAAGAGGATAAATTCCTCAAGAAAATAATTGATGAGTTTGAAGCAACTCCGATACCAGAATTCAACATTGATAATGAATTGTTTAGATTTCAAAATCGTTTATGTGTCCCAAACATTCCTGAACTAAAGAAGAGAATCCTAGATGAAGCTCACAAGTTGATGTTTGCTATGCATCCGGGTAATAACAAAATGTATCGAGCCTTGAAGCAAAGCTATTGGTGGCCCAAAATGAAGAAGGAGATCGCAGAGTATGTGTCCAAGTGCCTTTAATGTCAGCAAGTTAAAGCTGAACATCAGAAACCAGGAGATCTACGTCAACCTCTCCCTATTCCAGAATGGAAGTGGGAGCATATGACCATGGACTTCGTTGTTGGCCTGCCTCAAACTCCTAAAGGTATGGATTCTATTTGGGTTATAGTTGATAGATTGACTAAATCTGCGCATTTTCTACCTGTGAAGACTACTTTTGATGCTTATAGATTAGCCACTATATATGTTGATGAGATTGTTCGTTTACATGGAGTTCCGGTATCTATTGTATCGGATAGAGATATGAAATTTGTGTCTAAACTTTAAAGAAGCTTGCAAAGAGCTATGGGAACAGAACTGAGGTTCAGTACCGCGTTCCATCCACAGATAAATGGGCAATCAAAACAGGACATACAGACTTTGGAAGACATGCTCAAAATGTGTGCTTTAGATTTTCAAGGGAGTTGGGAGGATTATTTGCCACTAGCTGAATTTGCATACAATAACAGTTTCCACTCTAGCATCGGTATGGCACCATACGAAGCTTTGAATGGCAGAAAGTGTAGATCGCCAATTTATTGGATAGAAGTCGGGGATAGAGCTTTACTTGGACCCAAAATTGTGCAAGACAGTTCTGAGAAAATTAAAATCATCCAACAAAGGCTCAAGATAGCACAGAGTCGGCAAAAGAATTGTATGGATGTTTGAAGAAGACCTCTTGAGTGTGAGGTTGGCAATCATATATTTATTCGTGTGATCTTGATGAAGGGCCAGTTGAGATTTGGTAAGAGCGTAAATTGTCACCCCATTACATTGGGTCGTTCCAAATTCTAGAAAGGCTTTGTCTAGTTGCTTATAGAGTTGCCTTGCCATCGGGATTCGAGCAAATACACAATGTCTTCCATGTATCGATGTTGAGGGGCTCCCTTTGAGATCCATTTCATGTGATAGACTACCACCGGATAGCACTTAATGAAAATATGGAATACGAAGAACGGCCAAAACGGATCATTGACCAACAAGTGAAACAAATGAGAAACAAGTCCATCTCAATGGTGAAGGTAGAATGGAAAGAATACTATGAGAAGGACGCTACATGGGAAAAGGAGGATGAGATACAACTACACTATCCATATTTGTTTTTGGACGGAGGTAAAATAAGTTTAGAGGACCAAACTTCCTAAAGGGGGAAAGATTGTGATAACCCTATTTTTTGTTATGTTAATTAATCTTAATTATGATTGAGATTATATGCTTAATATGATTTTGGGTAATAATTATGTGATTAATTATGTTTTTGAATCTATATCTGTTCACCATAAGAAAATCTATCCAACTTACTGCTATAATTTGAAAATTTAAGGCCATAGAAGCGACATAAATTGAAATTGTCTATATCATTGTGATTAGCGTGATTTTTAGAGTGTAGACACCCCATTTTTTACCGTCCTCAAGGCTTGGACGTCATCATTTGAATACTCGATAATCATCCATGCTCGTGTTCGTTTTGAGTTCCTGAAGGTCTCGGCTGTGCATCTTGCCTTGGTGCCTCTCAACTTGTCTATTTTGTACTTGGTTGTGAACCAAGAGCTTGTGGCTTTGTTTCTGAGAGAAGACGGTGGCTTGTTGGCCAGCCCTACAACCCATCGGCCAGGCCCCATGCCCATCGGCCATGCCCTCTTTCCATTGGCCATCAGTGTTGGTCGGTCGGCATCACTGATGGCCGGTCGGCACCTTAAATGGCCGGTTGGCCATTTTTTTTGGCCGTGGCCCCTTTCTCTACTTTTGTAGATATTTTGTTGCTAGCTGTGCCAGCTGGTGAGCACAGATTGCATCCTCCATACACGTGTATGGAGGCATTGTAACAAGTCTTAGCTTCTCAAGGAAGCTTTGGCTTGTGTTTTTCTATATAAGGGGAGGCTCTTCTTCCCTCTTTGAGGTTCAGAAAATTCGAAGGCAAAAAATATATCTCTCTCTCTAAAACTCTCTCTCTGTATATATATATTGTTTGAAAGTGTGTTTTCTCTTCACTTTTGCACTACAATACCTAGTAAAGCACCATTACTTTGTTGCTGAGGTACTAGAGGATCTTGTTTGGACTCTCAAAGTTTATTTTCTTTGGCTCAGAAGTGCTGGTTTGCTGTGGTTCTTCAAGGGTGAGTTGTTACCCTCTTTAAGCCTTGTTTTGCTTAAGTACTTAGCCACCTTTGCATGCTTCTTTTGGCTTAGCTTTCAATTGTAAAAAGTTCTGTTTTGAAGTGTTTTAAATGGTTGTTTAAGGCTTTGTTTGAGTTAGGGGTGGTTTACCCCATTTGGTGCCTTATTTTCTTTGCTTTGTGCTACCTTCTAAAGCCTTTGAAACCATCTGTTTTTGGCCTTCCTACCAATGAATTCCAAGGGAATTTCAGTGGTGAAAATGTGATTTTGAGGTCCCAAATGGGTGGGGGTTGTCCCCCGTCCTCTACTCTTGTTGGCTTGTGTTGATGGCTCATCAAAAGAGCATGTATTTCTATCTTATTGAGGCTTTGTTTGAGCACTTTTTTGTGACTTCTTAGACCTGTCATGACTCTATTTTTGGCTGTCTTAGTCACCTCTTGCATGCTTCTAGTACTTGTAGTGTAATCCAACTTGTAGCCTTGCAAAGTAGCATGTCTCTCTAGCATGTTTTGGTCCTATCTCAGCATGTTTTTGGTGTTATTTTAGCATGCCTTAACTCTATTTTGGGTTGGTTTGATTGCCTCTTGCATGCTTCATATCCTTGTAGTGCAATCCTCCCCATAGCGTTAACATGCGTCATGCTTTGGACCATCATTGTAGCATGATTTTGGCTCCACTCTAGCAAGTTTCTACTCATGTTTTGCCATGCTTATGCTCTGTTTTAAGTTGTTTTGGTCATGCATGCCTTGCTTTGTATAGCCATAGTGCAATCTTGCTCACTAGCTTTGAGTTTCATAGTCTCTAGCATGGCTTACTTGAGTTGTTTGCATGCTTTGGCCTCATCTCTAACATGATTTCAGTGTGTGTAGTGTGGTCATACTCTCTCATGCTTCACTCTTTCAATGCTTTTGGAAGGTTATGCTTTATGCTTCAATCATGAGCCAATTGGCATGCATGCTTGCTTAAGCTTTTGGGCTACCATCTCAGTGTGTTTTTGGTCTTATTTTGCCATGATACAACCCTGATTTTTGTTGGTGAAGTCATCTCATGCTTGGTTTTGGTAGGTGTAGTGTAATCCCACTCATTAGCCTTGTATGTGTCATGTTTTATGCCTCCCATTCTGGCATATGTTGGCTATGTTCAAGCATGTTTCTATCATTGTTTTGACCTGCCTTGGGACTGTTTTGGGTCATCTTGGTCCTTTGAGGCTTGTTTGATATGGCTATGGTATAAGTGCCTTTGCTAGCCTTAAGCTTTGAGCCTCCTAACATGCTTCATTTGTGACATGTGCATGATTTGGCATCATTTCTTACATGATTTCAGAGCATATTTCATTGCCACACTCTCACATTTGTCACTCCTTCAATGTGTTTGGGAGTTATGCTTTTATGTCTTGTTTATGGGCCAATGCATGAGCATGCATTTTCTTGCTTTTAATGCTAGCATCTCAGAGCATCTCAGCCATTATTTTGGCATGCATGGGGTCTATTTGGTGTTGGTTTAGTCCATGGAGCATTGCTTTGCATGATTCTAGCGTTGTGTCTTTCGCTAGCTTTTAATGCTTAAGTATATTCTAGCATGTTGTGCATGAGTGTTTACATGTTAGAGTCTTGTGCATACCATCTTCACATGTTGTTTGCATGTTGTTGCATCACATGTTGTTTGCATGTTGTTGCATTGCATGTTGTTTGCATGTTGTTGCATTGCATTGTATTTGCATGTTGTTGTATTGCATTGTGTTTGGAATGTGTGTTGCATTGCATTATGTTTGGATCGGGTGTTGATCCAAACACGAGAAACGAGGCACATTTCATACTTGAAGTGATGAAACATGCCTCATTTCTCGGTCGCCGACCCTCTTGATCAAGCATGATAGAGGTGGAGGCCCTTATGTGTTATTTGTGTGCATTTATTGACATTGAATTGTGCAACTTGGCCTCTCTGGCCATCATGCATTGAGATGTGTGATTGATGACTCGAGAGCCGAGTACCACACTCCTTTAAGCTTGAGAGATGATAAGGAGTGCAGTTGCACACACATTTCCTTGCAAATACACTGCCATGCCTCTGTTTGTGCTCTGTTGCAGCAAAAGGAGAAATTGCAAGAAGCAGTGACCGATCGGCCATCAAGGCTGCCGGCCGGCCAGCAAAGCTGCCGATCGGCTATCAACTTTGGACGATGGCCATCCCTCTTGGCCAACCATCCCTCAGCATGTTCCTAAGGTGGGTCAGAATTTTCAGAAGTACAGAAAGTGTGCAAACAGAGGCATCTTGAGGCAAGGCGGTGGATTTCCGAGAGGACGCGACCGAGCAGGAATCCTTCATTATTCAAGGTAGAGCTGTGGCAGCCTAATTTAGATACTTTTCATACTTAGTTGGCTTTGTAACTTAATTAATTTGATTAATTAGTTTATCTGTAATAAGTAGTTTAGCTTAGCGTAGCTAGTTAGCTTATTCATTCGGACCCTCCGTCGAGAGGGCACAACCCCACGTCTTCCAACCCCACATCACCCCTGCTGTAGAAAGGTGGAAGGAATCGGTGGTGTCCCACCACCTCTCCACTAGGTCGCCTAGAAGAGGCCAACTCGCAGTGAGGCGCGAGAGTCCCGTGCAGGATACACCAAAACCGGCCTCATCGACGATGTGGCGAACATCATCGGGTAGCTCCATGTACCAGTCTCGCGCAATGGTGTTCCCATAACCCCGGAAGGCATGAGAATCTCGCTATGTTCAAGATAAACAGATGCAAAGCAGTGTCAGGAATACAGTGTATGCATGTGTTCAGAATTGATAGAAATGCAGTGTGTACATATGTTCGAATTGACAGAAGTGTCATGTATGAATGTGCTCAGAATGAACTAAGCATGTGATGTACAAGCGTATTTGGACTAATCAGATGAAGAGCAATATCGGCTATCCAGGACATATGACCTACATTGCAGAAAGTAAAGAGGAAGAGTATACCTCAGGCGCGCCATAGGATAAGTGTAACTCCGGCTCGCGTAGCAGGAGGTCCTCTGGTGCACCTCACGCGAATCTCCTGAACTGGCGGATGTCGTCGAGGGGCAACACGTGTACGTCAGGGTGATAAGATGCCGGATCGAAAGGTCGAATGCCGAGCGGCAAAAGCTCAAACTCGAGATCCATCTCCATCCCCGGAGGAGCCCCATCATGTGGAATGTCATCCGCCATCTCAAGAAGAATGAGAAAATAGTCGAAGATGTGGAAAATGGGCAAGAATACCAAAAGTCAACAAATAGTCAACTCCGCGGGGTAAAAAATGGAAGAAAATGTCGAAGTGCGGAAGAGGGCACGAAGATCAAGGGTAACTCGGGGGAAACAAACCCCAAGTGATGGAAATCAAGAATGAGGCACCAAAAACACTTTTCAATCGGTTCAAAGTGTTTGAAATGTCGAGGGTTTCGCGAATCGAATGTTTGTGGGACGCTTGAAAGTGTGTATAAAGCGCGGATCGAAGGAAGAAAATGGTCTAGAATGAGAGGAGAAATGTTTTTCAGCCTTGGGGAAGTGAAGAAATAGGGTTTGGAACCCTATACTTAAAGACCCGAGGCAAATGGACCAAACTGCCCGAATCTGCCATGTTTGGCCGATTGGCCAAATTGTTGGTCGATTAGCTTATCTTGTGGCCGATGGATCCCTCTTGTGGCCGATGGACCTCCAATGCCCTTGTTTGGGGTCGTTCTGCTGATTTGTACCTTCATCTCTCAAGAAAGTGCAGGAAAGTGTACCTTTTGAAGCTTAAGTAGCCTCCGTGGTGACCTCAGATCATGTTTTCCGCGTGCGGCACTCAATATGCACAAAATGTATCCTTTTTTTTTGTATCCTTTTGGATATTGCTAGATTCGAAAATCATCTTTGAATGCGTGGCTTTACGGTGCTCTTATCACATTCACGAGATTTGCATTTGTTATATGCCTCTTTCACTTTTGCATCGGAAATGCGTCATCACGTTTGCATAACATATGTGCGTTGTGTCAAATAG